>OZ010703.1:5063706-5613460 GCA_963932265.1 Thymelicus lineola | reverse complement strand
AGAACCGAACACCGCAGAACCGACACCGCGAACACCATGTATGTCCCAAAGCATTGGCGCCACGTGGCTTCAATCTTCAATGGATTCGTTCGATTTTGAAAGGAGAACGGGGGCTCAATTTTGAAAATGGAACCTCCCGGCGGGACACACATTTAGTTCGAGATGAATTCTATGAATATGAAGATGAATTCTTTGAATTCTATGACATTCTACTTCAATGTTGAAAATGCTTATATTTGTAACATTTTCTACGAAGCATCTTTTCAAGTCATTTAAAAAAGCGTCTTTTTTAAATGACTTGAAAAAGTATGAAATAAAGGGACGTCCTTTTTTTAAATTGAGATTGCTAGTATCGAGCTTAAAAATTGTAGGTATAGTCATACCTATACCTATTGTAATTACCTAAGTAACGTTAATATTTTCTCTATTAAATCCTATTATAATGTGTACCTATAGGTATATTTTTCCAGTTGTCTATTAAGAAAATGGTAGGTAAACTTGAATAATTAACAGGCTTTCAAATCAATTAATATTTAACCTACCTTAGCATTTTTTATTGCACCACGAAATATTTTTTCAAAAACAGAACAAAACGAAATTTTTTTGTATTAAAAATATTTTAGGAATAAGGCACACAACCATTATTGAGTTACAAATCTCTACAAAATGAAATGTATTCTGTTCAATAAGTCGGTCTGCTAGATAAGTGTTATCAGAGTGATTCGTTAGAAATATAGGTGTTCTTACCTGTATCAAAGACAAATGTGATGAAATTTTAAACTTCATGCTTAAAATTACACAAGAATCTTAAAAAAAGAAATAAGTGCCGAAGTGATGAAAAGAAACTTGTTACAGCTATTGAAGTATAATGTCATAGAACAGATATCTCGAACAAAATGTATGTCCCGCCCGGGAGGTTCAATTTTCAAAATCGAGCCCTAGTTCTCCTTTCAAAATCGACGAATCCATTGAAGATTGAAGCCACGTGGCGCCAATGCATTGGGACATACATGGTGTTCGCGGTGTCGGTTCTATACGCTAGTAATAATACTGCAATGGTTTACAGCCCTTTCCCATCCATTTTTGACCACTTTTTCTTTTTTTTTGTTTGATATCATAATAACCAGCCAGTAATAATAATGATTTTTTTAACTTATTGTTTAATTTAATTCTGTTTCGAATGGTAAGTGCAAAATGTTTGATCTCTGACATGAAATTAACGAACGTATTAATGTAGATTTTATTTTCATAAATTTATATGAAAATTCATGTTTTCCTCAAATTTTCAACAATGATTAGGTACCTATTATCGAAATTAACCATTAGAAGCAAACTTTTTATTTTTATGCTCAATACTTGTAGGTAGGTAGGTACACGTGGATTGTGTGAAATACAATTGGATTCTACGATGAATTTGCGTAATCTATAAATAATACAACATTTCCTTAAGTACCTATACGATTTTAATTTTGACAATACTTGACCCGAGTGCTATTAATAGGTCTTTACCTATAAAATTGGCGATTTTGTAACCAGAATTTTCAGATTTAATTATCTGTGGATTAGCGTGTTATTTTAATTGAAAATTCAGTCGTCTGTTTTTAGATATTGTTTTGTTTTTGTGAAATTTTGGTAGTTTTTGGCGCCATGAATAAACTGAAAATTCCTACAATTTTTCAATATAATTTCCTACGTGGAGATAAGTAAGTACCTCTGCGCAAACAACACGAAACATTATTAACGACGTGTAGGTACGGGTCTAACACTGCTTGCATAAACAGTCCATTATTGGTTCAATCTTTTTAAATCTGGAAATTTTGAGTTGAAGAATGAGCGTCGTGGTCGGCCGGTTGTCATTATCGAGAACGACGAATTGATGGCGATAGTGGGAGCGGATCCTAGTCTATTGCCAAGAATTGCAAGCAATGATGGAGAAGCTTACAATTCAACAACCAAGGCTGGTCAATCGCTCTTCCCCATTGCTTCTCCACGATAACGCGTGAGCTCACACTTCACGACAAACAATCGCAAAGCTACAAGAGTTACAGCTGGAAGCTCTCTGTCACCCACCGTACTCAACGGAACTTGCCCCAACAGATTTCTACTTTTTTCAAAATTTAGACATTTTTTTAAGTGGGAAAAATTTCAACACCCGAGAGGCCAAAACGCTTTCGCTGACTTTATCGCCTCCCTTCCAGCAGACTTCTACAGTAAAGGGTTAAACAAACTGCCATCAAAATGGCAAAATTGTATGGATAATTTGGGCCAGTATTAAATAATAAAAAAATATAATATTTTAAAAATAACAAAATTATATTTTAAACTACTCCTACAAAACTCCTTTTCATAGGTAAAGAATAAAGACCTAATAATACACCACAAACAAAGTAATAGTTAGAAGAACAATAGGGGTGTAAGGTCAATCACACAATGAACTTATAATTAGACCGAGAATAGTAACACAGTAGTAATTTTACGAGTAATTTAGAATTAATAAGGAAGCGTCAAAAGTCAAATGTATTATACATACATTTACGTGTTACGTTTCGTAGACATTACTAAATTTAGTACTTACCTACTATGTCTATGTTTTCCATTACGGAATGTATCTATTATTATTTCCTAGGATAACTTCAAAACATTAACAATTGTAACAATTGTGAAAGTAATTAGTAACATTAGTAAGTGTAAGTGTAGTAACATTAGTTATTATTAATCGAAAAGAAGTTTAAATTTTTGTTTAATGTGATAAGGTTAGCAAATGGGCATGCAGTGCCATCATACCCCCCGCCGCTAAGGGAACATACCAAAACCACGTGACCCATTTAGGGGGGAAGAGGGAGTCTTCAAAACACCTCGCTTGGTCACAGAGGGGGGGGGGGTTAGGTTTTTGTCACGTAGTCAATATTTTAGCAACCATTGCGCCACACAAGTCGTCAAATATAAGCAAAATTATTATTTTTAACTCTGTCTTTGCAAAAAAGTAATGAAAACCGTATTTATGAAATACCACGTGAAAACTAGGGGGAGAGGGGGTCTTCTCATATACTACGGATGGTCACGAAGGGGGGGGGGGGGAGGGGGGTAAAAAGTTGGAAGAAATGGGTCACGTGGTTTTGGTATGCTCCCTAATGTGTGATTGCGAGGGAGTTCCGCCACACGTAAGATAGGTACGATTCTCAGGCCAGGTTAAGTAGGTATGTATTGAGGCACAACTCCGATTCTCCAACGTATTATATTGCAACTATTTGATACACAATACGCCACAATTAATATAAAAATCAAATTAAATATTGTATGCAAAAGCAATGTCAAAATAATAAAATTCTTAATAAAATTCATAACCTCCATCAATGATGATGGAAGTCCAGCTGACAGAGGCATTTTTGTAAAAAAAAAACTAACTGTCAAGATTTAAAAATTTAGAAGAAAATGCATCTGCCAGCCAAGGAATATTGAACCGTGAACGAGGTATTATTACACCTCGTCACATGATCTCGAATAAGACTGTAGGAGGGATTGTAGTCAGTAATATTATTGCATTAGTTATACTATAAAGTAGTTTTAGTAATATTATAAATATAAAAGTTTGTATGGATGCTTCACGCAAAAAGTAGTGAATGGATTGTCATGAAATGCTAATAGCATTTTGGTCGGCAGTGCATCGGTGATTCCTTTGGTGTTGCTGATGGTCCATGGGCGAAGGTGGCCACTAGGGCATGGCATATCGGAACTATTCTCAATACCGGAATTGGTTTTCAATATTGAGCCCTAATTCCGGAATTCTGGTAGTTTATACAAATTTATATTGGTTGTTTAAACAAATTGTTGAGGACGAAATAGAACTTTAACTTTTAATTATTTATTAAAATTTAAGGTGAAGAGAGTAAAATCTTAGTTTTTATACAGACAACCAGTATTCAGTCATCATTTAGGGATGTTTATAAAGAGTTATACGTTTACCAAAATTACTTTCAGTACATGTCTTCATAATAATCACCTTTGATTCTATCGAGATGTGGGCGGTACTAAATTCACTTCAGCGGTGCCGGATCGACTACCGGTATATAGAGGTGTGTAAGTGTTTGTCCTCATCTGCCACCATGTCCGTCAGAGTACACGACACATCCACGAACCCCATCCAACTGCAGAGAGGTGAGAGGCAATGTGACGTTATACCCCAACACTGTTCACCGCTGAGTTGGAAGACGTATTCAGTCTGATGGAGTGGAAATGACATGGCATTAACATCAATGGCGAATACATCAAACACCTGCGATATGCCGATGATATAGTCGTTCTGTCGAGTTCCCTGGAAGAACTTGGTACAATGCTCGGGGACTTGAACAGCGCCTCACAACAGGTGGGTCTTAAAATGAACATGGACAAGACGAAAATAAATGAACACTGAAAATCTCTAGGTACTTTGTTTAATAAAAATTAATATCGTACTCTCATTGTCAGTTTCGGAACTGAAATATCGAAAAAATTGTTCGAGATTCCGGAATTGCAAAATCTCGGAATTCCGGTATTCATGTCCTAGTGGCCACTTACTATCTAGTGGGTCCTCAGCTCGTATGTCGGCGGGTCTCATACAAAATACCCTGATTATTAAGAATAACAGTGTTAAATTGAAATTTGTACCTAAATGTACTTAATTAAAATTATTATTTAAGGTGCCAATGACCACATTGAATTAAATTAAAAGCTAAGCTCCGTTCTTTGTTTGGAGAACATCAGACACTCTTGGGTTTGACATTGGGGAGTTCAGTTTTGGTAATTGAATGAGGCTAATTATACTAATTAATATCACTATTATTGTGTTATGAATTTTTTTACTTTGGTACGACATTTATTTTGACATCAGGTATGAGTAGGTAGGTGTATCCTTAATATGTTAATATGGAGCAAGAAAAGTGGCGGAGAGAACGAACCCCTAAGCAATACTGCTAAAACATGTTGACTGTCGAAAACATGTTTAATGTTGATTCAGAATCAGCCACGGGCACAGCCAGGGGGAAGGTCGTCGTCCCCCCCCCCCCCCGAAAAGTTAAGATATTAACATGTACTATTCATCCCATACATTTTATCTTTAGATCTCTTAACATAATAAACACTGCTAGAAAAAGGACTTCCTTTACGAGAAAGTCTCCCAATTCTCAATTTTTTTATGAATATAAGGGTTATTTTAAGTAATTTTAGTCTTTTTATTATATATAATATTTTCTTGTACCCCCACCCTCCTCCCCAACTAAAACCTGGCTCCTCCCGTGGAACAGCCCTGTGAGTTTTACTAGGTGACCTGATAGTCGTTACTATAACTTATCGAAAACCTGGAAATATCGTCAAGCATACACATGGTAAGTCCAATTTGCCATACAACATCTTTAATGACCAACACTTGGTCACTTGAATATGGAATATGTCAATCTATTTTTAAAATCGTAGGACATTCTATAGGATTCTATTATTACGAGAACTGGAAATATATCATGGAGCAAAGTAAAAGGAATATTATTGAATAACCAATACCGTAGAATATGCTTTTGCCACAAATACATGGTTGAATTCGATTTGAACTTTGCAAAACAAAATATAACCGTAAAATTTTTACTTTACTTAATTCGTTTTAAGTCACTATTGTTCACAATATTTTTAAGTACCTCATTAAAATTAGTAATTTCAGGAAATAAGCCCATTAAAATGTAATTATACTGACCCAAATTATGTTACTTACTTGATATTTTAATTGCGGATAATAAAGATATTAAATGTAACGGGTACCTTTATGGGTATACATGTATTTTATTATACTAATACTTACCATTACTTTTTTCTCCATATAACATGGACGAATGTCACTGTGAGTTGTGACAAGGGTAACAAGCTTTTTCTGAAGGCAAAATAGTATTTTTTTTTCAAAAAGTTGCAAAATGCTTTTGGAAAGCAACACTCTAGATTATTTTATTTTAACTAAACATTTTTAATTTACATATTTTATTTAAATGGTATGAAATTAAAAACATTTATATTTCTCATCAGAAAAGTCAGGAAGCTTTACTACATGACACAAGTCTATAAGTAAATAAACTATAGAATGTAAATATAATACGGGATTATGTTTTTATGTGTGTGATCTCTTCTTTTCAAGCCGTGTAATAATTTTAATGTTTATTTTTCATTTTTATTATTCTTTTTTAAACATATACCTACTGCGCAGACGTGACAAACTCGCTCTCTTTGTATAACTAGCATAACGCTGAGGGAGACCCGTTTCAGATTTAATACTATTTACATTAGCTTAACTAAATTAAATGTAAGTCATTGTGTATTTAGTATGAATAAAAATGTTTTCTTTCTTTCTTCTTTCAAATAAATTGAGTGACAGTTAATTATAATAAAAATGAACAAATTAAGTACGATAGATATAGCGTACCTAGTATCTTTATACAATGTTACTTTAATACAATACGTAGACTCACATAACAGTACGGGACTTAACCTCTAGATGTAACTAGAGTAGAATTAAATAGTTGTCATAAGATATAAAAAATCTTTAATAGCTGGTACCAATTTAAGATACACAAAATTATCACTTATTTATTACACTCTGAACTAAAAACCTTTATTGTAATTGACTAACACTGGTAGGTATGTCAGGTTATAGGATGATAAACATCGTTATTTATTAATTTTTTGCGCCAAAATCAGGTAGCGTTGCAGTTTTTCGACAACATCTAATCGAGTTTTGCTTCTGAAAATATGTTATGCACAAAGGGCGCTATACATATTCCACGTTGTTCCATTGCCCAGTAGCGAGTTTCACATCTTATCAACAGATCAGAAGGATAAAAAGGAGTATCCTACTCTTTATTTTATTCCATATCAAGTAAAATATTTATTACACGAACTAATTTTGATAATGATATTAAAAATACTGCTTCTGATTCTGATTATAAAATTCTTATTATAGTACTTGTGCATAAATGAATATGGTATGTTTACCTATATACTCTGCTGTATGTATCAATGAGGCAATTGTTGACGGAATGAAGTTAGACTTGACATTTATACCAATCTTCAACTGTTTACATAGTCCTAACACTGTTGCTACCGTGGCGCCACCAATTTTAACGCTGTTTGACGGACACTTTTGCACAATAGTGTTAAGCGGACTAACCGAACAACTGCCACTAAAATGTTGCATTAGTTATTTATTTATTTAATTTGAACATACATAATAATAATATGTGTCTTAAAATTTTGTCTATCCATCACTCTTAAAAACTAATGAATTCAGTTTGTCTCAGAGTGTAGATAAGTGACCGGATAAGTGTCTGTTAACCGGACCGATCTACCACTAGTGACTAGACCGTCATTTCTTCTTTACCTCTATACTCCATAAAAAAAAATTAGAGTAAAAAAAAATTAAATAAATACATAAATAAATAAATACATAAAATACAAATAAATAAATACTCTATGGTCAATGCGTATAGGTAGAGTCCATTGTTTTAAACAAGTCCTATTTTGTAAATAAACTTACACCTTCCTTTTATCATTATTAATAATTTTAAAATAAGGCAGACACAAGTTATAATAACATAATGCCAAAACTAATTTCTGTTTACTATAAATAGTTTTTAAAACTAATTAAAATTAATAAATATTTTATTAAAAAGTAGAGTAAAGTATTTTACAGAAGTTTGTAACATTTCATGTCTTAAAGTTTAAGCGGAAAAAGAATGGTTAAAATATTCTTATAAAATTGTTTAAGTTACCGTCATACTTACGTGTTACGTCAAAAACCTAACGATGTTAGTGTACCTAACAGTGATATGGAACCGAGTATACCTACGCCAAAAAACTGGCAATCTCCACAACCTTATTTATCTCTGCAAATTTTCCAATTTTTAAACTTAAAACTTAATATTAAACGAACTTTGGAAATCTAGATTAAGCGACCACTTTTGTTTTATTTTAGCTGTGATAAGTATGTAAGTCTGACGCCCCAATTCAAAGTCACTAACGGTTACTTGTATCGCCCCTTAGTATAGAATTTGTATGGTGCTTTTTTACTAGGTAACCGTTAGTGACTCTGAGTTGTGACGTTAGTCGACTCCAATCATGCCTGATGGTAAAGCGAAGAAGCGCACTAACTCAAAATACATCACTCTTTTCTAAATGTGTACTGTTTCTAAGTTTACCTACTCTTTGTAGGTAAATGTGTAGGTGTGTTTTTCTTACTATTTTCATAGATTTAATAAAAGAAAATTTGACATCTTTATTATAATGTCAATGATACTTTCAAGTGATACGGTAAATTTATTCCAAGTTCACAGGTCGGCTTTGGTCATTCATTTCCGATGCACAGATACGACAAAACAGATACAATCTAAGCATTCTTTGATGCTGTTCGCAAGTATGAATATTTATATTTCGCTAATTTTACGAGTGCACAAAAACCATTGTTTCAGAGGTCGCTCATGTTAATTGCTTTAAATGGAAGTTTTTAATTATAAGTGATGTGATTCGTGTTGTTATCAATTTAACAACAATAATAAGAGAATATTAAATAATTAAGGGTTCACAAACTCACGAGATGTTAAAAACAACCTAAGAATGTACCTACTTAAAGATGTACTTACGTAGGTACTTATTATAATACATAGGTAGATACTAACGCGGAAATTATGAAGAATTGCCTACCTATCAATGTTTTACCTACATGACTGGCAAACAGCAAAGGCACCAACTTTGCAATGTTGGCCAAGAAAGAGGAGACAAGAAAGAAATAAACAAATTATTTTTGCCATCGCTATTTGACAATCTAAGGGTTACTTCCCTTTGAGCTACAATTACGAAATTTTGACAAGGATCAATGTTTTATAGAACAAGTAAAGAGAAAAACCGAAACATTTCAATCTATAGCAACATCACAAAAAAAAACATCAGGCTGACATCGAAAGTTTGTACGGAACTCTGAGCAAGACTGACTCGCATTTGGCCAATTTTTATGTGAATTACATTGAAAAATGAAGAGACCTGATGGTAAATGGATACCTTCATACATGTAATTAGCACTAAAACTGTGATTCTCAAACACTGAACCAATACATGTGAAAAACGTTTCACGTCTATTTGATTTTAGAACATTGTAGCTATACCACATAGCCAGACAGGTAATAATACACTTTTCCACCATAAATATAAAGTCTAATCTTAACTTAATTATTTCGATTCACATTTTACTTTATTTTTTGTGATTATGATTTCCTAATTTTAATAAAAAATGTTAATGCTCATTTTTCACTTTCTGTTTGAAAATTCCGACAAATTATTTTTTACTGTCAGGGAAACTATAGAGAAATAAAACTTAAAACTTGTCAGGAAAATCCCTTTCACTTGGTCATTTCGGTCACCCTACACGGGTAAACAAATATTATTATAACTATAGAAAGTATACCTCAAATCATAGATATATTTATTTTTACCTTTTGTCCAATTGGAAATCTTATTGGTTTTTATTTTATTTATTTAGGGAATTTTTATTAGGTAACATTATTCCTACAAGTTATAGATACCATAACAGGTCTGTTAAACGGATAATTTGTACCTACCTATAGGACTTCATTTAAGAATTTAAAAAAGTTACAAAAATCATATGCTAGTCTATTGCTAAGTATTGTTAACGATCAAAATACATACATTAATAATAATAATGATCGGTAGTGGCTGAATTTCTGAACGCTTTCGTGCTCAGGCATGAACTGCACTCCAAAATGGTTCGCACAGAATATCAGTGCTGTGGTTCTCCATAGCAATCACTGAGCGCGATCCATTTCCTTAGTGCTTAACTACTGCAGAGAATTGTAACTTTAACCGTAGTCTTAATGTTTTTGTTTTAATAAACCCATACCTGTTATCTGTAGTAACTGTTGGAATAAAGTATTTCTTTCTTTCTTTTATTTTCAACCAAGAAAATAATGGTTGTGGTGAATAAAATGTTGGTTGTAGTTAATAAAATACTGGTTGTAGTCTATTGACTACTATGTACCTAATTATTAATTATTGGTTGTAGTCAAAAAAATACTTACTATTTGGCGAACCGCCCCGAAACATGGGGTTAGGCGCCATCCAGGGGAACGCACCAAACGGCCACGTGGGGGGAGCTGGTCCCTGGTACAACCTCGGCAGCAGTGGTTGCGGGACAACAACACCACGCGGTTCCACTTCCTCTCCATCATTGTTACTTTCTCGCTCGTCTCTTTCATCGCCAGCATTGGATTCGACATCCTCAATATCAACGTCGCTGTCATCTGTTTCGACAGCACTCTCAGCGTCATTGCTGACGTCAGGAGTGTCTCGGGTGTCCTTGCCAAGGATACCTTCTACTGAGAAAGAGATGCGGCCCTTCCCGCTCTCAGCGGGTTCGGACCGCTCACATTCGAGGGCTGTCTTCATCTCATTTACTCGGTTTCATTTTCATTTATCAGTTTAACTAACTCATAATCCCAGAATATTCTGTAGTTAGGAATTTCATTTAATCACTCATTTTACTTAATTAGGGTTCAAACTGCTGTTTAATGTTCATTCAAATGCTTGATTGACGCGTGTAAACTTATGTCAGAAATCGATTAATCGATTTTAACGACGATGAAATTGATTTGCATTTTCTCAATTTGAAATCTGAGCGATGTTTCCGCGCTTGCTATAAAGCGTAACACATCAGAAATTAATAGATAAATCGATCCCTAATGGGTAACAATGCCACTCGAGTCACAGGAATCAATTCAATCACAATCACTTGCTTGGAATCGCGATACGGTCCGTACGGTTGCGAATACGTTCGGAAACGCGCGGTGACTCCGGTAAGTGATTCGCGTGGAAGCGCGTTGGAAATCGCGCTAGCATTGGACTTCGCGGCCCCTCCCCTCTCCCCCCTCTCCGGAGAGAGAGATGCCGCTACCGACCGAGGAATTTTAATAAGCGACGCGGAGCGAACGGGACGACGATACAATCCGACATGTGTGTAAACGCGATATTAGGTAGGCGGGGTCCGTCGCGCTCAAATTAATAGCCTCCACTGAAAACAGCCTACGTAACAACCACGCTACATTGTATTTAGAATCGTATATTTTGGGTTTAAGGTTGAGTTTTGCGTGTGTTATTATTTCACTAATAGTGTTTTGATATGCGATCTGTGGGATTGCAGCGGCTATTGTGTTGAATGAAAAAGGAGTAAATAGACGGGTGCCATAGGCGGCGTAGAGGGGACTTTACGATTTAATTATTCGCGAATACGGAGGCATTTTGTAGCGAACTAATGTCTCATTGTCTCATTAATATCTCGGGCGGGCCGGCCATGTTTGGTTTGTTTATGACACGGGTTAGGTGAGAAGTGAAGTTACCTATCTAGGGAGGTACTTACAGTTTGCGATTTGGGTACTGAATCATAAATGCTTTGCCGTCGATTTGCCGTCAGTTAGATTTTCCGAGCTTGACTGCCGACTAAATGATTGTCTGCTCGCGAATAGATTTGTAGTTGGTGCGCTGTTTAGATATCTAGGGGTTGATTGGTATGGTTTAATAGAACCGTAGCTAATGCTAACAAATATGGCGTTTAGTGTGTTTGGCCGCCTAACTAAATCTAAGTGCCTTCTTAGTTCTTTTAGATTACTGAGTGATGTAGGTAGATTACGAGTATTATAATTAGCTAATTTTTAAATTTCCTGTTTTTTATATTCTATCATTTGACGTAAACTTTCCTCATACCAATTTGTATTTTTTTTTGGAAAATTGTATTAAAATCACGATTACTACCGTTCCACCCTCTACCTTTAGGATACACAACCTTATCGTAAACAGAGTGAACCTTTGGTGAAGGAATTACGAAGAGAGATCTAAGTACCTAAAAGAAATCGACACATCTGAATTTTCCTTAATGTTTTTAAATTTTCACGTTTGCCTTCCTAATAGTTATAAAAATACCTAAGTAGTTTAATTTTTAAATCATAAAACAATAGATTTTCCAAAAACGAATGAAAATAGCAACAGCGCTTCCAAGAGAGATCGTAAAATGCGTCATAATCGTAAATAAGATATTTTTGCAGGAATTCTATTTTGACGTGTAGCGTGAAAAGCGCTGTGAATTCAAATGAAAAGGTTTACTCAAAACGTCACAATGGATGGATGGACGTAGCTGTATGACGTTTTAAGTGAACTACGATACCATAGGATTAGGAAATGGTTTGTGGTTGTATTTCGTTAATAAGTTATTAATATTTGCACACCTCCTTAGCAGAGTAGGTATAGCCAAGTATCTATGGCTGATTTATTTGACAACGACTTTTTGTACAATACAATAGGTAGGTATGCTCTAGAACCTACTTTGATTAGATAGGTACCTACAGTTTGACTTTGATTTTGTAAGAAATTAATTAGTTTGGGTCAGTTATTAGTTATTACGTAAAAGATTGAAGGGCATTCTGACTCTGAGCATGATAACTTAGCAGATCATTTCCCAGCAAATCAAAAATAAATGTGAGTTCTCTTCGCATGCACAAGAGTTCTAGAGTTCCTGATGCTTTTGGGGAATAGTTCTGGCCATTAAACCTAAAAAAAGTAAATCGATGAAATGCTCTGCTAACTTCCTGACGTAGCAGATCATTTTTTAGTCTAGAACTCTTATGCATGCGAAGAGAACTCACATTTATTTTTGATCTGCTGTGAAATTATCTGCTAAGTTCACTACCATTGACTACATCGCCACTTACCATCAGGTGAGATTGTAGTCAAGCATTATTAACTTAATATCCGGATGACCGAGCTTTGCTCGGTTTAGTGTTGCTTAACAACGCCATTTACTGAAGTAGCTTTAGTATTGCTACTTGCCAAATAGATGTCAGGAAGAGTTTATTGTAGAAGTTTATCATTGCCTGAAAACACCGATAAAACGACTTTTTCTAAAAATGAATCCTAGCTAGATCGATTTATTGCCCCCGAAACCCCCCATATACTAAATTTCATGAAAATCGTTGGAGCCGATTCCGAGATTTCAATTATTTATATATATACAAGAATTGCTCGTTTAAAGGTATTAGATAATTAACTTATAAGATATAAAAAATAAAAAATGCAATAATGATGTGTTTGACAAGTTAACAGATCAATAGAACAGATGCAGCGATGAACGATTAAAAATAATCATTAATTACACAAACTAAACACAATCTTTATAACAACCATCTTTAGATAAACCGTTTTGTAGTCACTTTAGACTTCAATGGCGACCCTGTAAGACCCAAACACGTACACCATTACACTCTAGCCATTAAACTGTACGTTAATCTGTCTGCGCAATTAAATCGCGTTAATTGGCTAAAGGGGAAGCTACCCTCGCTACATCTGAACCAACATAACCTTAACACAAGGTAATAAGACCTCAAATCGACCGTACAGGCGTACACCAACTAATCGGTCCCAAGACCTTTATGGCTGTGATAGGATTTTGAGCCTTATGTGGGGGAGATAGGGGAACATATAGGGAACATAAAGAAAAGAATGCACAGATTCGCGATATCGATTTAATGCGATTAACTTCACTAAGTGACGCGGCGCTAACGATTTGATTTCGAAAATTCCCTTTGTAATCTTTCGTTCCTACTTACTCGTGATAGATAGGATCGTTAGAGGACTAATAATGTAGGGAATGTCCTTTATGTCCTTTGATCAGTACCAGTCAGGGGATTTTACAATTCTGTAGCGTCTACAATATAATAAAGGTGCAGCTTTGTGATTTGAAAGTTACCTAGGTACTCGTTGAGAGATCTTGGATTCGAATCCTGAAAATTGTTATATTTGATTTTTAAGTTAGATAAGTGATCAAATTGATTAGCACTTGATGACAATAGGTTCATAAAAGCTTTAGTTATATAAAGTTGGATTGCTTTGAAAGTCTCTTTTTGAGAGAACTTGGATTCGTATCCTGCAAATTGTTTGATTTGTAAATTATGTCATTATATTAATGAGTACTTGATGAAAATAGGTTGAGAATGTGAATTTTTTATTTATTTTGAAGGTGTTTTAGGTCGTCAGAATAAAGTTAGATACGATTTTTAAATGAAGCTAATATTTTTGTCTTCGGATGGACATTAATTAACTGTACCCATTGAAGTATTATTACTAGCGTATAGAGCCGACACCGCGAACACCATGTAGGTATGTCCCAATGCATTGGCGCCACGTGGCTTCAATCTTCAATGAATTCTTTCGATTTTGAAAGGAGAACGGGGGCTCAATTTTGAAACTCGAACCTCCCGGGCGGGACACATTTTGTTCGAGATGTCTGTTCTATGACATTGTACTTCAATGATTGTACCTAACTTTTAATTAACAACAAAATTTAAGATATAAATTACATGTTAAAGCCCTAAAACCCAGCGCTCCATAAAACTTCAAATACCTTCAAGAGGCCCTTGTAGGAAAACGGCTTAACTGAAATTTATACCGAAATAATACGAGAAAAGGCAATCTTTTTAAATAACGACTTTCATATTCCCAAGTGGAGCGGACAATTTAGCGGAGATGAGAGATATTTTTTTATTAAAACTCGGGAGAGGGGGGGCTGCCATTACTCCGCGCGAAATGAGTTTTTAGTTAGCGCATTTTTTCTGTGTGCTACAGGGTGTTTTTTATTGGTGTTGCCTGAGCTCAATAAACTGTTAAATTATAAACGTCCTATGACTGAGGTCGTCACATTATGGTAGTAGGAAAGTGGCAAGTAGGTACCTATTCACTGAAGTACCTACTATTATGTACCTACTGTTATGACTTGTGTAAAAAAGCAAAAAGCAAAGCAGCAACCCATAATTGTCCCACTGCTGGGCTCGGGGTCTCCTCTTACAATGTGAGGGGTACAGGCCATAGTCTACCACGCTGGCCAAGTGCGGATTGGTAGACTTCACACACCTTTGAGAACATTATGGAGAACTCTCAGGTGTGCAGGTTTCCTCACGATGTTTTCCTTCACCGAAGCAAGTGATAATTAACTTGTAATACGCACATAATATTTGAAAATTAGAGGTGCGTGCCAGGATTTGAAACCGGGCCCCCGCGTTCGGGAGACCAACGTTCTAACCACTAGGCTATCACTGCTATTAATGACTTGTGTGGTACCTACTAATTAATATTTTTCTTTAATAGACTCTTTCAATGCCAAAATATACTTAACTGTATCAGTGTGTACAGGTTTACCTACGTATGGAAAACTGTTCAACGAAGTTTTAATTAGGTAATTCTTATTCTTATCCTATCGACGTCCCCGGGGAATAAAATGGTAATAGAGAAAAGTAAATTTTACAGGAGAAGCAAAAAACCAGTTTTGTTTTGAATAATGATTGGGTATCTTTGAATTATACATCAAAACATGCGTTATTTTTTCCGGAATTACATTCCATAAAAAAATTTAATAATATAATTATATCTTTTTAATTATCACCAAAAAACAATAATACTGTTATTATATGGAATTGTGTAGCCAGTAAGTGTATATAACAATTTTATTCCCGTAAAACTCTATCATGCTATCGACAGTTTTCATCACTTACGATACACTTTTATTGTACTTTTATGAATTAATTGTAAATGTATTACACTATTACAATTTTCTTCCGGTCAAAGTTAATACTCATCTTTGACGTATTGACATGTAACAATTTTATTTAGGGAAGAATAAAATGGTATAAGATGGGTATAAGCGTCTTACTGATCTAAAGAGACTAGTAGTTGTTCAGTAATATATGATTACGACTTTATTATGGGCTATAATTTGTACATGACTTCCGATGAATAAAAATAAAATGGCTCTAATTTTATGAAATTTAAAGATAAAAATCTAAATAATATTTAGCAGGTGTATATTGACTCGTAGATGCCAAAAATGAAAAAAAAAGTTTTTTCGGTAACCGCGATTACGATTTTATTCCCCGGGGGCGTCGCTATGTATCTAGTAGAGGTATCTACACAAATGAGGTGTCTTACCTAAGTGAAAAGTCAACGTTGAAACTACTTACATAATTTATTTATTACTAAGTTACAAGGCATTTATCTCTAACATCCTATATTCCTAAGATATCTCTTAGAACCTCATTATTTTTTAAATCTGAGTACAAACAAACGTCGGACTCGGCATGCCGTTTTGTCGACAACTTGGTAGAGTGCAGGATCTAGAAAAAATTATACTGAAAATAATTATGTTCAAGTCGGTAGTTACTGGTAGGATCTAAAAAATACAAAAATATACTAAAAATTATGTAACACCCTGTAGAGGTCTTTAGGAAAGCGGTCCGGCAATAAAACGTGCCTCACACCGCTGTCATCGTAAAAACATTTCCCGCCTTAATATTCCACAATTGCTACTTTTCCTTATTCTCCTTTATTTATCTACATACCTATTCTTACAATATTGTAAAGTATTTTACTGAGGCTTTTTCTTTTTCAATCGCAAGTTATCGACCAACTTGCGGTTGAATGGTAAGAAAATTTAATTTAAGTTCACTTATACTTAGACAAAACGTCTACTAATCCGCATTGGAGCAGCGTGGTGGAGTATGCTAGAGCATACCTAAAGGTCTCCCTCTATCTATGTCTGTGAGGTCTCTTCAAGAGGAGGGAGCTGTACCCAGTAGTGGGCCATCAATAGGTTGAAGCCAAGACAAAACGTAGGAATGTGTAGGGGAGAGTGTGTATGAAAGAGCCAGTTTTAAAAAGTGTACAAAAAAAGCAACTTGGACTTTTTGTTTTTAAAGAAAACTACTTTTTTTTAGTAATCACTTTAATAATGAATGTAATCAAATTTAAATAAAAGCGATAACTATGCTAATAACCTGAAATATATCTACTTCAAAAAAAATGGGAAATCGGCTCTTTCATAACAGCGTGTCAATGAAAGAGCCACGGGGTGTTATGAAAGAGCCGATACCCATTTTATACAAACAAAACGGTTTTTTCAACAAATGAATTCTATTAATAAACTCCAAAAAATTAAACTGAAATTAATCTATGAAAATCACAATTCTTGAATAGTCTCAATAATAAGTTAACTTAATCTTAATCAGTAATATTGGATAATATTATCTTATAATATAAATCAGTAATAATATCCTTTTTTTAGCAGTATTGGGGCGGCTTAGAATACTAACCCCAATCTCACGCCGGATGGGTGTCATAAGAGGCGACTAAATCCGGCCCACTGGTGGTAGGACCCCTAGAGGGATTATATTGGTAATTTTGATTTTAATTGTTAATTAATACCATTATTACTATTATTATTTCTCCATGGGGTTTGCGTGGATAGCTACCATCCTTGAGCATGAGTCAGCCGCCAAACGACTCGTCGTGTTCCGGCTGGGGGTCTGAGAACCAGTTCTTTCTTTCTTTTTCTTCTCTCTTTCTTGGCCGGCAACGCATCAGTGATGCCTTCGGTGTTGCTGATGTCCATGGGCGACGATAGCCACTTACCATCAGGTGGATCGTCAGCTCGTTTGCCGGCTATTTCCATAAAAAAATATTCTCATAAAAATCAGTCTCAAATAATGTAATTAAACTTTGATACTTAAAATTAAAAACACTGTTGGCAGAAGAAATTAATCACTCCTTTGTGGCCACAAGACTCATGTGCCACCCTCCACATATATTGCATTGGTTTGGTACCATTTTTCTTTGCTGTTTTTTGGTTGTAGGTATTGATGAAGACATTTTTTTCTACTCTGTAATATAAAATAATATTAAATAGGTATAAAAAAACAAGAATGTTGAACTAAAACTTATTGGTGTATTGAAAGAGCCACCATTTGTGTCATGAAAGAGCCAGCTCTTTCAAAGCATTGATTGCTGGCTCTTTCATAACTTTGCGTGATCAAAAATATAATCTTACATTAAAGTTTTATTACCAAAACGTAAATCCAATATTTTTAGTGAATAAGAAGACCATGTATATGTATAACAACACAGCATATCCATTTTATCAATTTATGTAACACTTTTATTCTTAAAAATATTTAAGTAATTGCAAATAAACTTATTTTTCGGCATCCATATCTTTGCTGCAATCCTACGACACCATTTGTTTTCATAGAACTGTCAAATTTCTGTGGGTGAAAGCTATCCAGTGTTGCTTTATATAAAGTAAAATAAATATATGGTAAAATGTC
Source organism: Thymelicus lineola (assembly GCA_963932265.1). Lineage (NCBI taxonomy): Eukaryota > Metazoa > Arthropoda > Insecta > Lepidoptera > Hesperiidae > Thymelicus > Thymelicus lineola. The sequence goes on along the minus strand of OZ010703.1, from coordinate 5,595,248 downwards.
GATAAGTTAGTTAAAATGACATCGGCTCTTTCAAAACCTGGCTCTTTCATACACACTCTCCCCTAATGGCACTAACGTAATTTCGTCGTAGAGGTTATATAAAAGCAAAGCAAAGCAACAACCCATAAATTGTCCCACTGCTGGGCTCGGGGTCTCCGCTCACAATGTGAGGGGTACAGGCCATAGTCTACCACGCTGGCCAAGTGCGGATTGGTAGACTTCACACACCTTTGAGAACTTTATGGAGAACTCTCCGGTGTGCAGGTTTCCTCACGATGTTTTCCTTCATCGAAGCAAGTGATAATTAACTAGTAATACGCATTTGAACCTGTGCCCCCGCGTTCGGGAGACCAACGTTCTAACCGCTAGGCTATCACTGCTATATATAATCCCTGTAAATAAAATCATCCGACTACCACATAATAGCCACACATAAATACCACATAGAGAGTCAACGTTAATAAGTAATCCTACTAATGTGCGAACATTTTCAAAAAGAATACCTTCCTGTCCGTCGATGTCCGTCGATGTCTGTTGAGGTCTCTTGGTGTCTTAGCAAACTACGGGGTATTTTCTTACGCAGTAGGTAAGTCCTTTCAGTCTCTCGTGCATTTAAGTATAATGTACTAGTACCAGTACCTACCAGGACAGATTTCGCGAAAAAAATTTCTGTCTTGCCGGGAGGTTCTGTTTTCAAAATTGAGCCCCCGTTTTCCTTTCGAAATCGAAAGAATCCATTGAAGATTGAAGCTCATTAGCGCCAAGTTATTGGGGCAAACATCGTATTCGCGGTATCGGTTCTATACGCTAGGGTTTTTTATGGAAATAGCCGGCAAACGAGCTGACGATCCACCTGATGGTAAGTGGCTATCGTCGCCCATAGACATCAGCAACACCAAAGACATCACTGATGTATTGTCGGCCAAGAAAAAGAGAAGAAAAAGAAAGAAAGAACTGGCTCTCAAGCCCCCAGTCGGTAAACGTAGTAATAATACTTCAAAGCTCTCATATTCGTTAGTTTACACTTGAAAGTATTATTTAAGACGGATACAAAACTAAGTCTAGGACACACGTCTGTGCATTGTCAGTCAGGAGGAATCTCCTCCATTGATAGAGCCTTTACTCTTCCTAATGATAATAGATGGCGATGGTCACTCTGGACGGATGACCAGCCTGTTCTTTGGCCTACTGAATGTGTTATTCGTTAAAAGGAAATTCATAGAGGAGCTATACCTGTTGTTACGAAGTAATTTTATAAGTACTTCACGTAAAAACAACAGAGAGGGGCAGAAGTGGTGAGGTGTGTGGGCTATGAGCAGAGCTTAAGTAAAGATGTTAGTAGAGCTGTTAGTAGAGCTGTTAGTAAAGCTGTTAGTAGAGCTGTTAGTAGAGCTGTTAGTACAGCCGTTAGTAGAGCAGAGTAGAGGGGAGCAGAGCAGTGAGCAGAGCTGGTCTTCTAGTTGACATAAAAAAATGGTTTTGAAAAAAGAGATAAAGAAAGTATTTGGTGTTGTCAAAATGTCATTGAATGAAATTATTGCAAAGAGTGTGAGAGTATTTATTTTTAGCGTAAAAATATTCAATGCCTAAGGTATAACGGCTATCTATAGGATACGGTCTACTCTTATAATCAGGTGGTAAAAATAAGGATACATAATATAATACATAATATTAAATAACTATGCATCTGCCACGGGAGACTTAGAAATTTCTTGATACTAAGTATCAAAAGTATTCCGATAGGCAGATTTAAACTCTCAAAGTTACTTCCTTTAGTTAGTGACTACCGCTTATTTATCGCATTAGCTAACCCTTTTATCTTCTCAGCGACATCGGTTACCTCGCTTTGTCGTACAGACAAAAATAAACAGCTTGTTAAGACCAGTCGTGTTCGAAGCACGAAAACAAACACTCCTAAAACAACCAAACATAAAGTCCCCCACTTAGGCATCACTTAGCGAAACCATTTTAAAACGACCCCTCGTTCTCTTCCCTAGAGGTTATTTAAGTAAACAAGGACCAAGATTACTTGGTCCATTATACGTTTAACAAATATTGTTTGAACAAAGAACGTGTAACAGTTTTCGAATAAAGAATAGGGAAGTGTAACGTTTGAATTTCGTACAAACAAGCGCCAGTATGTAACCAGATTATGGTTTTGGAGCACCAAATTTAATGTTTTGCTTTAGGGTTCCGTGTTCCGTGAGTTTGATAATATTTGAGATTTTGATAGTTTCACATTGTGAGAATTTGGCCTTTCACGTACCTATATTCCGACTGGAGTTTATTTAATATTGCGTGTTTCAATCTTACACCATATTGATGTTGAAATTATTATTTCTTTCTTGTTTCTTGGCCGCCAGCATGTTGGTAATACCTTTTAATGATCGTGTTAATGATCTCCATGAATGAGGGTGACCATTTAGTTGAGAATATTATAGAGTTGTTTTCTTCCTGTCTACAATATTTTATTCCTCTTTGAAAATTTGATGTTCATGTGAGATAACCGTTTGTTTTAATACTATATTATCATGTTGAAATCATGTTCTATAATTCACAATTCATTTAATATATAAAAAATATTATACGGAACCCTCGGATCACAAACTCCACTCACACCCGCCCATTTTTTTCCAGCAGTCGATCTTTTCGCATTAACACCTTTTACTGTTGTGCTTTTAAGGGTACTACGTGTGTGGTCGACAACTGAATCGTGTTTTGACTTATTCTGTTTGCTTTCTAATTACTCATTGTACGTACTTGTTTGGGAGGATCGTTGTTTACTCAATGTTTTATCTATTTAAAGATTGATGCTGGGATAGTGAGGCGTAGAATCAAATAATTGTAATTTTTTGAACAAGGTTTTTTCATGAAAATTGCTCACATACAAAATAACGAGCAACCTGATGGTAAGTGGTGATCAACACTCAGGGACATCAGTAAACCGAAAAACATCGCCGACTCGTTGCCGGCTGAATAAGAAGCGGAGACTCGCAACACTTCTGGTTATCCGACATTGCAACCGAAACACGCAAAATTAAAAAATATATCGACTCTTGAAAGGCAAAATTGACTAAGCGACACTGAGCTAACTTTAGAGCAGAGCAGTTTAAATTTGAATTTTTAGAAAAGTTGCTGTATATGCCACAATATAGATGATAAAGTAAGGATTCCAAAACAGTAAGAATAACGTCGGTAGGAGGATTACAAAAAATATATAATTTTTTTTTCTAAAAATTCCAACTGTCTAAAGTTGCTCTCCTGTAAAGTTAGCTCAATGTCGCTTAGTATATTTTTCCTTTCAAGCGTCGATATGCTTTTTACATCATTCTATAATTTGATCTGGAATTGTTTGAAATTCGAGGAAGTTACAGGTGAAAAATATGTAAATATATATACATAAGTAGATAATAGGTACTTGTATAGAATAAAATAAAATATTATTTATATAATTATACCTATTACTTAAATTATGTAAAAAAAGGAATCACAGCTCCATTAAAATGCCCAGCTTAATAAATTTTCATGTAAATAAATTCCAAGCACCTATCAAAAATCGCTTGTTTTTTCCTAATACAAAAACGCACAAAGAAACTTCGACTAGGAAGCTCCGAGTATTCGAACGCGTGCTCACAACCACGTGCAAAATCCTTTTGTCCCTTTCATAGGACATCTTGAAGACCTTTTGATATCACACGCTATACAATAGGTGACTCGAAAAAACGATCATAAACAACAATAAAATTACAAAACCAAATTATTTCGGGGATCGCTTTTGTTGAGCAGGACCGTAAGTCAACGCCATAGGGTACAATTTGGTTACGTCCTTTAAAAAGACATTCAGTTCCTTGGTAAAGTATATCAAAAATTACGTCTTACTCCCCGTGAAGATATTTAGATAACATTAGTGGCTTCTAAACGGCTGTCCTCTTCATTCAATGGGGTCCTATATAGAAACCCATGAATAAAATTCCGGTGAATGCGTGACGTTTTCCATGAGATGGTCCCATGTTGATAAATACGCGACTAATCAAATTATTTATGGCATTAAATCGTAATAAAATCACATTTGAAACATCTGCTTCGCTGTTCAGGATGCCATTGAAAAAACCGTTTAAAAGGGTTCATTGTCGGTACGTTTTTCAAATTGACAAGAGAATAGTTTGAAATTGGCGACATTTTTGGTGTATTTTTAATGTTTTCATGTCAAATAATTTTTGTATCTGACCCGTAACCTTAGATGTCTATTGTAAAGAATTAAAAAATGTATTGTTATTATAGTATTGTTATTATATGATTAAGTAAAGATTAAATCAGATTTTAAAATCGTAGTGTTTTCAAATTCAGTATAAAAACAGGAACTTTGGATTTTAATAGTTCTAAATTTTAATTAATTAATGCCATTGTGATGTATCTACCTAATATTATTATTTCTCCGTGGGGTTCGCCTGGATAGCTACCACCCTCCAACAGAGTTAGCCACCAAACGACTCGTCGTGTTCCGGCTGGGGGATTGAGAAGTTGAGACCCAGTTCTTTCTTTCTTTTCCTTCACTCCTTCTAGGCCAGCAACGTATCAGTAATGCTTTTAGTGTTGCTGATGTTCATGGGCGACGATAGTCTTACCCAGGTGGATCGTCAACTCGTTAACCAGTTATATCCATAAAAAAGGTAAGAGTACGTTCACTATGCACATTAATAAGTCACAACAAAAGTAATTACAAAGCTACTTACGAATATACAAGTCATGTTACCTTCAGTTATTGCAACATAAATCGTAGTTGCGAATCACATCAAACTCGCACAAACGTGAAACGCTCAAACATTAGCCGAGGGTACGTAACGTCCCAGTTTTCACCTCATTACCCACGAGTTAAGGACCCTATTATGTACTTTATGTATTCCTAAATTACCCATCACTTAATAGGTACCCAACGGGGGTGTTACCCTAACCAGTTAAGCTTGGCCTTCCTGTTTCTTTAAAGGTATAAATTTAAACGCTGAAATAGGTCAAGCTGGGTTGTTGAGAGGTCGAGGTATACTTGTCAGTGTGAGGGGTATTTGAAAGTGTTTGTATGATTACCGACTTGTTCAAATTTAATGCCTCTTGTTCGCTCCGCGTTATGGTGGAGTTTGGGAGGAATTAAATAATGGAGTGTTTATTAAATGTTAATTATGGAATCATTTACTTACCAACTACCTACTGGATATCTGGTGATTTACTAAACTATACTTTGTCATTTAATAGTAAACATCCCTTGCATCAAGAAACTATGCTACAGTATTCAGATAACCCTCACTCCAAAAAAACAAATACTTATACTTAGGTGCATGTTTTCTATTTAAATTGAAATTGAAACTAATTGAAGATAATGTCAACAAGCAAACATTCCAATCAGCCGTTTCTGAGATTAGCGGGAATAAATGCACAGACAAACAGACCTACAAACTGAGAAACCAACCAACAGAACAAATTTTTAGAAATCATTGTTATGTGATCTATTGTCTTATAAATATTCATCATTCAATTTCATTCACATAATATTGATCAGTTTATTATAAAAACAAGATTCAGAATGTAAAAATATAGGTACTTACATATAGAACCACGTAGGTCTAATGTTATGGCTGGTATTGTTATATTGCTGGTATTCATCATTATTACTCTCACCAACCCGAGACTGTCTCACTGCTAATTTACACACATATCCAAACAACACTATTAGCTTTCCCAGACATCTATTAGTTTAGTAGATAGATTGTACATACCTACCTACTCTAGGTAGACTGCGATTTAACGCTTCATTTATAAACATCATACGTCATCTACCTATTCAGTTAAATATCAATTATAGTTTGTGGAATTTTGAAGACATCTTTTAATAAACTTTTCAAAATCAGATAGGCCAAAGGGCAACAAACAGTAAAGTGGGGCACTAAAATGACATAATCTTACATGACATTTGCAGAAATATTTGTATTTGTCATATTCGTCATATTTTACCCCAACTTACCCTATTACAGATATTTAGGTACTTACCCTATTTGATTTTTTAAAGTTTGTTAAAATTTACATGTTTATCAATGCACTATAAACAGTAGGTAGGTACTTAGCCCGGCGGCTTGCATCGATATTCTTGATCGTTTCCGGGCTTTGGAGGGCACGTATAGCCGTCGATCCCGATTGTTATCATAAGATAACTGTCGTTAAGCCATGTCAGAAGCCCTCGGGCGGTTTGAAAACTTCCGACACTCGGGTTGGCCACTAACCCCTCCACTAATCCGCACTGGAGCAGAGTGGTGGAGTATTCTGTAGGCCTCCTCAAGAGGAGAGACCCGTGCCCAGTGCCACCGTGACCCGGGCCCTGGCCATCAGTGGGAGAAGCCAATCAAGGTACCTACACTGTGATAGAACGCTTCGACTATAAACGTCATTCACATAATCAGTTAAAGATCAATTACAAGACCACAGTCAAACCCGTGAAAGCTAAGAATATTAAGGTGTAGCCGTTTAGCACTGAGAAGCAATAGAGTAGCGTTAGAACCCAGATGTCCAAACACAATCGCCCCACTCGGCGACCATTGTGTTCGCCGACAGTGTCGCCTATTGTCGCTGGCTATTATGGCATGCTACTTAATAGTTAATACGACGACTGTATTCTGGTGAGTATAATTACTATAATTTTTGAGACTTTTGGATTATAATTAGTAGCCGTATTGGGGTGGATTTATATTATTCATGCCAATGCCTGAGGTGTCGTAATAGGCGACAGACGCCGGCTCGCTTGGTGCTAAGGATTCACATAAGGATTATAATTAGTAGTATTATAATTAGTAGCAGTAGTAGTAGTTACTAATTTGATTATTTTGTTAATATCATCATTGGTATCTTTTATTATTATCTTCCCGTGAAGCCTGTCTTGCTAGCTAGTAGCTACCACCGTTTTGCTTGAGTCAAACATCTCCAATATAAAACCAGTCTAGAAGTATATCTTTAACAGAATTTTCTAAATGGTGTTTGTTATCGCTTGTTAGCCAAAAAACTACAAACGAATTGAGAACTTCCTTTTTGTAAACTAAAAATTCAGTGCTATCGTACCTTCTAAATGCATGCATTGATTTTGGTTTAGTTTTCTTAAAGGTGGCTTTCTCAAGAGTGTTCTTAGTTAAGTTTTTATTATTTTGCTGAGGTGATCCGATTTTAAAATCAGCAAAATTATCAGCCATAGTCGTCTAAAAACAGAAAAAATGCATGGACACACGACTTCTCATTTCTTTCTCAATTAACGCAGATCAAAGCAAAGATCGGTTATCTATTCCCAGATTATTACGTGAAATACAACAACAAAAACAAAAGTCATAGTCACCCTATGTTCCAAAAATGGCCGCGCTGGATAAGCCATTCACAGTCGTTTTAATGACCGACTCATGGCCGTTTAAAAACGAATTTGCTCACTTCTGCTACATTAAACAATCACTTGTGAATCTGTGATCGTTGTCAATGGGATTCCAGTTTACGGGAAGATAGCTTTCAATATTATTAGATAACATTTATCATGGAGCGTTCAGTGCGTTTGAATCAATTAAATAATGCGTCTTTCTACTGGCTGGTGTTGGTGTAATAGTTATATTGGAAAATGATAGGAAAAATCATAACAGCTTGTGCTCTGGGTGCCATTTTTGGTTGTTTTGAAAATAGGTCTCTATGTTTTTTGTAACCTAACCTTAATTGGTCCATTGGCTGTGATAATTGCTATTGATATAAAAGTAGCAACTCTGCCAAATTGTATGTGAAACACTTGAAATTTCCCATTTCTAAATAAAAATCCATTTTGAACCAATTTTTAAAAGACTTCGTAATTGAGAATCTCCTCCTAGCTTTTCAATTTGTGTACTTATTTTTGTTTTAATGTCCATTATTTAAAACTGTGTCATTTATTGATCGATTAAGATAATTATTTTAGGTATTTGAAAATGTTTACTTCTTTATTGTTACTTTCTCCTATTTTCTACTTCCAGATTGGTGTTATGTCTTATATTTATCAAAATTCCATTCCGAAGATGGGATCCATGAGGAATTCAGGGAACTTGTTTGAAAGATATGTTATGTAATTATTTCGGTTCTATTATTATATAAAACATTAATTTGGTTTTGAATCTTTCCTCCTCGTACCAGGAAACTACTAAACTACTAATTAGGATTAATTAGAGGAAAAGAATTTAATAACAAGCTTTACGACCTGATAAATTACTGAAAATATTATTTTAATTTTAATTATTAGGTCGATAAAATTATCCTGTTTGTTACATTAACTTTAAAGCCATTGTTTTATAAATACTGTTGAACGAACGAACAATACATATTGTAATAGTTTGCCCGCAGCTTTGTCCGTGTTTTTCTGAATAGGTAATACAAAGCAAAGCAAAGCAACAACCCATAATTGTCCCACTGCTGGGCTCGGGGTCTCCTCTCACAATGTGAGGGGTACAGGCCACAGTCTACCACGCTGGCCAAGTGCGGATTGGTAGACTTCACACACCTTTGAGAACATTATGGAGAACTCTCTGGTGTGCAGGTTTCCTCACGATGTTTTCCTTCACCGAAGGAAGTGATAATTACTTGTAATACCCACATAATATTTGAAAATTAGAGGTGCGTGCCAGGATTTGAACCCGGGCCCCCGCGTTCTGGAGACCAACGTTCTAACCACTAGGCTATCACTGCTATTAATACAATATGTATACATAATACAATATGGGTAGATAGGTAATACAATATGTCATAAGTATCTACTTTATACCCGGGATAATATTTATAAGTGCCTGACAGGCCACGCGCAAGTACTGTAATTTTAATTCATTGATTGTTTATCACATGTAAACATATCAAAAACCCTAAACAAATAAAGATTTAAAAATAATAATTCATTGACAACTACTTAGGGTTCTATTTAGACTACGGAACCGTAATAATCAACGAGAACTAACCTTCTGAGAAATTGAATTACTTACGTTCGAATTTCAACTGCACAGCGTGTCTCTAGTACCTACCTATAATATAAACTAGTATGAATACAGGACTACGAATAAACTGATTGAATTAGAATTTAATCGGTTACGCTTTATTTCTTTAATAAGACTTCCTAGTTCCCCTTTTCATCTCACAACACCATTACACTCAATAAAAACGCACACAAACGCCAAGTCGATTTAAATCGCTCGATCACGCATTATTGTGGGAGCGTTTATGGGGTACTTTGGCACCCCATACAATACCCTATTGCCCGCACTCCCATACACTGATTGTGTATTTATTTAGTTTCATAAACGCACATAAATAAAGTGGCCGGGTCGAAAGGACAAATGCTCAGTGAATGATTCGACAATTACGGACGACTGTGAATTTATTGAATAAATTGTTTAGTTTGAATCTTATTACGACAATTGGGGTCGATGTTTAGAGTTGTTGTTATGCTTATGAATTCAAACTAAGATTCTTTAATACTGTCTAGGGTCACAAGTTTATAGTTATTTAACTATAATATACAATTATCCAGGTATATGTTTATGATAAATATTAATTAGGTAGTTGTATTTATTATTCGACATTTGTAACATTTCAATTATTGAAATCATTATATGAATCTGTTAGATATTTACATCAGTCTTTGAAGTATAGTTGTAATTTTACAAAACATAATATCTACTATAATCGCGCCACAACGAAAATATTGTAGGTATATTGCTGCAAGATGTCCTGATTTATTATGTTTTACATAAATAATAACTAAATATTATAAAGTAAAAAGTGTACGGTATCTTAATTATTAATTTAATAATCATTACAAAACATCAAACAAATAGCTAATTTTATTCATAAAGGAAATTAAAAACATCACTAAATCTCCAACACGACTCGGGAAATGTATTAATGAATTTAAATATCAATATATTATTATATTATGAATGCGACCCCGGTTATTGGCTCAGTTTGAGTTAAACCAAGCTAAGCGGGGCTTACGCGGTGCAAGGATCGCATAATACAGTAGAGAAACAACTGCTTATTTCTTTCTGTATCTCTCTTCCCTCTTTGCTGGTAAATAGATGATATATTTGGTGATACTGATGTCCAAAAAAGGTAGAAAAATGCAGAAAATTATAATGCACTGTAGAGCTGTCTGTATAGGTATATTAAAATAAAAATAATGTAGTTTTTAATGTATTCCACGCACACGAGCAAGTAACGCTAATCATTCAACCAGTTCACACGAGAAGCAATATGGACAGAGTACTCTCGAGGCCTCTGCAAGTAGAGACCGTGCCATTCAGTTTATCTTATTTGTTTTGAGTTTTATCCAAGACTAGGAAATCGCCCTCGCCTTGCTTCAGGAAAAATAGTAAAAAAAAATATAATATAGTCTATGTCACCCGGGGATAGCTTCCCAACAGTGAAAGAATTTTTCAAATCGATTCGGAGCCTATTCAATGCAAACAAACAATCAAATCTTTCCTCTTTATAATATTACTGTAGATAAACTTCGATTTTGTAGAAAGAGATCGGATATCATTTCATATTTAATATACAGTCCCAAAAATGTATAAGTATTAACGTATACTACAAAGTTATATATTCGTTAAATAGGGCACAACAAACAACTTTATTAACGTGAAGCAAATACATATTAAATTCGGCGGATAACTAAACCATAATGTCCATAATTTACATAATTGTCAATAAAAGGAACCTATCAATGAAAATTAAAAAAAATACATTAATTCCATCGCAGTCAGTAAGTTAGTAAGTATTTTTTTCTTCTGTGGAACTCAGCGTGTTTCTATATTGCATAATGCCGTCCCCTCTCCCTCGCAGCATCCGTACAATGATATGGAAAAATATCGAATTTAATACCGACTAAACGCGTTTACCGCGCGGGGACCGACCCTAGCAGGGGTTAATATTAAAATATGTTTTCGTACGTATATTTAGGTAATATTGCTTGATGCGATTTGGGTGTTAAGTCCGATTTACACGTATTAAGTAGTTAAGTAGATAACTAAATTTTAAGTAAATTAATACGTGTAAACGGACAATTTAGTAACTTTTAAGTTAAAATTTAGTTATCTACTTAACTACTTAATACGTGTAAACCGGACTTTAGTCTGTTACGATTGGTCCTCGAAAAGTTAGATTGAAGTTTGAAATATCTTTGTCGGCTAAAAAAAACGGTCAAGTGACTGTTGTTCTACTCTTAGTAAGGGGTTCAGTATACAGTCAGTTGTAATTTTATTCCTCGTATTAATTATGCCTAATAGCCTCAAAAATATCTTAGCATCGGTTACCATAGCAACGAAAGTAGCAACCATGAACATAACGCCAATTTTTTTCCTGTTCCCTTATGAATTTCGGAATAAAAAGTACCTACCTACCTAAATAACCTTTGTAAAACAGACTTGTGTTTGTAATAATAAGATCCAATAATTCTAATAAACATTAATTTTGTCTTACAACTGCCACGAATTATCATTCATCTCAGTAAAATCGAATTTAAAAACGTTAGTTAATAGTCTACCGTATAACTTCACAACCATCAATAACTGGATATGAATGACTCCTAGAATTTGTGAAGAATCCAAACATCTGACATTTGTAGCGATCTACGTCTCGACACATGGTAGACGATCCTTTCATCGGTAACCCGAATCATTAATCATTAATTTCATCCAATCATTAATCATTAAAATGAGACTTAAAGGGAGAGAAAATGAAGTGAGTCGATGTTGCACGAGTAAACACGACTGTATTCGGCTAATGATACAATTGAAAGATTAATAATTCAAATTTCGTATTAAACAACTGTAGTGAACGAGTTACACGGTTAAGATTTTGGGGAATAATCTAATTTGAAGGTTAAACACAGGTGTTAAGGTCTAAAATCCATTGTATCATCCCAGGCGTCGGCATGTCTCTGTGATTACCGAGTGTTTGCTAATGATTCTTGATACTTTAGTCTGTTTGATCCAAGATGACTGTCACCTTTCATTCAGTGAAGTAGTTATTGTAAAATCCTTTACTTTAACTCCATAACCTCATGATTTTTAACTTCAACTTTAACTTCATGATTTCACACCGCTTTACTACAATTAAAATTCATTTTACATCGAATTTCTAAGTCCTTTGTGAATTATTTTGCAATGATGAGCGAATAAGTGAGCATTTGTAGTAGGTACAAGTCTATTTGCGTTTTGTAATGGAGAAAATAGGATGATATTTGATTTTTATATTGACTACAATGATGGATATGGGCCATGGGATGGTGAGTGGTCTTCGCCTTTCACATCTGTTCGTGCATTCTCGTCATGTGCGTTTTATAGGGCGATTAAAATTTTAAGCAAGGAGTTAAATATAATACATAATTATTTATTACCTGTTGTAATCGAATTATATATGATAGGTTATTTAGAATGCATAGAATAGTTTTCTTATCCCCACCGCAAACTCGCCGTTCCCACGATCCGAGTAACTTGGTCAAAATATACCTAGGTATTATTAAATACGAATCGTGAGTACCTGTTACATTTAACGTGATTAGTGTCGACAATGGTATACCTAAGGTTAAAATCGTGAATAAAAGAGTAGTATGATGGCATAATATGGCTTTTACTACAGACACTAAATAGTAAAAACCCGCTTTTAATAGGCCTTTGAGTTAGTTGCAATGAACAAAAATTTAATAAATCATAGTAAATTTTTAGGAAGATGTTAGCTATCCAGCTGATATTTCGTTGGTATAATAGCTCAGCGACTTTGTTCAGCGACATTCATAGCTGTTTAGCTTCAGCCATTGTTCAACTGGATTATGATGATGATGATGAGCAGGCTTAGAATGAATGATGGGAGAGACCCATTATAATACTGGGTGTATCAAATGAGACCTCCTACCAGGCTAGATGAACTTAGGCTGCGGCCATGGTCTGATCGTTCATGTTTATAATCCTACTAGTGGATACCCGGCGTATTCCACTACGCTTTTCTGATGAGAATGACAGACCAGTGTTTTTGTGTTGACGTTGACTTTTAAGCGCCATCTTTACATTTATCTTCAAATTGTTGTATGGGAAAAATGGAAAATCGACTTTATCATTGATAAATGTACCTAATACATTGTTTTAATAGTCTCAAACCACCTTCGGATTATTGCTTTTCAAATGAAACCATTTTGAGGCATATTAGGCGTTAACCTTTGTTCGGATTAAGATTAAACTTTGCTTTGCCCGGTTAAGCGTTCTCGTGAGATCAGTTGCCCATTAATATGTCTATGAAACCATTCTGCGTGCGAAGTCACGGGCGGAAAGTAATTATGTATATTTGGGATCATGCTGTTTCTTTTTATAATTACCTACGTAACTAAAAAGTGTATTTATTTTATACTTGCGTTTAATTGAAACTCGTCATTCAGGTGGTCTTTATAATATACGTACAAATAATGATTCTATGCTGGCGACAATAAAAAGTGGGTATCAAATAATAATCTCTTGACTCCACGGTAGCAATGGAGGCTATAAAGTACTATCAACTATAAATATTGTCAGAGCGCATAGTATATGGTGGGAAAACAGATAAAACTTAACGGATAAAGCATCACATCATTAAAATCTGGTTTTAAAAGTAAACAAAAAAAAATAACTATGAGTCTTACTTTTATTACGTTGAAATAATTAATAAAAAATATTGTAAATATAAACATCGGCATATTTTATTGGAATCAGTTGATCAATATTGGAATCTATACGTTATAATTGTTGAAAATAATAATCTAAAATTTTAACAAAAAAACCGACTTCAAATGAAGTACATCCTTTCCAATAATAATAAAAAAATCACGGTTGGCGTGATATTGAGTTATTCGTCAATTTGTCGCGCACATACTTAATGAAAATTTAAGACTTAAGTATATGGTTTTCTCATAGATGCCATTGCCAGATCTCGATCAAATTTAAGAGAGAGCACATGACAAGCACCAGCTTTCGATTAAAAAAATCATCAAAATCGGTTCACCTAGTCGAAAGTTCTGAGGTAACAAACATTAAATAAAATACAGTCGAATTGAGAATCTCCTCCTTTTTTTGAAGTCGATTAATAAAATAGGAAGCTTAATTTGTAGTCGTCACATGTGGACAGCGTGCGTTTTGTTATTACCTTCATAACAAAAAATCTACATGGAATGTAACTGTTCGAAGAAAATTTGTTAAAATTACTTAAAAACAAATTACATTTCTTCAGTAAAATCATGATGAAAACGCGCACGAAGTTATAATACGCGCTGTGGACTTACCGCATAAAAAATAAATGCAGCATCTGTAAATTTACCTTCGCTATTCAAAACCCAACAGATGTAGGGGAAAAAATGATACCATAAGTGGAGTCTACTAAATAATAAACTTTAACGACACCTTATTAAGGATTTATTTGTTGCTCTCCCGAATTATTCTATAATTTATTACAAATAACTCTGCGCACTAAACGTTACATAACAATAGTTTTTATAACGATCTCTTGTACATTTATTACCGGATTTGATTTTAATGACCACCATTGAAGGTAAGGGACTATTGAAGTATTCATACAATAAAATAAAATATCGGCCAATTCGAGGGGATTAGCGTAGATATTTATTTTATTAATAGATATAAAATACAATTGATATTGTTGAGGTGTATTAAATAGGTAATAATTAAAGATTATTTAACAACAAACAGCTTCTTTTCTGTAAAATATCATAATATATTATATTGATCATGTTGCAAAGTGGTGAAGTAGGTACCTCAAGTAGACATCGCACGCTCAGTGGAAAAAAGGCATAAGATGAAAATTGCAATTTTACAGGAGAGCAAAAAAACTGTTTAAATATCAGTAAGTACTCAAAGGAATTTTACATTACGATTTCTTGCACAAAACCGTCAAGATTAATGATAAAAATTGAGCTTTTGTCCCTCTTTCCAATCATATTAATAACTAAAATTCAACGTATAACGACTTATGCTTTTTTTTCCACTGAGGGTACGTTATAATATTAGATTTATGTACATTATAATAATGACATACAATAACTCTACAATTTAAAAGCTTTTTCCAATCGCTCATAGCTAAATAATCGACCATAAAAGGTTATTTTTAATTGCCTATCTAGTTTTTTGATAAACTTATAGGTATTAATTATATTAATTTATGTTGAGAAAAAATGTCACGGAGAATAGTTATAATGTAACAAAAACGCACAGTCTGAAAAAAGCGGGAAACTCCACAGAGCAGAAGTGTCACAGACAATATTTAACTACAGCTGAATTATGTATAATTGTACATCATATTGTAATTAACTACCATCTACTTATTAAGCACTACAAATGAGCCGTATAGAATCAAAGGTGCCCATTTCAATTTTTAACACTTGAGATAATGATGCAAAAAAAATTAAAAATATTGAATGCAATTCTGCTTTTTTGACATATTACCAAATACAGCCATGTTCCTTCTAAATTCAACACAAAATCACAAGTTTTAAAGACGGCCTTCTTCCGTATGTTGGCTGTGCTTTCGTCTATTAAAAACTCTAAAATGAATATTGCGAATTGTTTAATAACGTCGTTTTGAAATCCCGGTCAGCATACGAAATGTGTCTACTTACAACCTAATACCATGCTCATAAATTATAATTATGACAGGGAAGCAAAAAAAGACGTCCATAATTACAAAAATGTGTCCCATCGCTAATTACCCGTTATTGTATCTTGACACTTCTCAACAAATTTCCATACGATGCGACAAAAAATTAACGCCGGCAAAAACTTTTAGAGAATATATCGATGAACTTCGGGCCGATGTTTTATTCATGTTTAAATTATTTTGTGTTAATGACTGTTTGGTTATTTTTAGTTTTATTATAAGAGTAGGTCCCTACCTAATATAAATAAATAAATAAGCACACTCATAGCCCATATTACGAATATAACTCGTTGTTTCAGGTGTTGATAACTATTTTACAGAATGAAAGATTAAGGAAATAGGGTAAGAAGCAGCTTACTCACATCAGGTTGACAATGCATTAGTGATGACATCTGGAGTAGATGGTAAAGACCACATCTATCTAATTTCTACGAAAATTAGATAAAGACCACATAATTATTATATCTAATTTTCCGAATATAATTCGGTATTATTAAACATAATAATTTTGTATTGTTTTATTAATATTATTTTTATTTATTTATTCATCAGCTGCTTTACTCAGAACTGTTAATTAAATTGATACTCTGTATCGCTATTCGATATAAAAGATAAGAATCGTTTAGGTAATCGGCGGAATAAACTTTGAGCACAAAAAAAACCGGCCAAGTATGACTGGACGCGCGTACCGAGGGTTCCGTACAAAGTTTTAGAACTAAACATTGCTCTTTATATAAACTGAAAAGGCCCAACCTAACTTTGCCGTTGGAAAACTATCGTCCCCATATTTCGACGTAAGTTGCGATCAATTTAACAACTGCAAAAAAGTAAAAGTTATTTTTTTTGTGTTGGAACTACAATTTTTTCTGTAGGTATGCAAAATTTCAGGAAAATTCGTTCAGTCGTATTTGCGTGAATGAGTAAAAACATCCATACATACAAACAAACTTTGAAATTTATAATTTTACAAGGATATTGACACCAGCCTCAATATTGTATCTGACGCAGACGCGGAGACATCAAAAAACCCGGCGCCAAGCGTCACAGGTCAGTTAGTGGGTACGCCCCCAGGATCATCTATGGGATTTAACAGAGCCGACTTCAAATGAAGCGAACACGCAGTGGTTAGGATATCCTGCTAGTTTTTGTTTCAGCGGCAAATTTGATGCGGTTGTTAGGATTTATGGAGAAAAAGGGATTTAGGGATTTGATGTGACCCGACCAATATCCGTCGTATGAAGCGCCTAATCGATCGATTTCTTGAACAATGAAGGGAGGTTGGTTTTAGCTGAAGTTTATGAACTACTAGCACTTTAACCGCAGCTTTGACCGCGATTTCCGGGATAAAAAGTCCCTTGTATCCTATTCCATAATACATATAGTACTATGTATATATTATGGTCCTCCTGAGCTGTGTACTTTTCAAGAAAATTCGTAGAAAAACCATTGAAGTATAATTTCATAGAACAGACTTCTCGAACAAAATGTGTGTCCAGCCCGGGAGGTTCGATTTTCAAAATCGAGCCTCCGTTCTCCTTTCAAAATCGAACGAATCCATTGAAGATTGAAGCCACGTGGCGCCAATGCATTGGGACATATGTATACGTATATGGTGTTCACGGTGTCGGTTCTATACGCCAGTAATAATACTTCAATGAGAAAAACAAATCTTCAAAACTTTTTAATTTTAAAACAATTTTCAAAACTTCCAAATTCATATTTTCCCCAAATTTTCAAAAATGATTATAGTTTCATATCGAACGAGAATACTCATATCATAAACTAAGTACGTATAAAAAGTCAGCAGTAACATGCGGTGCAAAAATACCAACAACAAAGCGTCGGTGTTTTAAAAGCGGTCGTAATTCAAATTTGGGAGTCAGGCCGCATTTAGTAACGAAGTGTGACCAGTGCAGGTAGCCGCTGTAATCAAGCGGGCCGCAAGGGGCCGCTAATATGGTCCCGTAGTGTGGGACGTTTTGGCACTGATATTTTACGAATATTGTACCCTACAGGAGTATACTAACGTGAATCGTGGGATACTTCTTAGTAACTATAGATAGGTACGTCAAATCAACCAAAAAATCTGTTCCGAAAAGAGCTATAACACACACGTTTATCTTTTGTTTCACTACACCAATCACACTACAATAATACACGAAGGCATTTTAACGTTGTATGTCAAATCTCAAGCACTTCTGACAACAACAAAATTATCTATCTACCTATATATCTATCTATATATCTACCTCTTTTTTACTTATAATATCATTGCTTTTAGTAATTATAAACTAGATTTACCTGTGGTATTAAACCTGCACTCTCATTTTTCGTCGAAGTTTGTATATGGATTCAATCAATCAATGGCCCACTAGCTGAGCACAGGGCCTCTACCCATAATAAGGAGGCCTAGAGCATACTTCACCTGGCTGCTTCAGTGGGGAAGGATAAACCAACCTTCGACATGACTTAACGACTGTTATCCAACAATAACAACCAATAGTGAATGTGCCCTCTAAAGCACGAGTATTTTTTCCATTACCACCATAAACGCACCCTCTGTCCGCGTCAATTTGTAAAGGTAGCTAGACCCAATAGCAACAATCTATTTGAAAAAAATACGCACCCGTTATTATTTAACTCTGTTGAGAACCGATACAAGTCGCCGGGCTTTGCGCGCTTTAGCGCTGAAGCCCAATATTATTCGCTAATGAACTGTCATCAAATTTAAATGATTCAAAATAAACATGTGTCCTCGGTCGATAAGCCTGATTTAACAGTGGCTGTATTGTCAGCGTATTAATCAAAATATTATTTGAAAAAATAAATTTCAATTTAATATTTCGCGCACGAGCCGATTCTGAATAAATCACATCCAAACCGAAATATTACTAAAAGATTAAATACATTTAATCCACACTGTTCGGAATTTTAACGATCAAAGTGAGGTTTGAAAACCGCGACAAAGGGTCATATCGAAAACCGAATGTTTCGTCAATATTCTTTCATATTAGCGATATTAAATCGTCGGTAAAAATATAAACATTTTTATCAGCAAATAGGTGATAAACGAGCTGAGGAGTTAGCTGATGGTAAGTTGTCACCATGTCATCCATGGATATCAGTAACGCCAAAAACCAGGCAACTGCGTGTCAAGCCACGCGCAATGTTGGGTTCCGAAGTAGTAAGTTTATCGACTATTACTCATTAACTACTTAAGCTAACATAGCCGTGATAGTTTTCCTTGTAAATTCATCATATAACTTTAATATTTTTGGGAATTTTTTCACTTGTCCAACTCCAACCGTTTAGCCAGCAGCGGGGGAGGGGATACATTTGACTCTAACCAAAATTAGCATTTTAAAGCCAAATATTTCACAAACGGAGCCCTAAATCCAATGATAGTCTAGAAGACCCATGATATATTTGAAAGAACTTTTCAACGATACCCCACACTAAAGCGTACGTGACGAATAGAAAATTCATCCTCACGTTACCTGTAGGGGAGGTACCCTGAAAAAAATGTTTTCCATTATTTAATTCTATGATTTTGGAGTTTTAATAATTTTGTATAGGTATCCATTCCAAATTACAACTTTCTAGCACTAAGGGTCTCGGCGCTTTGTTTCAGACATACGGACAGACAGATGGACGGACTGTCGGACATGACGAAACTATAAGGGTTCCGATTTTGCTTCAGAACCCTAAAAAGAAAAAGAAAAAATAGAGAAGTACTGGGTCTTTGACGGTTGACATTGGCGCTCTTCATCTGTTAAGTCCTGATCAAAAGAAAAAACAAATTGCTTGCATAGTGAAGTCGTCTCGTTTATAATATGGTAGATAATAAGGTCAAATAGATTAGATTGGTTGGTTACAATAATATATCCTGGAATGAGATGAAATGATCCTAATTTGTCACAGTTGCAAGCCCTCGCTCTATTTTTAAAACTCGTCAGGTTAAACGTGTATAAGTCGCCAGTATAAAAGTGTTGTGCGTTCAGCAATTTATGTTACTCGATATTTATTTTTCACCCATAAAAGGGTTACCGCCTTTTGCTAACGACCGTGGGTTTTTTACGAGCTTTTCGGGTGGGAGGCTAATCTGAGCGAGTTGTTAAGTGATTCCTAAAGATTAATGGCGCCTTAATGAGATGGTTTGATTACGTTGCCGACGCTTTAAGAGAATTGATGAAGTTCATTCGATCAATATCAGGCCTGGCGCACTCCGCACTTTTGATATGATGTTACAAGTACGTGCCGCGTTCGACGTATCGGGCCAATTTCGGAAGGGCTGCCACGCGCTTCCGCGCCGCCCCGACCATGTCATACATTCGTAATCTATTACAAATGTCATCACCAAAAAAGAAGACAACCCTGACGTTGTTAGAGAGGATGAGTTATGATTAGAAAGAGAGGCAACGTCTAAATGTCAATGTCTGTTGACGATTAGCGCTATGCGACCTGAATTACACTTTCTTGTGTCGGAGCAAGAGTCGCTATTTATTTAATGATTTTAAGGAGTGACTCTTCTGTACCAATAGGTACTAAGTATTAAGTATTCTGTGTCAATATCGTAATTGATACTACTAAAGACTCACAGAATGATAACACACACATAAACTTCGTTCATGAAAAATAATTGTGATTTGTTCGATGTTGCTATTCGCGGTTAGGTCTTCGGTCCACGCGGTCTAATATGAACTCTTAATTCCAGCCAAGTTCCAGTGTAAACGTCAAATTCGTGTTACGAAAGCGGTCACGTGACGTTTTTTAGCCAATCGTACGTCGTTTAAAGCCCGGGAAATGAATTGCCTGGAACATGAATGGTTTTATAAAAGTTCATAATAGACCCGACGACGCACATCATACGCTTGCTATTGTCAATTGTCACTTACCAATGTTTTTAAATAAGCCATTTAACACATTCACTGCGTTAGGAGACTTATTCGATCTCTTGCAAGACTTTCGTATTGTGCGGCGACTAAAATCGTGTTGTTTCACTCTGTTGCGGGAGGCCCTAACTTCTAAAGTTCTTTGTGTAATTGTAAGACAAATATACATATTTGCTTCTTACTGAAAGATGGATCCAAGAGCGTTAAAAAAAACTTTAGAGATGGATTAGGTCCCTAACGCACTGTAGTATAAAATGTTTCATTCCTTGCGTTAGGAGACGTGTTGATACTCGTGAATCGTACCCCTCGTAGCCGCAAGTAAGGGAGGGCGGGGAGCGCGGGCACTGCGTGTATTTGTTTTAGTGTTGTTCAACTGTCGATGCGGACGGTCACGCGCATGTTTGGAAAAAAATACTATTATATATATGTTATCTGTGTATTAAATATATTTTGAAATCTGTTGGTGAATAATGAGTTCTTTTAAAAGAAAAAAGTGTAAAAAGTCCATTTATTTTGGTGTAAATAAATTAGACTTAGAAATAAATGGTAAAAAATATAAAGAAAAATCATCATTATATCATTCCCATTTTTACCGACTTCAAAAAAAGAGGAGGTATTCAATTCGACTGTATTTTTTATGTTTGTTACCTCAGAACTTTCGACTGGGTGAACCAAATTCGATGATTCGTTTTTTAATCGAAAGCTGGTGCTTGTCATGTGGTGCCACTGAGCGAGATCTGACAAGTAGTTTTTGAGTTATTTTGAAGTCAATAATTTTTTGGTTGTAAAATTTTGATTATTCAATAATTAAGTTAAGATTAAAAACGCAATTTTAATACCCTAAATCGATTAATTATCTAAAAATTTTCACTTTCGTCGTGATTTCATAAAACCATACAATTTAATTTTCTTTTTCCATCGACAACTGAGATTTTATTTTATTGACATCACTAGTCACTATACATATTGAACTATCTTCCGTTGCGGTACGCGGTACAATCGATACCTAGTTTTTTTTTTGTGTTTGTAGTTTATCCTAATGTCATATCTGCGTGCGAACCTATCAAAAGATAGAATAATAGGCTATCTTGAACCCACAAGAAATTCATAAATATATCATAGGTTTTGAGAAAGATATAAATTATTTTCAAAATTGTTGTTTTAAGAGACTGATCAGGTCTCATACGCACCACAGGATAGTTCAGTTTCGAGATCTTTTAGGTCTCCAACGCAGGACAGGAAAGTTACTTGAAAAGTATGCCGCAGGGAACGTGTTAATATTAGAAATAAAACCCATATCGTAAGTGCCTCTAAAATAGTAACATAGCAATATCGCAACACCGAATAAACATTATTATAATTTCTTATATTAAAATCTCAGTTCTCACATTATCCGTGTCCTATCCGGAACCCAATAGAACTAATCCATTAATCAACACCCACGATTCACGTCTAATAAAACTCTATTAAACAACACCACTTGCTATAATACAATTTACTTAATATAATATCTGTAGGTACACCCCACCTAACATAACGCTTCACTCAAATAACATCTTGCATGCAATACTAACATCTACAGCAAATGAAGGAAGAGCTAAAATTGTTTAAATTATTTGATAATCATTTGCATGTACTATCGAGATATGCAATTCACTCAGAACTCACGATTCAATATTTTACCAAGCACCGCTTACTTATATGATGTTAACTTGAAATTCAATTTATGTGTTGTCTCGTTTTAAACTTAAATTAATAATAAAATAAATAATACACAATTTACTGAGCAGATATTATTTTAAAAAGTTAATTATTATTACTTACCTGCTCATCAAAGAGCTCTGAATCTCATCTCATCTAAGCAGCATACCTAATATGCTGGTAGTTAAAATATATTTAATATTTATTGATAGCTTGCTTTATTTATATTTCGCTATGGTACTATCATTGAGTCAAGTAATAACTAATAACCCAATTACAGTAAGCGTATTAAAGAAAATAACGTAACAAGAAAAGCTATCTTTTACACTGTCTAACACAATCTTGCAAAGTCAATGTCAATGACAATGAAAAAATATCAGACCTACCAAATAATTATCACCTTTCTAGATTATCAAGCCGATACAAACGCAGTTTCTTCCCGTATGTTTTCATTCTAATGATCATTTTCGGACCACACCCGTATCAATTGAACGCAGCTATCGGCCCCGCCGCGTCGGCCGTGGAGAATTCAATTGATTTATAAACACCTTTATGCATCGGAGAATGACGAAACCACAGTGCGAGGTGAAGTCAACTAACTAACGGCTATAGTGTTTTTTAGGTTCTGTACGTTAGATAAAAAAAAATCAAAACATGGAAACTATCGCGCAATGACAAACAAAACAAACGAATATGACGTATATTTTTGTTTGGTCAATTCAGTATATTTGACAGCGTGACAGTAACACTGTCATCGTTGAAGTAAGATTGAAACGTCATTGTCACTCTGGCTGAACGTCAAACGAGCAGTCATCTTGTGTCAACCATCAACGGGACACCGCGGGAGAACGGATGAAAGCTATTAACTTGCCAGCGACGAACGGACATTCTGGATACAGCCTTCGAGCTGAGCAGACGCCTAGACAAGAACGTAGTTACTTTTAAGACGGAACGTGACGTGTGAATTGTACGGCTGTGTCGGTGCAAACAATATTTGGAATCGAATATCAGATTGACGAGTAACAGGATCAGACGATTATGCGAGGCATTGGGGTGGCTGTAAGGGGTGATGGGAGGCCACTGGGCCGTCGTGCCCTATTATTTGTTGGTTGTTACTCGGATAATTGAAGACAATCGGTCCTAATCGCGTATTTAATTATAACCAGTGTAAAACCTGTGTTAAAATGAGTTTCTGACTAAAGTGATGTAAACGCCCACTGTTGTTATTATTTCCCGAACCACCACCCAACCAGGCATTATTTCCGTTATCGGAAGTGGAATGGACCCACATGATGAGAAATTTCGCCCACATATGTCGGAAAATAAATGAAGAATGACGGTGGTTCGGATGATGTTTGAAATGAATTGGTTGCAATGAGAAACGTAACAACAGTAAACGCGAGTAAATGAGAACCGTGGAATTTTACAAAGAAAATATGTGAACCTACCCCCAGATACTCGCCTCACGCAAGATGTCGATATTGAGTCGAGAAGCAATTATGATGGAAGTGAATAGTGGAACAGAGTATGTTACTACGAGTATTTGAACACAGAACACGAGGACGTGTTCATTTTTGTCAAAGATGGCCGAGGGAGTAATAGCATCCAAGACATCAAACCAAACCAACAAACAAAAAAAAAAAATTTCATAAGACGTGTCTTTGAGGGAAAAGTACTATCTTTTCATTCGGATTGCAAGAATCCGCATTTCAGGTTTTTCAGATATGATGTTACAAACGGTGGACGGCAAGCATGTAAAATAAGGATTTTTAATTTCGAACAGAAAGTATCGAAATAATCATGAAGGTTTGAGGTTATACACGAAAGGAAAGTAAGACAGCGATTTGGTATGGCATATTTCTATTGATTTTGTAAATTTTATTTTGTGTAAGAATGTTGTGCTTCGAAATCCTGGAACATGCAAGGTTTTCCTTAAAATAAGATTGATTGGA
Organism: Thymelicus lineola; assembly: GCA_963932265.1. NCBI lineage: Eukaryota > Metazoa > Arthropoda > Insecta > Lepidoptera > Hesperiidae > Thymelicus > Thymelicus lineola. Next base: position 5,570,983 of record OZ010703.1, on the reverse strand, counting down.
AAGAACTGATTAGAATGGTGGTTTGCGTAAACTACGAATGGTTTCGTCGTATTTATGCTTGATTCAACGAAGTATTATAAAGTCATTGTACAGTTTCTTTCAAAGTAATTATGATTAACAAAGTTATTCAAAGTTAGTGCAAGTATATTGTTTTGTGACACTAGAAGCGTTCTGTAAAAGATATCAAGAATTTTCAATTTTCAAACATCTCGATATTCTTTCATTATCGTCCACCCTCAGATCAGAAAAATAACAATTAGACATTTCGTGTTTTTGTCTTTTGTTTTTTTTTGTGTGTGTTTCAGATAAACTAAGTAACAATGACAGTTGTATGGACATGTAACCTGTGAATGTCTAAACGGTGACTAGAAATTACATCAATGCGAGATAACGAAGTCTGACGTCAACTACCTGCATTTAATTTTGTTGATACTGACGGGAGCGCATCGCGGCTCCTTGTACCGTGGCTTACGATGAACATCGTCGGTCATTGGATGGCGACATGATATAACAGGTGATCTGTATTGATTCTTTTGTGGCTCATTTTGATAACTGCTCACTAGCAGTAATAATAATTCCTTGTCGAGTTTGTGACATATTACGTGATATCAACATTTGACATTTGATCGTTACGAGTTTGTGTAATTGACGATTTCTGGTAACGAAGGCGTGAGCGATGAGAATGTGGTGAGCGAATTGAGTGCCATGAAGCCTTTTTGTTGTAAAGACAGGTCGTGTTATTAGATTGTAGTTCTTGGTAATTATCCCGTTCTGGCTGCTACATGTGTTTTCATTATGAAGCCTTGGGGCTTGAGGTCAGGGAGGCCGAGTGGGAAACTTTTACTTTGCGAAGGTTTGTCTTTTCCAGATGGTCGAGAGGACGGTGTTGTCCGGTCCATGCCCTCACGGGATGGTCGCAGGGACGCATTTGTCCGGTCCAGAGGAAGAAGTAGAGAGCCTGGTCGAGAGGACGGTGTTGTCCGGTCCATGCCCTCACAGGATGGTCGCAGGGACGCATTTGTCCGGTCCAGAGGAAGAAGTAGAGAGCCTGGTCGAGAGGACGGTGTTGTCCGGTCCATGCCCTCACAGGATGGTCGCAGGGACGCATTTGTCCGGTCCAGAGGAAGAAGTAGAGAGCCTGGTCGAGAGGACGGTGTTGTCCGGTCCATGCCCTCACAGGATGGTCGCAGGGACGCATTTGTCCGGTCCAGAGGAAGAAGTGGAGAGCCTGGTCGAGAGGACGATGTTGTCCGGTCCATGCCCTCACGGGATGGTCGAAGGGACGCATTTGTCCGGTCCAGAGAAAGGAGTGCAGAGCCTGGTCGTAGGGACGGTGTTTTCCTTTCCATGCCCTCACGGGATGGTCAAAGGGACGCATTTGTCCGGTCCAGAATGAGGAGCTTGGTTGTGGGGCTGATGTTGTCCGGTCCATGCCTTAACGGGCTGGTCGAAAGGACGCATTTCTTCGTAAAGTACGAATAAAATGAGTTGAAGTAAAATGAAATGAAATGAAGTGAAATGAAATGAAACTAAACGAAATGAAATGAAATTATAATGCGCCCGAGGACGGGCGATTGTCAGTATGGCCGTGACAGCGTGACAGTAACACTGTCATCGTTGAAGTAAGATTGAAACGTCATTGTCACTCTGGCTGAACGTCAAACGAGCAGTCATCTTGTGTCAACCATCAACGGGACACCGCGGGAGAACGGATGAAAGCTATTAACTTGCCAGCGACGAACGGACATTCTGGATACAGCCTTCGAGCTGAGCAGACGCCTAGACAAGAACGTAGTTACTTTTAAGACGGAACGTGACGTGTGAATTGTACGGCTGTGTCGGTGCAAACAATATTTGGAATCGAATATCAGATTGACGAGTAACAGGATCAGACGATTATGCGAGGCATTGGGGTGGCTGTAAGGGGTGATGGGAGGCCACTGGGCCGTCGTGCCCTATTATTTGTTGGTTGTTACTCGGATAATTGAAGACAATCGGTCCTAATCGCGTATTTAATTATAACCAGTGTAAAACCTGTGTTAAAATGAGTTTCTGACTAAAGTGATGTAAACGCCCACTGTTGTTATTATTTCCCGAACCACCACCCAACCAGTCTTGTTTTCCGTTATATTTTTATTTGGTCAAACAGGAGATTTTGCAATTTGCAAACTGATCATGTACCTTCTTTCTACAGAATACGAAAAATATTCGTATTTAAATACATACTTTTCTGTATGTACCTATCTCACGGGAACCCTCTAGGTATATAATAGTATATCTAGTATTTTTATTTTGCAGTGTTAACTACACCAATGAAGTTATTTCTTGGTTTTCAACGCGTCAACGATGCTTTGGTACTACAAATATAAATGATTGGCGGTGACCACCTACCATCAGATACCATCTGCCCGGTACCATTTACATAAAAAATGCATTTCGCATAAAAATAAATTCCCATCATTGAAAGAGCACACTTCACAAAACCTGTTATAAAAGGTACACTTAGAGAGGCTTATTGACAAAAATAATAATTCATTGAACACAGTAGACGTAAGCGTTAACCAATTAAGTTAATAATACCACAGTATACGCCTTCAGTGTTAATTAAATTATCTTGCAACGCTATTAACATTTTCGATTTCACTTTTAACTTAATTATCTATAGTATTTCACAGTTAAGCTCTGGGAGTTAACTATCGCTTTACCAGTAATAGGTTTTTAAAGCAAATGAAGTGGCAAATGGCAATACTTTGTACTTTTTTTAGTTGTTAATGATAGGTTAAAGGTACTTCACCTGGCTATGAGTGGACACTACATTGTAGTCCGTTTAGACGAGTCATATTTGGTAAACGATATTACTGAGTCTTTTGAAAATTTAAACCTTAGCAGGTACACAAAATGAAAACATATTAAGATTAAAATATCATGTAATAGTACAGGTAATACTGTAATTTCTGTGTACTGTTAATTATTTTTTAAACGAATATAAATTAATATTATATGTACGTATATGTCGATTAAAAGTTGTGTAGGTAAGAGTTGTTTACCAAATAAGACTCGTGAATAAAATTATACCTACCATAAAAGTTAATGCTTGACTATTTATACCCACATTATGTGTATTCCATTCCAAGCTAGTTCGGTGTGATTCTGCATCCAGATATTGCTTGAATCAGCTGCCAAACGACTCGTCGGGTCTAGCTTTCGGCTTGAATGCCGGTTCTTTCTTTCTTCTCTCCTTTCATGGTTAGTTCCGCATCAATGGTGTCGTTAGTTGCTGATGTCCAAAGGTGAACATTTACCATCAGATTGCTCGTCTGCTGGTTTGCTCATTATTAATTTGATCTTCATTAATCCCCACTGGAGCAGTGTATAGTATGCTTATCAGATAGCTTTTCCATGGGGCTATGAGGGCTAAATGAAGGGCTATGAGTGTGAGATTTTATATTCGTCGGATGGCTTAGAAAGTGTATGAATTGTCTTGTAAAACCCGGAATTTCCCTCTAAGAAACCAAGATTCATATTTATTTACTTATAATAATTTTTTTACTAAGTATACAGAGTTCAGGCACGGGTATGACATTATAATAGTTGAAACTTTTATTAACCTTTAACTTTATGTGAATAGATTAACGCAATTTTCAATAACCATTGTACGAATTCAATTATGTACCAAGTAAATAATAAAAACATAATAATCTGTTCAAAAATCTTTCAATTAGCATAGTGCGAGTGCTAAGCTAAGCTATAGCTAAGGGAGCTAGATATCTTTAATTAAACAATCTGGCGCGCGATCGGTACTAACATTTCGACTGGCCCGCCGTAATTACAGTACTTTACTACATCGCAGTGGACCTCAAACCTACGGACCTCAAGCCCGTTTTATATCATCACCAGAGGCCTATGTTTAGCAAGGTCTAGAGGTCTTCACGTTGTTCTAGTCCGGATAGGTGAAGTGGAGTGGGGTGGTTAGTGGTAGTATAATTTTTTTTTTTTTTTTATGCTTAGAGCAGGCAAACGAGCAGACGGGTCACCTGATGGTAAGTGATCACCGCCGCCCATGGACATTAGCAACACCAGGGGCGTCACCAACGCGTTGCCGGCCACGAAAATGACGATAGACCCGCTTCTTGAAGGACCCCATGTCATAGCTTAGAGGGAACACCGATGCAGGTAGTTTGTTCCACAGTTTACACGTGCGAGGCAGAAAATGACGTGAGAACCGAACTGTGGACGAATGCCATGTATCCAGGTAGTGTTGGTGGAACCTGGTACGTGATGGGCGGTGACGAAAATTAACTGCAGGTATTAAGCCAAACAGTTCTTCAGAACATTCCCCATTATACAGACGGTAGAATACGCAGAGAGAGCCTACATCTCTCCTCAACTCAAGCGATTCTAATTTGATGGCTTGAAGCCAAGCCCCAAATACCACCGAAATGTATAGCTTTCAGATGGTCGCTAGTACTCTTGAAGACCCGTCTGGCGTAATGGTTATCATGCCGGACTGATGTACAAGGATCCTGGGTTCGATTCCTAAAGAGGCGGAAATTTTAATGATGAGTTTGAATCTCCACTGTCTGGGTGTGTATCCTTGTCTTTGTGTGTTGTCCATGGCACCCATGAAAATAGAGAATCCTAGTGTGGAGCTATGTGGTGTGTGGTGTTATTAATGGCCACTAATCTAGATTAGATTAGAGCAATGTGAAGTATGCTCAGACCTGTGTTCTATAGTGGGCATTTCATGATTTGAAACCAATCCCCAAGTACCACCGAAATGACGTAGTTTTCGTTGGTAAAAATTGTGGTAATCGCTAGTAAAACGTTGAGCACCTTTGAGCACCGATGCCCAGGGGTGTATAAGGTCTATAAGGTGTACACGCCGGGTTCCGCAGATGTGTTGGCCCTCGTTAGCGGACATGAGCGTCGTTCTGCCTACATCTTAATTAAGGAGACCGCGCGCTCACTAGAAATGGCACGGCGTGCGAAAGTTACTATTGCTCGATCAATTAATTAGTTGGAACTAATTATTTATTTTATTATTAATTCATTAAGTAATATTGTAGTCATAAAAGGACTTCCAATAGATACTTGTGAATATTTCGTTGGACTGTTTTGAAATTTTTTTATTTGAATAGTTCACAGGCTAATACGGTCATACGTGGGTGCTAGATATTTTATGCATTACCGACGCTTTGCTGACAAACAAGGGGGTAGGGTCCGTTAAATTTATTGGAAAATATAAAAACACCAAAAATTTTACAAAAAAATTTACGGACTTCAAAAAATGCCATTTATATACGTTTTATATTTGAGGAGTCCCAATTCCTCATTGATCCATCATTTTTTATGCGTTATATTTTTTTTCTAAATACACACAATTTACTGTCTTCACCGAGTGTTACTATAATAGTTTACTGTTTAACCTTACAGGCCAAACTACAAAGTGTACAACGATTTTCATTGTATTTGAATACGCTAGCTCGTTACTTCAGCTGACATTTCACATTTAAGTGCTTTAATGACGCTGAATTCCCTTACCCGGTGACGTTATTGGAGGCTATCGTTCGTTGATTGATCACCCATTGAGATCCGATCTTGCGAGATTTGACGGAGATTTTACCACAAACGGCTTTATGAGTCATGCAGACTTATTAACTGGTAGGTCCGACGTTGTAAGGCGTCAATTATATTGTTACTAGATATTATCCGTCACTTAATACACGTAGACTGAATGATATGTGGGTAGGTATACTTAAGTTTGAAATAGTCGTGATAATATTTAGTTTGTATAAAACAGTAGGAATCCCGTATCTTTATCGTAGATACGAAACTTGAAAAATAAATTTGAATTACACTGTAAAATCATGTTCAAGATGAAGAAGTATTTTTTTAATAAAAAAATTCTAAATGAATATTTCTAAGAAAACAAAAAATAGGCAATTCTTACAAAAAGAAAAAAAAAACAAGAACAAAATTATGTAATTTACGTACGCAAAAAAGACTTTTATTCTTTACCCAGTAGTTGGTGCATTTTAAGCAGTAAGGATTTTTGGAGAAAAATATACCTAATTACTTTTTTTATGTACCTAATACTTTTAAATTACTAAAATTACCTATCTACTTTAAGTTTCTTCAGTAATGTAACAATTACACCCACTTACTTCCTATAAAGAAGAGAAAAAATACTAGTAACAAACAAAAACATAAGAATATATTATAACATACATATATTAAATGCTTCTGTCGCACTTTCCTCCATCCATGCAGGCTTATTAGGTCGAATATTGATGACCAATTAAGAGCTGTGTTCGAGCAATCTCGGCTCGGCCAGAGATAAGGGCATTTGTTGGTGTCTGGGACCAGACAACTTTATGCTAATTCTGTATCCACCCAGTCAATAGCGCAGAGCGGTGGTCTGATTATTGATTTAGCTTTTTTAACTATTTTTCTTACTAGTGCTGCGTTTTTAACTCTTTTATTAGTGCAGTTCTACCTTCTGCATTGGTTTAATATTACGAGTATAATAACCCTTCCCTGGCACTCGGGCAATAAGGGACATGTTTGAAAAATAAGTTAATGAATTGGTTATTCATCATTCTTAAATCATTCTTTGTAAAAGATGTGCTCAGGATTTTGTTTCGCCGTTTCTACCTATATCAATGACTGATTTTTAATTTAAATTTGTAAATTGAACTTCACAAGTTGGATCCGAATTAAAATGAAGAATGTGGGGGTTATAAAAAAGTAAAGCAATCAAAAGATCAATGTTATTTATCTCAAAAAGGACTTCCATTCTAAATTAGTCTTATCCCGGAAAATGAATCTGTCCCCACAGATCCTATTAACTTTAAAATTATAGGAACCATATCATTATGAGTGAGTATTACTATTGCTATTATATATTTTATTACTCCTTTGTACGGTGTTATTGTCTGTCATTGAAGCTTCTGCTATAACTCATCATTGCACACAATACCAATGAGTGATTGCTCACGAAATGGAACGCACTATTCATTCTCACTTAAGTACCTTTTACTCTTTGATTTCGCTATATTTATGAAGATTACCACCAATCACGCCTACTGCAAGAATCAATGGACGCCAAGCTTGCATAGCAGAGATTTATTAGTTTCTATTCGAACATAATGTCACTAATTCACCGTAAAAAAACGTCGAGGTTATAGCCATCTGGACAATCGACGCTTTGTCGTTAGCTTCAATATATTTTAAATGACTCCTTGAGACGACCAGTCGTGAGTGCGATCCTTTTGTGACTGACCGAGTCCCTTTTTGAATGCCGAGATATTTATTTTGAATTAAGAATAATTTCTTTTTTAGCTGCCGTCCACAGACGTGTGCCGCGCATTAGTAGGCTTTGTTGAGGTTATATTAATGAAGGACGGATATTTTTTTTATTTTAGTTTGGTTGAACTACCGCATAGTAAGGTGGGTAATGGTAAGTATAGTAACATCCTGAGAATAAGTCGGAATGAAATTCACGTCGTGGCTTAAAATCAACAGCTTACTTAAACCTATCTAGGTACTTATGTCTTGATGTCTTGATTTTATCAAGAGGCCGAGAAGCGATGCCTACAACTTATTATTAAATAAAATAAATGTTCAGCAAAATTGTCCAAGAAGGAACATTATCTACTGTAAAACTAAATGGTTTTCTCTTTACCAACGATAATCATAAATTTAAATCAATGTTACCAAATGAACTATCAAAAAGTCTTTTTCAAACACAAAGAACATCGAACAAAGATTAACATATTGTTTCGCAAACCATAGTCAACAAGATATCACAAAGCCATCCTCACTGTCCTATTGTTCTTTAAAGATTATGAGACAAAGACAGAGCTCTTTGCATTAAGAATTGCCACAGGAGCGCTAATTGCACACATGCGTCCCCTAAGAACAGGACAAAGATTAAGTTGGCTGATAAACTGTCTCACTGTTTGCGGTATTTATCACCTTTAAGTACTCTTTAGGTTTAACGTGTGGTTTCATTTGATGTTTAGTTAAGTTTGTATTAAAGGGGCTGTTTTAATTCTTTAGTTTTAGCTCTTTGTGGTGCACCTCGCTGAATAATAGACGAGGCAATAGTTGAGTTACCTGCTTAATTACATACGACGATATTTTGATCTTTCTTTCTTTTTCTTCACTTTTCTCAGGTAACGCATCAGTAACGTAACGGCGACGTTAGCCATGGATCATGACGTTAAACAGGTGGATCGTTGGCTCGTGTATCAGCTATTTCCATAAAAAATAATACGATACGGTCAAATATGAGGTAACCTTTCTGCCTGGTTAACACAGCCTTTACAGATATCAGAAATTATGAAATCCATAGACGAATGAGGGCGACCGACAGTTCAGAGGCCTCAGAGAATTAGCAGGCTGTGACAGGGTTCGAAGGACCGTCTTGACTGGAGACCACGCCGTGGTAAGAGGAGCTCAGAACGCTCTCCGGTGGACTGAGAAGCTGAAGAAGATAACTGGTATCCGCTAGATTCAGAAAGCTCATAACTGGTCATTGTGGAACATGTTAGAGGAGGCCAATGAGCAGCAGTGGACCGCCAAAGGCTGATGGATGATGATAAATACCTAAGTATACGGTAGCTTGGTAAACGATAATGGAGATTGGTAAATTCTTTCTTAATCTCAACCCACTTTTGGAGGACCTTGGAAAATGAGGATAGTAAAAGACGATTATTATTCCAGTCCATGGTAAACCTGTGTGAAAAATTCGTTCAGCAGTTTTGTGTGAAAATGAAACAAACTTCCAAACAAACTTTCTTGGATAATAATATAATAATTGCGAGTAATCTTATTAATATTAGGATTACTGGCAATCTTATACTACCGTCCTATCCTGCTTGTTAATACTTACATATTTTTATAATTTTAGTCAATAAATAAAATTTTTATATCAACATACCGATTATCATGTTTTCTTAATTATTTTACTGTACACAAAGTATGTGAAAGTTATTCGTTTAAGCACTTAATCTTCCGCTAAATGGCTTAATTTAGGCGTTATCTGGGCCATTAATCGATTTCAAGTGTGATATCTCTTACCATTATAAGACCGTGTTTATTGCGGTGCTTGTTCACTGATATCTGTACTATTAACTACCTCTTGACAGTAATAAGCTACTCTTTTTTTATGCTTGAAGTTCGAACGTTATAGCGAAATATTTTTGAAATTATACTTCTTTAGGCGCGTTATGAAATAAATGGAAAAAACTATGAGAGTTAAATGACGTTATGTGTTGTAGCACGGACGGTGACACAAAAACGACGGTGAACAAAAACGTCACGCGCGTTTATAAAAACGCTTGTTTTGAAAAAAAAAATATTATTATTATTATTATATTGCTTTTTTCTATATTGTTAGAATATTGTTTTAGAATATTGTTTTTTGAATAGTTTTTTAATATTGTTTTTTTTCAATTTTTTTAAAATGGTTTTTTTAAAAAAAATTTCATGCAAAAGTAGTATAACTAACTTCTCACGCGCGTACATAAGTACACGTTTATGTTTTTTATATGGAAATAGCCGGCAAACGTAATGACAATTCACCTGACGATAAGTGGCTATTGGCGCCCATGGACATCAGCAACACCAAAGGCATCACTGATGCGTTATCGGAATAGAGAAGAAAAAGAAAAAAAGAATTTATTTTTTAACCCTAACCTAACCTCGCCTATCTTTGGTAGATAATTAGATATACGATCAAAGATTCTACTAGCATGTAGGTACGTCATTGCATGGAAACTATTTGCGATATATTATAATTTGATTGAGGCTTTTAACGCTATAGATCACATAACAATGATTACTGGAATTTTTTAATGTTTGTCTATTTATTTATAGATGTGCTGAGGAGTTTGTTTACGGCTTTTCTTCTCCAAGACAAAGCACCTCTCCAAAAAGCTGGTAGATTAAAAAATAAGTGCATAAATGTATCAGTGATACCTACATGAATAAATTATTTTGAATTTTGAATTTGTCTGTGCACCGCTAATTTTCACCGCTAATCTCAGAAACTTAGGCGATTTGGATGCTGTTTTCGCATAAAAAATAAATGTACACTTAATAAATAACTATAAGAAATAAATTCGAATCCTACTTACACTAAGTGATAAAACTTACCTTTCCTTACTTTGTCTTTGTCCGTTTGTCACTGCACGCAGTTTCGCTAAACATACGAACAACCAAACAAACATTGCCTTTTTTGTGTATAAATGATTTTTTGCAGACAACACATTATTTGCAATGTAAGTAGTGTGTATTGTACAATGCTTGTCGTATCCTGAGTAATATTTACATGTTTCGCCCTTAATTAATGGGTTTGGAAGTTTAAATAATCGCTTACACTCATACCCTCGCAGTAGGTTTTCACCTGTGTCGCGGGTGGCATGGACGACACATAAGACATCAGAATAACACCCATGACCCGAGTACAAATATTTATCTGTCACATAAATATTTGCCGGGAATCAAACTCGGGACCCCTCGTTTTGTAGGCAGGTTCACTACCAACTAGACTACAGATCGTCACTTACTAACTTACAGTACAGACGCGAAAAGTTTACTAACAACAGAGTCACTAACCGTTACTTAAATCGCTCTTAAAAGTACATAATTTGTAAGGTGATTCTTTACTAAGGAGCGATTAAAGTAACCGTTAGTGACTCTGTTGTTAGTAAACTTTTCGAAATGAAATACCACCATACAAGTGATACCAAGTTATCAATGTGTCAACAAACAAAAAACAAGAGAGTGGAGATCAATTTGTCACAGAAGGCGTGTGGGCTACTTGAAAGTTTGTAGCGGTACCGCATAATTTAAGCTGGCCTTACACGATCAAGTATACTTGTCCAGTTTGCAGCGGACTTGACGCGGCATTCAGTAAACTTGACGGTATATGGCCACGGTATGGCTATCTGGCCATATAGCTATCTCATGCACACTAGATGCCGCATCAAGTCAAACTGCAAAGTTGACAATTAGGTACACTTGAGGATGCTGGCCAGCATCAGCAGCTTGCCTGCTTCATAGCTTACCTGCATTCCATTGAACTATTATTACCAGCGTATAGAACCAGCACCACGAACCCGATGTTTGCGCAATCAACTGTAGCCAATTGGCTACAGTTTTCAGTGGATTCAGTCGAGTTTGTAAAGAGAACGAGGACTCGATTTTGAAAACAAAACCTCTCAGCGCAATTCAAAATTGTTCGCGATCTGCCTGGTCGGTCTGTTCTGGTATTTTGTTACTTACATTATACTTCAATGTTGCGTCCCCGCCCCCGCCTATGACTTGAATGTCTTAAGAAAAGAGTGAATTTAAGCTTTTATTAAGTTAGTGCGCTCACCATCTTGGACCACATCTCCACTTAAACTAAACTTAAACACTAAAAATACATGTCTATCCTACTGAGCATTCAATTCTCTCAGGAGGCTACTGGACAGCTGGGCTGTAGGTTCTTTGGTCATATCATTTATCATGGATGTTCGTGGTATCTTAATATCATGTCCAAAGAACGCAATGTTGGAATATGCGTATAACATGACTTTTTATAAAAATTATACATTCAATTTAAGTTTTTCGTTTTTTACGTTTTTTATGAATTCAATTTACGCATATCAAGTGAACAATGACACATCTTTAAACAACAATATCCATAACGCTTTGTACATAATTATGAATATTAATAGCTATAATTACAAACTCAAATATTGATTGATGGTATCGATGACTGGATATTCATGTAGGTAGGTGTTATTTGAGACGGATGTGTGAACAATGACGTAATGCAAAAATGGCATAGAACTTTACCCACACCACGCCATTGGCCGTGTATTAGGTAATTAGTTCTTATTTACACGTCCTGAATTTTAATCTGTATATGAAATTTCATTTGATTTCGATGATACCTCTATCTAAGCACTGAAGTGAAATATGTAGGTGTTTCAACATTGTTTCAATCAATATGACATAATATAGTGCAACTGCACTGCCGTTAATGTTTCACTTATATTATGTCGCAGGGAAATAATGAAAACCAAGATTTGGTCAAATTCCTAAGGAGTAATCGAAACCCCCCGCCATAAAAAAAGAAATGTGTGAAAATGTAATTCAATAAAATTTTGTTTAAAAAAAATATTTCAATAAAAAATATTTCAAGAAAAAACATTAAAAAATATATAAAAAAAATTCTAAAAAAATATTTCAAAAAATATTCAAAAAAAAATATTTCAAAAAATATTAAAAAATAAATATTATATTTTAAATATTTAAAAATAATGGCAACGTATTAATATTTAATATTTATTTTAAATATTTCCACGCGATATATCGTCTACCCCCTCCACGCGGCCGTAACTTGCGCCGTAACGCTTTTTCGTGACAGAAAAATCCTAATATACAGATATATATATAGAAGTTCCCCGTTTTATATAGAAGTTTCACTTCAAAAGTACACAGTTCAGTCAGGTTAGTTAGGTTGCTGATTTTATTTACGCAGAAAATTCAACCCTGCCAAACGAAGTACAGTACGGTCCACATCTGTATTATGTCGGTATTATGTCTTTACATACTATAATAAAATATCAAAAATTTATATTAGTATAGCGAATAACAAAAATTCGAATCATCTGAAATTCGAATCCGATTCGAACTACGAAGCGTTCGAAATTACCCCACTAAGCCTCTATTTGTTCTTTTTATCACTAATACTGTTGCTTCAAATAAGGTTTAATTCTTAATGGGGCGTTAATTTCGAGGCATACGCATGTAAAATTTTATTTTTTTAGACGCCCAGATGTGAAGTTACTCTAATTTCTCTAACAGGCGATAATGCAGGTGTTCTTTGGTTGCAAGGTTTGAGGGAATGAATAGATGCACTTATCATGAATTAACGCCCCCTGGTGGGAAATATTGTCTTTGGTCTTTACGTTATATTCTATAGGATGTTCTGATACTGAGCATAATACGGCGAATTAATTGAATTGAATATTAATTGAATCTTTTTGTATTTTAAGTTCTTCTTTGCAAACATGTTGAAAAATATCGTAGTTGTAAAACGGTTTTACTTTTATGTACCTAATATTAATTTTAATTAAATAGTTTGTGTTTGAAATCCTAAAATAATTCATCTGTTATACCTACGTTTAATTTCCATTACCATCTGCCAGTACTCATTTTAAATTACCTCATCTCTCATGTAAAATACTTACTAAGAGTCTGAGGTAATTAGTTGATACTTTAACGCTATGAATTTTTGCATGTTTTTAGAAACTTCACTCAAATACAACTAGAAGCAAAATAAGGTGTACACTGTATAGTTTTAAATTCGTCAAACAAGCTACCTGTATACAAAGTAATACTCACTTCCTATTGGTTAGTAAGTGAATTGTTCAAACACACTGGCGTGGGTACTGTCTGGAGTAAACACGAGGAATAACATTAGCAAATTGTGTAAACTGACGCCAAATGTTGTGAGAACCTGCTGTGGGAACCATTTGGACTCTTGGTACTTTTATGAGTCTGTGTGTAGATAGGAGGAAGTGGTTACGTTCACACGAGACCAGAACCCAGCAGAATATATCTATATCTCATGTTAACACCTGCCATCAGCTATTTCCACATCCACCCAGGGTTGACTGGTAGACAATGCCACTAGGCATTAAATTTGCCCTTTGTTTCTTCTTTTTAAGAGGTGACATAAACATGTAAATAAATAAATAAATAAATAAATAAATAAATAAATAATCACGATTTGGAATTTCCAAGGAATTATTAATAAGGATTTGACTGAACCCTGTATCAGTTTAATCCCAATGATGGTACGGTTCATTACTTAGCTTTTTAAATGGCAACAAAAGAGCAGGTGAGCTATAGAAAGAAGCTATAGCGGGCGCGGTTGGTAGTTGGATGAGTGACTGTTAGTGGCAACATTTTCTTGAACGTTTTCATGACCGGTAATTATAGTAACATAACAATCGTTAAGCCATGCCATGTCGGAGACCTTCAGACGGCATAAAAGTCCGATATATGGGTTAACCAGTAACCCCTCCACTAATCCGCACTGGAGCAACTTGCTTAGGTATGCCTAATATGACCAGTTTTTTCGTGTCAAAGCGGGACGCGTACGGAATTTTATATGCATTTATACAATAATTACCTACTATCGGTTCAGCGCTCAGACTGAAAAAAGGTCATCGGGCGTAATCCTGTAGTACAGAGAGCCTGAAAGCGGGACAATCCCGCCCAAAACGAGACGTACGGTCATCTTAGGTATGCCCTAGGCTTCTTAAAGAGGAGAGACCAGTTTAGTAGGTTGAAGCCATATAATCACTAACTGGGTTATCAACTTATCACTACCGAGCGTAAAAAGGCTTTTATTAAGTTAGTGATAGAAAGGGATGCAAAGATGTATACATCCTTAAGTTCAAGTCAAACTCTTCCGCTCTAGAAGAACCCTACTTTAAGAGAACCCTGCTTTAGGAGAACCCTGCTGCAAATGAAGTAACATTCCCCAGCACCCACGAATGAATAACCCGAAGTCCGAAGTGGCAAACGACTTAATTTCATTATTATAAAGCTACCTTAGGCTTTTCTTTTCAATCTATTAGTGTACAGTCGCGTACGATAGCAGTACGGCTGAACAGGTAATTGTGTAGTTAGGCGCGAGTGTCCCGTACCTCTAATGACTTGTAATAAGTACCACCCAGTGAGTATAAGCTTCATGGCTTTAGAGTGTGGAGGCGGCTTTCATTTGACTAGCGATACTCGCGTTGTGATCGAAATTCGACTACAATTTTCGGCAGAAATAAATAATTAAAGAATTAAATATCTAATTAAATATCTTGGCAAACTGTGGCATCGTGACGTCCTGGCATCATCACACAAGCTTTTAGTTTATAATAATTAAAAAGTGACATCTAAAATACTAAGCATAAAACTATGGTATTTAGAGCTTTCTAATAGTGAAATTCACAATTTTTTATAGATCCTCCTTATTTATTTATTACTGAAATTTATTATAGGTACATATATTCTGTATTTACTTACCTATTGTGTTATTAAACACTTGGAAGATTTTATAGGACATCGTACATCGTACTTAAGTTTACTATAAAATATTGAAAAGCCTAAGGACAGATGAGAAAAATAATTCATCCTCACTTTAACAGTAAGAGACGTCATTGAAAAAAGGTTTTTTATTTTTATTCGATATAATAAATACGTATAGTATGCCCATGCCAAATTACAACTAGTATTAAGGGACCGCTTTATGCTGCGGACCGACGGACGTACATGACGAAATTAATTCTTTTAACATGACAAAGACAATGTTCACGCTAAACGGAGAAAACATGATTTTATTTATTTATTTTATTTGTCACACCAACAAGATATACACTACAAACTTCCTAAGAGTAGACAATACATAATTAAATAATTAATAATAAGGACAGATGAGAAAAATAATTCATCCTCACTTTAACAGTAAGAGACGTCATTGAAAAAAGGTTTTTATTTTTATTCGATATAATAAATACGTATAGTATGCCCATGCCAAATTACAGCTAGTATTAAGGGACCGCTTTATGCTGCGGACCGACGGACGTACATGACGAAATTAATTCTTTTAACATGACAAAGACAATGTTCACGCTAAACGGAGAAAACATGATTTTATTTATTTATTTTATTTGTCACACCAACAAGATATACACTACAAACTTCCTAAGAGTAGACAATACATAATTAAATGCTTATACCTCTTTTATAGGTGTAATCTTCTTACATATTGAGCTTCATATTCGCATTGCTTTTCGCTTCACATTCAGGCTTACATAAACATTCATAAAGTCTACGTTTTGCTTACAAAAATATAAAATAATACCAAAATGTTAATGTCAATTTTGCATAAGTATTTGTTATTCAATGAAAGTTAAAATCATTTTATATTTCCAGAAGCCGCTTCCACACTAACGAGCAGGTCGAGAGTCGAGAACCTTACGACTTCATTAGCGCGCGTCAACCGACCAGTCACGACGTGGCCTTTGTCGATCGCACGCGGATAATGCACACCGACTGGTTACATACTAACATACTATACTGACTCAGTCGACTTACTAAACATACTAAAGTGAGTTATGGCCGGTTTCTGAAGTCTCCAGTTAAACGATCAACAGCTATTGAATCAATAAAGTTAAACTTAAGTTATATATTCGATAACAGTCACTGGGTTTCTGAGCACGCGAGGAGCCTTTCAATAACTATGAATCCAATAACGAGTATCTAAAACTGCCACTAGATGGCTCTCTTCAAAAGATAATAAAAAGATAAGTTTCAAATAGATATTATCATTTTATTTTGTCGTTTTGACTAATTGTATTTATTTTGTGGTAGTAAATATGTAAAAAATATTGAAATTTGGTATTTATTTGCGTCTGTTCATCATAGTCAAATATCAACAATAAAATTTAAAAACGTCAATTTAACGTTTATTTTGGTTACCATTGGTTACCATTGGTTACTATGGTAACATAGTATTTGAGAATAACACCTCTGTCATTCATTGTCAATCTAGAAAAAATTGTTGATTTCTTGCAAATAATTGTATTTGTATTTTCAATAATCTGAGGTCCTTGAGGCTATCCATATATACCTACGGCACACACAAATGACCTCAAAATAGTTGTAACTTGTAATTTGTCATATTCTGTTTACGAAATGTTAAAATGAAACGTCAAATAAAGTTATGGAACCGGTAAACGGCCATATATGCTTAGTTAAGTTAATCTTAGATAAAACGGAATTTATCTATTATCGCCGTGCTCAGAAACGCTTTTTCGGAAGTTATCGACCCGTTAGCGTTTTTGAATAGATAAACTCTCGAAAAAAGGATCTCAGAAACCGGGCATTAGTCCGACATACAGCACTATTAGGAGTTATCTACTGTCTATATAAGCAGAGCCGGCATTAGGAGGGACAAGGTTAGGCGAAGGCCTAGGGCGCCTTTGCAGGGGCGTCACATTTGGGGTGAGGAGCAAAAAAAAAGGAAAAATAACCTTTCTTCCGTATTTTTTTATGTGCACGCTAAATTTGCCTCTCGCGTAATATCTCAACTGCTGGAAGAAATTTCATTTTGAAATAAGCAGTGCCTATAATAATTCGTCACCCTCCCCGCTAACTGTCCTAACTAACAATTGATAGTTTTCCAGGGCAACCGTTTTTCGGTTTGGCGCTACAATCATGTTACTGTGCTTAACTTAGCTTTGACTTCATTAATTAAATGATTAAGATTTACTACAATATTTAGCTTACTCTTTAAGTCAGTAGTAGTCTTAAAGCTCTAAGGTATATATTTATTTACTTCTAATCATGTGAAACAGATAGGTCACTCTGTGAGAACTTTGTTTTATATTTTATGTTAGTTAGGATGTCAGTATTTGACTTAAAAATATAAATAAAATACTATCAGATATTATCGTTTTCATTTATTTATCACTAGTTTCATAAGAAGTAACAAAAATTATGTTTTGAGCATTTTGGAAATTCAGCTATGTACTTTATGTATCCTAACTACTAACTATATCTAATGATTCGTTGAAATTCAAAGCTTTTTATAACAAGAAGGTATTCCGTATTAGTTTCTTTATTACAATCACATTCTTAAAAATGTCTTAGTAATTAGTTTTTAATTGGTCTTTGTTTATTTACGCCCCAACCAGAGTCAGTAACAATTACTTAAATCGCTCTTTAGTACTAGTTTCTTTTACTTAAAAAAAGTTAATGCTTGACCACAATCCCACCTGATGGTAAGTGGAGATGTGGTCCAGGTTGGTGGGCGCACTAACTTAATAAAAGCCTATTCACTCTTTTTTTGAAGTCATCCACGTCATAGGTGAGCGGGAACGCAGACGCAGGCAAGCTGTTCCAATCCTTAGCGGTGCACATAATGAATGACGATGCAAACCGCGACGTCCGTAACGGCGGGATATCAACGACGTAACGGTGGATACCCGCCGTACGTCGTGTCGTTCGATGGTGGAACGGGGAAGGGGGAATTAATTCAAATAATTCCTGCGCACACTCCAAAATGTGCCCTATAGAAAACCGAGAGGCTGGCTACTCTGCGTCTGTGCTTGAGGCTTTGCAAATTGATCTCAACCAGATCTGGGTCACCAATGAGCCTCTTCGCACGCCTCTCCATTGAATCCAAAACAGAAAGGTGACATTTGGCTGCACCTGCCCAAATGTGAGAACAGTACTCCACACACGGCCGAACCTGAGCTTTGTACAAGGTTAAAAGTTGCCTCGGTGTGAAGTACCGCCGTAACAAGGACGCCAAGTTTCCTTGCATCTGCTTTAGCTTTGGATTCGATGAACTGTCCAAAGTTGAGCTTACAGGATATCTCAACTCCTAACAACTGAAGGCAGTCGGTATAATCCAAGGACACGTTCTGAAAAGTAGGAGCCAAGGTGAGCGGGCTCCTTTTGGCGGTGAAGAGACACGTCTGTGTTTTAGTGGCGTTGAATCTCACAAGATGGGGCGTTATAGTTACAACGTAGTTACAATCAATCAGTCTTATTTATTGACCGTAGGATTAAAATAAGTTTAATAATAATGTTAGGTAGGCACGGTCTAATACAGGAACTTAATTGTATAAAACAATTAGCTAATAAAATTAACAATAAAAGAATCAAAGAGTTATCATGACACGAATCTCAATTAGAAAGTGAAGTATAAAATGCCACATGCTCTGGCAGCTTAATGATTGAAGTGTCACCTGATGTTAGGGACATCAGATCATTGTCAATATAAGTGTCTTCAAGGCAAGAGTGAATAGGCTATTACTAAGTTAATGCGCTTTACCAGCAATGACTTCATCGCCACTTACCATCAGGTGGGATTGTAGTCAAGTATTAACCTAGAAGTTATAAAAAAAAATTGTATTTTTCTACCGAAACTTTTGGAGGTGTTAGATTGAGAAGACCTATTTCCTCTCTTAAGAAAGCATAAACTTATCGCCTAAGAGAAAGAGAGCGTAGTCTCTGCCTGGCCAGTCTTGAAAAAATATCTTTCTGTACATAAGACAGTTAGTGAGAATATTTTTTGTCTCATTTTGCAGATAGGCAAAACAAAAATCGCAATTTTCTACTAAACGGTAGACGATACGGACACGACGGTTAGCTAGAAATTTTTCAAATTAAAGAGATGTACTTGTAGGTATGTCAGTGTAGATAGATCAGTTTGTCAGATAGGACATTTAGCGGGGAGGGTGACGAATATGTACCTACTATTGCTTTAAATAATATTTTAATTTAAGTTTATTCGTGTACATAATTTTTTAAATAAATAAATACTTAAATAAAATTCGTAATAAACGTTCCCATTGGTTCAGCAAAAAATTTTTCGAGCAAAAAAGCTCGATTTTGATTTTCTTATGTGGGCGTCACAATATTCTTGCCTGGGGCGTCAGTGGCTCTAACGCCGGCACTGTTTATAACTATTAAGTCGAGAACACCGACTTCATTACCGTCAACTGATTAGTCAACGTCATTGTAAATTGCAGTTTACCAACATAATAGCGATGACTTACATTATTACTAGGATTAGTTACCTACTGTCTTTACTAGGTTACTCCTAGTAAAAGTTGTAACTTGTAAGTTGAAAACAACGATTTCATTTCCCCACGTCGCGGCGTCGAATGATTAGTCATGAATTGTAAATTGCAGGTAAACGCTGCTTACTGCGTAATCGAACTAATGTAATATTAAGTCAGTATTGACATAATAGCGGTGACTTACCGCATCATTAGGATTAGTTACTATCTTTACATTAGGAGTAAGTTGTGAGTATAAGTCGCAAACACCTTACGACTTCATTACCGTGCGTTGACTAATTAATTACGTCATTGCAGATTGCAGGTTGATAGTACAGACCGCTGTTTGATTAAACATAAAGTCTTACTACTTTACACACTACAGTAAGTATACTACAGTAAGTCTGTATAAAAATAGTAGCGATGACTTACGACATTTTGATGGTTAACAATCTTTAAAGATGAATAAGTTAGGAGTCTAAAGACCTAAATATGTCATTTATGCGCTTCTATTAATTATTCTGACTATTACCATGTAGGATGATAGTATGCAGGTTATTTAGAAGACAGCAGTGGCGTCCACAAACGGTACGTATAACAGAACAGTGAATCTGTTCTTCCGCTATTTTAATAATAGTACACATAGGTATACAATGTATGGCCGATGATAATATATAATTTATAATTAATTATATAATAAATAGTGGTAATGTCGTGTACCGTGTGTAATAAGTTAATAATGTGTAATAAGCCCAGCGCACGTAATTACAAATTAGAGAACGCTTGCGTCGTGTTTCGCAGATAATTCCGCAGATAGCCCTCTCTCGGGCTATTCTGTTATAAAATATATTTTGTATATTTTTACGACGGTATTATAAGTTTTATTTTGTAGGTAATTAATGCAGAAACGAGCAGATAAGCCACCTGATGGTAAGTGATCACCAACGCCATGCCGATGGATATGAGTTACCCAGGCATCACTGATGCGTTGCCGACTGAAAAGAAAAGCTAAAAACTAAATGTGTGCTGGGACACATAGTAGAAGTGAAACTTCAACGGACAAGTGGAATTCAATAAAATTTTGTTTAAAAAATTTCGAAAAAAATATTTAAAAAAAATCCAAAAAAAAAATTCAACAAAATATTAAAAAAAAATTCAAACAAAAATTAAATATTTTAAACGAATGGCAACTTATTTATATTTCATATTTATTTTAAATATTTCCAAGCGATATATCGTCTACCCCTTCCACGCGGTCGTATCTAACGCTTTTTCGTGACAGAAAAATCCTAATATCCTGTCTCATATAGACGTTTCACTTCAAAAATAAAAAATTGATGCGGGGGACACTAAGATTACTGGCTTCTAAAACACGTAAGTACAATACATTTCCCGTTTGGTTAGAAGGAGGTTGGTGAGTAATTAACATTCGCTAGACATTAATAATTCTATACAATTCAATTCCGACTAAGATAATTTTTGTACGGCAGTGTTTTTATTGGAGTATTATAGTATAAATGTATAAGGTATTTCTTCTCTATTTTAACTTTCACTTCGCCAAATAATACAATGCTTCAAAGATGAATACATGTATCAATACAGAGACAAAATCCTTCAGTGTCATTGAAGTATTATTACTAGCGTATAGAACCGACACCGCGAACACCGTGTTTGTCCCTATGCATTGGCGCCACGTGGCTTCAATCTTCAATCGATTCGTTCGATTTTGAAAGGAGAACCGGGACTCAATTTTGAAAATCGAACCTCTCGGGTGGGGCACATTATTTTGTTCGAGATATCTGTTCGACATTATACTTCAATGTTCAGTGTTCGTTTTTTTCATTTTATTTTTAAACAAGTGCAGAATGGCCCTGCGCATGCTTCGTAAGTACTTATTACGAGCAGCATTCGCTATCGATGGTTCAATTTACACTCAGTACGCTTCTTTTGAAGCTGCAAAGCTTTTTAATACAATGTTAGTAAATGTATGAAATGTTTTAATGATAATGACAGTAATATAACTGTAAGTAGGTAAATACGTGTGCGGGATAGAGTTAGCGATATTTGGGGACATTCTTTAATATATCCCACTCAAAACCGACATCTCAAATGTTGCAATATTTCATCCATTGCAATATTCTGTGTTTCTTTGTACCTACTTGTAAAAAAATCCTATAACTTCACAGATTCGCAAATGGTCTTACTTGATTGCTTTCAACATTTTTCATTGAAAGAAACCCAAAAATTATGTAAAACGTCAAAAGGTTATATTAAAAATACTTCTAAATCAAAAAAGAAATTGTGAAATTAATGAAAACGGAAAATATATTACATCACTATCGATCCTTAAGTCAATCGTCAGTTAATGTCGAGTAGCCGAGAATTAACCCATTCAAGTCGTGGGGTTAACCTACAACCTCTGTGGTGAAGGCAGCAGATAGCACAGTTCGCTAGATACCTAAACATCTTGCTGCAAGGTTGCTCACTTAACTGTTCGTTAATGTGATTCTACTTAAAATAGTGATTAACTTCTTAAGCCTTTTGGTTGTTTTTAAACGGTATTACTTAGCTTTCCCTGTTTATGCAGATCAAATCTTGCAAGACTAATTATACCTTATACCTTCTTCCTCTTATTCTAAGTTTGAAAAAATAAAGATGTTTAAAAAAATATAGATGCGTCATGCCCTTACAAATCAACCAAAAAATCTGTTCAGAAAAGAGCTACAGCACACACGCGTTTATCTTTTGTTTCACTACACCAATCACACTACAATAATACACGAAGGCATTTTAACGTTCTATGTCAAATCTCAAGCACTTCTGACAACAACAAAACTGCCTATCGTCTTGTATTGGCAGAGCGACTACGAGCAGACAGAGGTCAATTAACCGCTCTTACGATCTTCAACTTCGGTGCGCTAGTGACATATTATCTACCTCTTTTTTACTTATATTATCATTGTTAATAAGCATTAAGCAGCATTAAGTTTGTCCTTTGTTTCTTCTTTTTAAGAGGTGACATAAACATGTAAATAAATAAATAAATAAATAATAAATAATACATAGGTATTTTTGATGACAACGCACGAGGGAACTCCTTAACTCACATATTAACAACTTTAAGCATTAACACACCCCATTCTAATATTTCTAGATTTTCTAGAACAAGAAGTAGGTACCTAGCATTCATACAAGAGATAGAATTCGTTAATTCATCGAAGTAATATTTTTACCGTAACCGTCTCACGACCCAGCTGATAGTAAAAAGTTAATTTTGTAGCCAGTTCTAGGATATTGCCGCGATGGTTAGCGCTCATAAAATTGGACACGCTCTCTGATGAGTAATTTAGCGAGATTCCATAGAAACAGGACCTATGAGGACGCGTTTATGGCGAAAAGGCAAAGGTACAATGGAAACTAGAGAATAATATTACAGCTAGCCTGGGACTAAAGTGGAAAAAAACGCCACACACTTATAATCCCACATTAGGATTCCGTGTGTTGAGAGTGCCATGGATGATACAAAAAGACAATGACAGATCAGGAACAGCAATTCAAACTCATCATTCTTTGCGCAGAGACCATCCAAAAATTTTAACTATCACTATCCCTGTCTCCTAATATATATATTTCTAAAGAAACTTCAAATATTATCGATTGTTACAACTAATACCGACTCTCTTCCAAAATTATAACGTTACCTTAAAATAGTATTTTTTTTAAAGTCAAGACATTAATATACTCCGGTCTTGCAATACCAAACATGTAAGGTTTTACAAAAATGGAATTGACTCAAGAAATAACGAAATTAATTTCTAACAAGTGTGTGCACATCTTTACAAATATAAACCCTGATATTATTAAGTCATCATTAGCTCTATCTGGCGGGGTCTTAATGGCGCCTAATTGTATGCACTTTACTAGCCGCTATCCTGCTATCCTACTAATAATATAATATAACTGTGAAAGTTTGTGACTAAGTACGAATGTTAGTTGCTGTTTCATTTTTAGCACGATCTCCACTAAAATCTAATATAAAATCCATCTATGAATCTTTTTCTACTTTAATGTTCTCTTTAATTCATGATCCATGAAAAGTTCCTCAACTTTCCGAATTTTAACAATTGAAGATGGGAGAAAAAATAGAAATCATAATAATATATCTTCCCTTCTTTAAGTGATATCAAAATGCCTAGTAAAAGTCAACCTCTATGAAATACAATGAACGCAGTCAGATTTTTTTGTTGAGTAGTGTAATTACAGTTAGATTTGTGTGGCGTATCGAATAATTACTTAAAAGTGACGACATACACAGAACCAAACTTAATTGCTTAATATTATAGCAAACAATTAATTTCAACTGTACAATATACATTGTGAACACTTACACTGTGAATTGGGAACATTTATTTTATTTTATTGTTTAAACTTAGTAGATAAAAAAGCATTCGATTTTGCTCCAAAATGACTGTAGTGTGTTTAAGTAAAACATCATATTTAATTCTGTAAACAACAAATTTTTTTCAACATCAAACGTTTTTGAATAAATATAATAGATACAAAAATATTGATCAGAGTTCGAAGACATTGTTAATTTTATAAGGTTTTTAGTAATTATAACCTAATTATGGTTAGTTAATAAAACATATCTTATCTAATTAGGTATGGTAAAGGCAAAAAAGGTATAAAATAATAAAAAAAAAATACCAAACTTGACCAATAACTTCTAAATTAATTAACATAAACTCACAATTTACAAAAGCCATCTTTTTTCCATTGAGAATTACATTTTGTAAATACCTTACCTAATTATATAGGTATATAATATGATAAAGGCAAAAAGGGTATAAAATAATAAAAAAAAATACCAATACTTGACCAATAACTTTTAAATTAAGTAACATAAACTCACGTTCACAATAACCATCTTTTTCCATTGAGAATCTTACATTTTGTAAAAAAAAATAACTTTTTAAATATTTAATCATTTTTTCATTGCTTATTTTACTTAACTCCAAACTATAAGCGTTTGCGTAAGTGGTGAGCGGTCCTCATTCCTCCGCCTAACTAATTACCGTGACCAGACCAATATTTGACGTCAATTAAATAACACAGATTCTCTAATTATTATTCCAGTGGAATGCCGAGCGCCGGTTACTTGTTGACATGGAGAAGTATCCTGCTGAGTTTGTTTTAATTTTAGTTATCGCTTGACTACAATCGGATGGTAAGTGGCGATGTAGTCTTATGCCCCAACTCAGAGTCACTAACGGTTACTTAAATCGCTGCTTAGTACAGAATTTGCATAGGGATTATTTACTAATGAGTGATTTAAGTAACCGTTTGTGACTAAGTTGGAGTGTTAGTGCAGTAAGTTAGTAAAATACTATGTGTTGTCTTTGGACATATGTATTATATTTATTTGCTCTTACTCGAATATAAGGGGGATCGTTATAGGTTTCGTGACGTCATAAATTCGTGTATTATAAAGAATAAAGATGAATAAACAAATAATTGCTGTAGATCAATTCCACGACTGCATAGTTTCGTCTTTGTTCATTAAACACAAAAATGCATCAAAGCTCAGTAAACGGTCCCTTATCTGTAGCAAGGGATAGGTTAGGAAGCAGAGGTAAGTAGATACCTGCAGTACTCCGGTATCCGATAGTAAAATACTATAGTAAGCATGAAATCTATAAAGCAAACTTGGTCTTGGACTTAGCTCAGGTAAAACTCAAATGTAGGGGAGAACCTAGGAGTCAGGAGGGTTATGGTAATTTTTACGTTACCTGACATATTATTATCGCAGCTAAAAATAACCCTACCTCCACGAAACTTACACGTGTAAATAGCTAATTTATTTGAATAATAGAAATTATAAAAAATATAGTCTAACTTGTAAGGGAATATGAGTAAATCGAAAAAATCTGAAACTATTCGCCTTACTTTTGGCGATTTTTTCACTTGAATGCTGTAACCATTTCCCGTACTTCGGTGGTAAGTCCCGCTACAAATAGCGCATCGAAAAGTAACATGCGTAACATTTACATTACCAACTTGCTAACGGTTGTAGGTTTCGAGAAATAGACGTTGTCACAACTCACCTCTGTCACAACCTGCCTCGGTCTTCCTTTTATAGATATCTGAACTGACACAATGTTAATACGAAAAAATTAAAAAAAAAATCCTATAAAAAGGCCAACGTTAAGGTTGATATTTAGACCATTATCTTACCATTATCTTCGTTCGGATAATTTTAAGTCTGAGCAAAGTATGGTTTATAGATTTCACCCAAGTGTTATAGGTAGGTGAAATACTCACGGCGCCGCGGCGGTAGCTAACACTGAGCGGTATTTAGTATAACAAATAGAGGCTCCTTGACTAATTCAGGCGGCGAGATACAAAGAGTAAGTACTTACTAACAGGGCTCGCATTAGCGTTTGACAGTGAACGCGGGAAAACATGGAACCTTGTGCTCTAGGGCAACACACTACAAATAAAAGACGACTTTATAACCTTTTCGTACCATGTCTGCGAAGCGGAGGATTACGGAATCGATTCCTGAACGACAGATGTTTAACTTTTCAACGAATCATTTAAAAATATAAAATATAATAGAAAGAGCACAGATCAATAGAAAGAGAGACAGTTTGTGTGTAAGAAAGAGAGAGACTATCAAGAAAATAACATTAAATTACCGTTAAAATTGAACATCAATAATCAACATAAAAACGACACTTAACTTTTGCAGTTGTAATTTCAATAGCTGACCCGTGCCTATGACAAAAGAATAAAATAGCAGATCGCTATACAATAGCGACTAATTTGAGTTATATTGCAGGCTGCAATGTGATACGTTTTCGTTGGACAATTTCTTGCACAATGCGACCACCTTGGAGATTGACCAAAATAAAGTCTATTGTGGTTAAGCATATGAATAGAAAATGGTATTTTTTTGCAATTCAAGATTTATGTGTAATGTTGTATGTACTCGTAGTTGCGCCACTCGAGTCCAAAGCTATTGCATTATTTTATATTCATTGTCAGTTTAATTTTTTTTTTTTTTTTTCCTTTTGTAGGACACATGTTTGTCCCCGCTTATATTACAATCTAGCCTACAAGACTAATAAGTAATTTTCATTTAACTTAAACTAATAAACTACATTTATATAAGAATATGTCCGGTAACACTTTTCTTATTGTCTCTATTTAAGGGGAAGTCACTTTATTCATGAGTCTTTACCGATAGCACTAACACTACATTACACTGTCTAGTTCACTATAACACTTACACTACACTAACTCAAATGGTTTTGTTCTTTTAAGTCTTCTCACTAGATCGGTGTGGTCGAGAAGCTGGATAGCCTCAACATTCACATGATGATGAAGTCTATGATGATGAGCTTCTGCATATTTTTTAATAACGTTAACAACGCACTCCATGTTAAGGTCCCGGTGGAGGTCATCATTCCTTATGTACCAGGGAGCATTTACTGCTTCCCTTAATACTTTGTTTTGGAATCTTTGGATTATCTGTAAATTGCTTTTTTTAGTGCAGCCCCCCAGCTGTGCACCATAGGTCCATATTGGCATTAGGACCTGTTTATACAAAATAAGCTTATTACGTATTGATAGCTTTGAATGTTTTCCAAGCAGCCAATACATATTCCTATACAGTGGACCCCCGGTAATCCGGCCCCTGTCTAATCTGGCACCCCCTGTAATCCGACATGGTTATTACTTATTATTGAATATTTTTTTGACAATTTTCGCTAATGCACGATGGAACAAGTTATAACTTGTACGCGCCACCTCTATTGTGCTGGACGCGTTGGGTATTGTTTTGGTTCTGATTGCTTAGTTTGAATTTGACTACATGTGATGAAGATAGCGGTGCGGTCTTGCGTGTGTTCTCTCTATTGTGTTGTTTAATTTACCAAATTTGACATACATAATGAAGTATGATTTGTACTTCAGAGTAGGTACATATTATATAAAATATAGAATTTTATCATTGGATCTGTAATTTGTCGGATTACAACGTACTCTATTGTGAAAAATTCCGGACTATAGGGGGGTCTTAGGCAGTACTCTATAATCCGACAAATTCGATAGTCCGACACTGCCCTGCAAAATGTTTGTCGGATTACCGGGGGTCCACTGTATCGTATTTCTAATTCTTCTTTTTTTTTCTTAACATGTGCTTTCCAGCGTAACTTTGTGTCGAGCGTCATGCCAAGGTACTTTGCTGTATTTTCAGTTTAAATGAAATTTTTATTGAAATAGAGACCAAAATATATTTTAATAATCTATCTCTTTGAGTCTTTAATGACTGTAATAAGCATCATGCGCTATGTTCAACTTGAAACATGAGTTGACATTTAGATCTCTTTGTATTCCTGGAATGAGATTGTTAATTACATAATAATTATTTTTTTAAATTTATATGTTTACAGTTAGAGTTGTGACGTCACATTGTATTCTTCAATAAATTATTAAAATTTTTAAATACATTTTGACGAATCTTTCACATTTATGTTTCCATTTACCTTAATTTTTATAATCACTCAAATAAAAACAATTGTAAACTTTTTCATTCTATAACAAAAAACTATTAATGGTATTTAATTTCATTACAACAACACCAAAAGCTTGAACATAGAAATCGTTATTTGAATAAACGCACTTTCAATTAGGTACTTTTAGGCGCCGGCCACACAGAACAGACGCAAGACACGGACCCGTCGCAGTCGCGGTCGCGCGCATACAGAAACGACGGGCGTGTCCCGTCTTTTCTGTATGTTTTACGTCGCGACGGCGCATACATTTTGTATGAAAGTAGATTAAACGGGCGCCGCGACTGCGACGGGTCCGTGTCTTGCGTCTTTTCTGTGTGGCCGGCGCACTATGTGTTATAAACCTCGATTTTGTTTCACTTTGTTTTTATTCGAAAATACTATAGTCCATGTCATTACAAACGTCAGAGTAAAACTCCCAATGCGATACAGCTTTTAGTTTTTTTTGTACAGCGTTTCAAAGTTTGCCCATATCCGGGTCTAAAAATTTACAAAATTATTTTTTGCAGAAAAACTAAATTGGATACTATAAAATTGATTATGCCAGTTAATTGTATAGATATAACTATACTACCTTTAAAAAATTGTCCATTTACTGTGGCTAAATAAAGTAAAAAATGTATTTTTATCATTTTCGGTCTTATTTATTTTTCTCAGGTATAATGCCGTATTAGATGAAGATTTATACAGGAATCGATAGCTTATATAAATGACTATTATGTGTATTAAAATCATATTCTAATTCCGTGTTATTCAAAAGATAAACGACATTTAAATTTTTATTCAGGGTTGGCACTTTCAAATCCGGATAATAATAATATTTGGTATCTGGAGATAAAAAAATATATAAAAATAAAATATCGTTTTATCTTTCAAATCTTAATTGATTCTTAAGAGTCCTCAGTCGTTTTGTCATGATTCTAACGAGGCATCCAAAAGACGAGATATACTGGCACACTTTGTAGGTTTAGATCTGTAGGTATAGTGAATTCGTCATCTATATTTATATCGGTTATACTGTTTTATAATATATACATATAATATTATAATATAATATTTATTATATATAATACAATACATACATCATATAATATTAGTTATTATATGATGTATGTATGGTAGTATTTATTCGGGTATAAATACATATAGATATATATATTTTGTGTTGTATTTATTTAGTCTGCGTATTTCTTTATTATTATTATTTTTTCTCCCTTTGTCGAATATACCGCCATCGTTGTTTTACTACTGCCCGAAGGTTGACTGGCAGAGAATGCTTTTAGCATCAAGTCCGCCTTTGTTTCTATACTTTTTGTATGGTACATAAAGAAAGAAATATAGAAAAATATCATATATCCCTTTACAACTGGCCAAAAAGTTTCGATTTTACCTAATTTATGTCATAGAATGTATTTATAGTGGTGTAAGGTACCACGGAAAAATACTGAAAAAAAAATTCGGTAACACCAGAATGAACATTATTTATTTTTAAAAAGTTCATTAGCACTTTAAAGTTTTTTAAAACATCGTACACAATCGTAACAAAACTAAAATATTTTTTTTACCTAAAACTAAAAAAAAAAATTGTGTGAACTTAATTTCGACTTTCAAAGACAGCGAGAACGAAAATTGAAAATTTGACGATTGATCATATTCACTGTTAATAAATAAAAAATAAAAAAATTGATAACGTTTTAACTTGATTTTCGGATTCCCTAAACATCTTATTTAGTACTAGCTGTCTCGGCGAACTTCGTGTCGTCTAACAATCAGTGATATACTTTGTTATTTTAACTTTTATAGTTTTGGTAGGTTTAAAAATCCGGCCAATTAATTCCCTCTCCCTCTCCCTCTACCTCCCCATCCCCCTCGCTTTTCCCCCTTTTTACTTCAAAACTGACGAAGTTGCCATACTAACTTGCACCCCCTTTTAACTCTTTGGGGATGATTTTCCAAAAAAACGCATTGCTGTTAAATTTTGTTTCTAATCATGAGCTAATATATCAATCTTCATGTTTATAATTGTAAAACTGACGAAGTTGGGTTGTATGAAAGTGACTTCAAACCCCTATTTAAACCCCTTAGGGGATGAATTTCCAAAAGTCTGATAGCCTATAGCCTTCCTCGATAAATGGACTTTCAAACAAAAAAAATTTTTCAATTCGAACCTTTAGTTCCTGAGATTAGCGCGTTCAACCAAACAAACAAACAAATTCTTCAGCTATATAATATTAGTATAGATATTGTATTTCTACAAATAGATTTATGTATGAAAAACGTTATTAAAATAAAAGGTTGTGTGAATGAACATTAAAAAACTTATACCGGATGAAATTAAAATTATCTTGATGTGACAACCCTAACCACAAAAAATCCGGATATAACTTTAATTAATTATTACTTTTGAATAACACGGAATTAGAATATGATTTTAATACACATAATAGTCATTTATATAAGCTATCGATTCATGTATAAATCTTCATCTAATACGGCATTACACCTGAGAAAAATAAATAAGACCGAAAATGATAAAAATACAATTTTTACTTTATTTAACCACAGTAAATGGACAATTTTTTTAAAGGTAGTACAGTTATATCTATACAATTAACTGGCATAATCAATTTTATAGTATCCAATTTAGTTTTTCTGTAAAAAATAATTTTGTAAATTTTTAGACCCGGATATGGGCAAACTTTGAAACGGTGTACAAAAAAAACTAAAAGCTGTATCGCATCGGGAGTTTTACTCTGACGTTTGTAATGACATGGACTATAGTATTTTCGAATCAAAACAAAGTGAAACAAAATCGAGGTTTATAACACATAGTGCGGCGCCTTAAATAGAAGAAGAATGGCAGAATAGGTTGAAATTAACGAGAGGCGTGAAGTAATTTTCTGTCATATTTTAGATTAAGGCGTGAAGTTGGCGCCATCTGGTGGTCATTAAACTAGCCTGTGCCAAAACTGCTGTTTAGAAAAAAATATAGTATATTTACAGAATACAGATAAAACTTTTACATATTAAATCACCGGTTAAGTTTTTAGGTATATGCGGCTTTAAAAAATTGGATTTAGAAAAGTTATCAATTCGGTGGTATATTTTTTAATGTTACAACTCTAGGTACCTAATTTAGGAACTCATTTGAATTTTTTTACTTGATAGGACGTTATTGTTGTACGTGGGTTCTTCCAGATTGGTCCTCTCCCTATATTTATCAAAAATCAGTCCTGATGAGTGGCTATGATGGGCCATACGAAAATTGCTCAAATATTATAGGTATACTTAGTAGGTATACGTAATATTATATCGATTTCGATATATAAGTATGTTTTTCAAAAACTGTATTTTTGAATTGGTTATCGTTTTTTGTAAAATCTAGTTTATTAAAAAAAAAAACGAAAAACAAACAGACTAATTAACAGATGTTAAGTAGTCCAACCGGACATCAGTAAAACCTTCAGCATCAGCAATATTTAAGTAGGCCAAAAAACGTCATCGACTCCATGTTGCATAGCGATGCCACTTGTAAAAGATAAGTGAATCATCTGAATTTTCAACGTATACTATAAGAAGATGTGAAGTGGTCACTTGGTGAGACAGAGCGGCGCGGCGGAGCACACCAGACACAAGACACAATAGATGAATTCGTTTCTAATGAATGGCGAACCCGCCCACTAAATCTTTTGTGCTGTTGCCACACAAGTCTTGGGCCAACTTGGCTACCAGTAGTCTGCGATTTGAATATTCTGTCGTAATACTTTTAAGTTTCTCTATACAATGAAATTCACTTCTTTGTGAAAAATTACAGGTACATTTTCGCAAAATTTCGCAAATAATGCTAGTCATCTTTCAGTAAAAGGTTACCTACGGGATGAACCCACACTCGAAGCAAACATGTCACTAATAATTATACCTATTTGTGTTTTAACCAACTACAAAAAAAGCAGGAGGTTCTCAATTCAACTGTATTTTTTTATGTTTGTTACCTCAGAACTTTTGACTGGGTAATCCGATTTTGATGATTCTTTCTTTAATCGAAAGCTGGTACTCGTCATGTGATCCCACTTAAATTTGAGCGAGATCTGACAGTGGCATCCATGACAAAACCATATTAAATTTGCATTAAGTATGTGCGCGACAAATGGACGAATAGCTCAATATCATGCCAACCGATTTCGATAATACTTTTTTTTTTTGTTATTGGAAAGGATGTACTTCATTTGAAGTCGGTTTTTTTGTTCAAATTTTAGATTATTGTCTCTCATTATCTAACATCTTGGATGTTTGTCTTTTCTTCTATGTGCGATTGTTTTGATCCAAACATCCTGGATATTTGTCTTTCACTTTTATATTAGAAGGATTTTCTTCCAATTTTGTACCAAAACCAGCACTCTGCCCGAGGCTTTTCCTACGTTTTCTGGGATCATAATTACCCTATATCTTAATCTAGTTCATAGTCTACTTGTGTACTAATTTCATGAAAATCCTTTTCAGTAGTTTTTGCGTGTAACAGTAATAAACTTTCACATTTGTAAATACAGTACTACCGACTAGGGCTTGTAATATCGGAAGGTTTTCAATTCCGATATTGATTTTCGATATTAGATCTCAATATCGGAATTCCGATATTGATATCGGAATTGTAAATATACTTTATAAATTGCAAATTTTAGTAAAAGTTGGATTGGGTACAATAAAAACATGTTTTAAACACATTTCTTCAATTTAGTACAAAACGTAGTAAGTTTATGAACCCAACTGAATACTAAATGAAGCTATATTTTGTCTGTTTTGCGAAAAAGCAAGTTTTAAAAATAAAGTGTGAGAGACAGATAGCACTATTATAGCTATTGTATTGCTTTCTTTGTGCAATAAGCAGAGCAGGCTCGCAACAGGAATTTGCTTAAATATTAAAGAGTTCTACCGCGTGCTTCACAGGTAGCTAAAATATAATTACTTGCTCAATTTTGTGGCCTAGTCGACCATACCTCGTGGCATGTATTATAGGTCTTTACCTATGAAATTGGAGATTTGTATGAAAATTTTAAAATATAAAAATATTTGTATTTTCTTATTTTAGCTAATCAAAATACTGGCCCAAATTATCTTTACAATTTTGTCATTTTGATGGCAGTTTGTTTATCCCTTTACTGTATATGTCTGGGGACTGGAAGCGATGAAGTCAGCGAAATCGTTTTGTACCGCCTCTCGAGTGTTGAACTTAAATAATTATTAAAATTTTGAAAAAAGCAGAAATCTGTTAGGGCAAGGTCCAGTGAGTACAGTGGGTTAAGGAGAGCTGAAACTCTTGTAGCTTTGCGATGGTTTATCGTAGTGTGAGCTCGCGCGTTGTCGTGGAGAAGCAATGGGGAAGAGCGATTAACCAGTCTTGGTCGTTGAATTGCGAGCTTCTCCATCAATGTTTGCAATTCTTGACAACAGACATCTGACGTCAATGTTGTGCCATTCAATAAGAAGCTGTGATGTACAAGTCCGGCACTCGTCCACCGGACAATAATCATCATCTTCCTATGGGTAACCTTTTTTAGTGCACTAAATAGGTGCTGTACCCAGGTCCACCCACTGAAATGAACGCTTACGTTTGTCGTACAAGATCCACTTTTCATCGCAGGTAACAATTCGATTTAGAATTCCCTCGTTTCTATGCCGATTCAGTAGTGATATGCATGTATTGACGCGCAAGTCTCGCTGTTGTTCGATTAGTTCGTGTGGCACCCACTTATCTACTTTTTTATCTTTCCGATTTGACGCAAGTCTTTCAATGTTGTTTTAACACTAATTACAAAGCCCGCAGCAAGCTCAAGCGTAGATTGAGTTAGATCCGCTTCCACAATCGCCTTCAATTCGTTGTGGTAGACAACGATTATCGGCCGACCGCGAGTCTCGTTTTTCAACTGCAAACTTCCAGATTTAAAAAGATTGAACCAATAATGGACCGTGTTTATGCAGGCAGTATTTGGCCCGTAAAAGTTGTTAATGTTTCATGTTGTTTGCACAGCGGTATTTCCACGTAGGAAATTTTATATTCGAAAATTGTACAAATTTTCAGTTTATCCATGGCGCCAAAATCTACCACAATTTAACAAAAACAAAACACTATTTAAACAAATGACTGAATTTGAAATTAAAATAACACCGCTTTCGAATAAAATTTATTTAAATTTCGAATTGTACGCCACTACACAGATAATTAAATCTAAAAATACTGGTAATAAAGTCTCCAATTACATAGGTAAAGGCCTGATATTAAAATCTATTTTTTTGAATTCAAATACAAAAAAATACTGATTCCGATATTACGATATCGGACCATTCTGTATCGGAATTGTAATATCGGATCAAACGGTCCGAGATTCCGATATTACGAGATTCCGAGATTCCGATATTCAAGCCCTACTACCGACGTATCTTGACGCGTCTGAACTTCGCGCAGAAGGCTGCGCAGTAAGGGAACATACCAAAACCACGTGACCCATTTAGGGGGGGGGGGAGGGGGGTCTACAAAACACCACGCTTGGTCACAGAGGGGAGGGGGGGGGGGGTTTAGGTTTTCGTCACGTAGTCAATATTCTCTAAGAAAATTTTGTGCCTTTTCGAGTTTACAGATGAGAATACTGAAAAATTTGCAAAAATATATTGAAAACCGTATTTATGAATTACCACGTGAAAACAAGGGCGGGAGAGAGGGGATCTTCTCATATACTACGGATGGTCACAAAGGGGTGGGAGGGGGGTAAAAAGTTGGAAAAAATGGGTTACGTGGTTTTGGTATGTTCCCTAACATAATTCGGCAATGCTTGGTACGCGGCGTATTATGTCTCAGTCACACGTTAGCATGTTCGTGTCGCTATCTCTGTCTTACATGCGTTAAAGCTCACAAAGCCTGTGTTCAGACGCGCCAAGATACGTCTTACGTAGTGTACTTATTAGTAGCATTCTCCTTGGATGAAGATTTCTTCTAGAAATTGCTTTCATCATTATATCGTCTTTACCTTTATAAACTTCAGACGTCCTTTTTAAGTTTACATTCAAAGGCTTGAAGGTTGTCACAATGTTCTCTTTTAATAGGATTATTTTTTTGATCCAGTGGACTATTGTACATTATTTTTAGGTAGGTAGAGTACCTTTCTCTACAAAAATAGAATGGATATGGAACCTTTTTAAGCGATATAAGAATATAGGCATCTTATAGGAAGTACGTACCTAAGTAAGTACCTACCGATTTGTGTTTATCAAGTGTTAAATATTTTTTCCATGCAGTACCTATCTAGTTATCTACTAAACATTATGCCAATTCGTAGGTATTTCGTTTTTGAGATTTAACACAACTAGGTGTACAATCTAAACTAGGCACGCAAATATTTTGAAATAATTTGCCGTTAATTCTATCAAATCTATATAACTGTAGTAACTTAGTCAGATAGGTGTAGAAATATCTATATTATAACGATTCACAGGTGAAATAAAAATTAAGTTTTGATACAAAGATAGGAAACAAAAGCGCGCGTTTTTACACAACATCAAAATGGCGGATGGAGGAAGCCATTTTGCGTTGACAATGTTAATTGGAAAGATAAAGGGATCTTTTCGCGGAATATTTTAATGGAATGTGGTCGCCCGGTGCGATAGAAGCGCAAAAACCTTTATCTGTGGTCGATTAAAATTCCTTTTTCAAATCGAACAAATAGGCTACTTTTTGTTAGACCACGCCTGTTGACACCTTTGACAGCATGGCGACTTCACTGGACAGCTTTTATCATAATTAATTTCTGAATCCAATGGCTATGTGAACTTTCTATGTAGGTAGGTACTTAAATACTAAAATTTATCTTCTTTCGTCAATTAAATTAAATTACATCAAATAGTTTGTTGCCTAGTTGCATTCACCTTTGTACCAATTTCCACTATATTTTCTAATATTAGGTACCTGTGTACAAAAAAGATTTAGGTATACAAAATTGGCCCTAGTAACATTTTAAAGAACGAGTTCATTTGCCATCTCATTACTCTGGTTTTTAATCTTTTATTTACAAAGAAAGATGTTGTAATAAATTAGGTACATAAGAATTTGGTTACTTCTCCAATGGATCATTAAACATGACGTAAAAGCGTCATCCAGATCATTTAGCTGACGTTCAAAGTATATAAATGCTTTATAAATCATAAAGGATTTATTAAGCCAGCGTAGACCAGTAGCTGTGAGGATAAAAATACATCACATATTATAATATACGATTTGTGTACTGGCTTTGTTACTTCTTGTGATCTGATGTACTTTATGGGTTCTTTGTTGAAAGCTTTATTTATGCTGCATCAGCCCAGATGTACCTAGTCAATAGCAATGTGTACCTACGTACAATACTATGTAAGTATGGCTTCAACCCATTAGTGGTGGGCCATTACATGCTATTATGGACACGGGTCTCTCCTTTTGAAGAGGCCTAGAACATACTCCACCACGCTGCTCCAGTGCGGATTGGTGGAGGGGTTAGTGGCCAACCAGAGTGTCGGAAATTTTCAAACCGCCCGAGGGCCTTTGGACATGGCTTATGGTATGTAAGTATGATTTTAAAAATTTAAACTTATAGCATTCCAGACACTCAACATTTTAAATGCATTGTGTACTCAGTTCACAACTCCTAGATGCTAGATGCTAAGCTTATCTGTCATTAACGTCAATTGTCACCTGTCAAAAGTTTCTCCCCGTAGTCTTACCGTGATTACGAACCATGTAACTGGGTTGAAATATCGGTATTATAGAATAGGAATATATTTATTTCTCTCTTCACAAAACAAAACAGACATAGGACTAATTAAATCTATCTTATGTTCTTAATAAAGTTATTGCTTTGTGAGAGTCTGGAGTCCGTACAAGCGGTACAAGGGTAACCTGTATGACAGATCTCCAGGCCCTCGGCCCGGAAACTTTGAATTTGATAATAACAACTGAACAAAGAGCGGCGATGCATACTAAGTTGTTTTAATGTTCATAGACGATGGTGACCATTTAATATCACTATCAGGTAGCTGTTCAGCTCTTTTTAACCGACTTCAATAAAGGAGGAGGTATTCTATTCGACTGTATTTATTTTTCATATTTATTTATTTATTATTTATTTATTTATTTGTCCATAAACATACTAACAGTACAGGTCAGTAGCCTAATGCGTTAGTAATATTGATTTATTATATCTATTGTTAGTATAATTTATATTATATTTATTTTTTATTATTTTTTTATTTACTTATTTTATATTTGTTACCTACCTCAGAACTTTCGACTTGGTGAACCGATTTTGATGATTCTTTTTTTAATCGAAAGCTGGTAGGTACTTGTTATGTAGTCCTACTTAAATTTGAGCGAGATCTGACGAGTAGTTTTTGAGTTAACCCTAATTTTGAATTCGGTTATTTTTTATCAATAATTATGTAGGCTCGTAGTATCGTGCATAATTAAAGCTCAGACCAAACGTACAAACGAATAAAATATGGTCTGCAACTAAAAGGTCATATTTCTTTGACTGTTTTGAAAATATGAAGATGAAGAATTACCTACTAATTCCTGTTCGGTGAATAACACATAATGAACTCAAAGATGCAGTTCAGAACATAGGAAAATGTCAATTAGCACACATTTTGCCGCGACAGTTTTTATTCGGTGTAAAAAATATTTTGATTTATGACAGTCTACGTCTGTAATACGACACTGGTTATAGAGGTTACAAATTGTCTGTTTTAATTTGGATTGGTAACATTTAGGGATGGGAATGTGTCGATATTTAAATATAATAATATGTTTATTGTATAATTTTAACAGGCTAAGAATAAACAGTTAAACACCATTTTAATCCTGTTCATCAAAATCGTATTAAAACGAAGATCATTTCTTGTGCTGATTGTAAAACACGAGCATCTGCAACAGTCTAAGGCTTATTAATAATATTAATAATAATAGGCTTAATAATAATAGCTATCCCTTATCATGATGCCCATACCAAAAGAGCGTTGTGGGTCAGTGATATAAGTGGCAGGTTGGACTGCCTCTCCAAGCGGGGTCGCATCAGACGAATACTTGGAGGCCATATGATCAAAGCCATCCTCAAGGCGGAGTTTAATGGGTGCGAGTCCTACATAACCAGCACAGTCGCCTTTGCTGGTATGCATAAAGCATTTTCCGTCTCCCTCCCGCGTATATTCGGAGGGTTGTCCATGTTTCTCTGGACAGAAAACTGCCAAATTGTTTCTATGTCTTGATGTGTCTTGCTTGACGGAAGAATCGAACTCGGTGGCTCCCACGAAGAACATATACTGAATATTTTTTTATTAATTAATTTTTAATTTAAATTACTTAAATATGTTTATTGTTCGCGAATATTTTTGTTAACATTGCGTCGGGGGTTAAAAATTTGATTTGAACTTCATAGGTTTATTATTTCATATTTCATAAGGTTTGAAAAAATATTATTTTATTCTACTTATGACATTATCACAAAGTGGCTATTTATTGGTGTAACGATCGTTTTTATTTATTTTCGTAAAATAGTGACACCTTACCTATCGACAAAAATTCTTGGCTTTGACTGTACCTACCTAACAAACTATTGCAATAATTGATACTTCCTTAATGATTAGAATATCATATGCCACTGATTTTAATTTTTTGTCTATTTTGACCTTTATGGCTTAACATTTAAAGAATTTCGTTTTTACTCTAATACCCACTAAACTAACAGAGCGAATTACCCGTATAAATTTGAACTTTACGCCTTTCAAATAAGAGCGAGTATTAAAACAGTCCCAAATAATTATAATGACGTTATTTGAAGGGTGGTTAATTTAGAAGGAAATATTTTGGTTTAGAATTCTATTTTGACATTCGTGTTAATAGTCCGCAGGTGTGTCATGGTATTTGAGGAATGTGCTGATAATACTGATGGCGTTAAAGTTCGTATTTGTGACATACATCATTATGGTGGTATGGTTAGCAAAAAATCAGGAAATAAACACATGGATCATTCGATGTTACTGCCACCTTAGTTAATGGAATGGTGGTTGGTTACCATTGATCATTAGAATACATGTACCTACTCAAAAAAAAAATTTTGATAATGACACTTTTCTATATTTTGCTCTTTTATTGCTTTTGTTGACTTGATACGCCAATACCCTAATTATTACATTTGTATTTCTGTAACATTATTAGTTGCCTGGAAGAAATAACCATGCCACGACCCGAGAATAAATAGACAAGAAAGGAAAACATTAAATAAAACTTATTATCTCATCAAGCTGTAGATAATACCTGCCTATAATTGCTTCAACATAAGAGATTGGATAAACACACGATTTAATATGCTGTGAACAGTGAAGTATTAAACAGTCATGTTTCCTCACAAAAGTGTAAACTAAACGTTTACATCCCACAACAACTACATCTAATCAAAAGTAAACGTGTTAAATGTGGTTACAACGCACATTCATTCAAAACAAACAATTTCCTATCACTTCACACTCTGGTAGTCGCTAAAAATACCCACGAGAAGAGGGGCGCCGTCTATAAACGCCCTAACAGTACCGTGAAAGTTAGGGTGATATTCCCCAATATCACTTACCTCTATTCACCTCTCTTTCACACCACATCAAACACGTAATACCCATCTCTATCTATCGAATAGTTGGTACTAAATAGGTATTTAGTATTCGGAAGGGAAGACAGTTAATTACGAAGGGTGGAAGAAAAATAGTGTGAGACAGCAAAAATTACATGACATCTATATGATACTTATTGTGTACGAAATAAGGATGGTTTTACGAGCTTTACGGAATAATTATGGTGGTAGATGTCAAAAGATTGACTGGTATGGTTTTCCGTATTAAGTCGAGAATGATAAATGGTCTATTGTGAATCATAGTGGCATAATTGATTTAGTAATAAGCTGATATTAATATTTATTTGCTCTGTTTTGATTAACTAATATTTTAACAAACTTTTATTGGAGCTATTACACTTCTTTAATATTCTATTAGAGAAATCCAGAGCGTATTCAGTTTCGATAGGTATGGAAAAGTAGCTGTGCTCTATTTATGTAGTGTACAATTTTTCCTACCTTAATTTACAAAGTTAAATTTAAATTGCCTATTACAATAAAGGCTATTAAAGGATATTTAAAGTGAATGATGTACCTACTTATACAATATGAATTGCTGAAATCAAGCAAAACATATTTTGGATAGGTACCTACCTACCTAGTCAGAGTATGATGGTGAGATACAATAACGATAAAATACATAGGTAGATATTAGATATTAATAATAATTTAGGTACCTATAAGTAGGTGTAGCAAAAACAATACTGGATAATGGCCGAATAAACAATTATCAATATAGGAAACACCTACATCCTACCTATAGGCTATTGCAATAGTGACCTAACACAAATTAGGTTAGTTTACTCAGAAAAATTACCAGCCTCATAGGATGGTATCTAGGCTTACCATCTTTTCCCAGATGCTACCTAGGTAGGTATAGTACCTACGAGCTATTACTACTCTGCCTCCAACTTCGCTTGCGTTTCCGGGATAACACCTAAGGAATTAGGAACCCTATATCCTATTCTAAATTATCGTCTACCTGTGTGCTAAATTTCATGAAAATTCGTTCAGTAGTTTTTCCGTAAAAAATATTAAGGTAGACCGAAAATTATTAGAAATTCACTAAAGACGTAACGTAAGTATCTAACAGTAAAAAGTATCGTTTGTTACTGCACCCATTATTACCAACTGGGTAGGTTGGTATTTATACTTATGAGTTTTAATTAGAAATAATTAGCAGGTAGTAATAAAATGATGTTGCTACCTTACCTAATAAGTATCATAATAATCTTTAATATTAATTTGAAAATACCGGTAGGTAACTATTAATTAATGGTGACATTGGCACTTAGGTAGAGGTACCTACCTACTTTATTAATAACGCTTTGTTTTATCATTTAATTCAAGGCGTTAATCAATTATGAAATAAATACAATTTATATTGGTACCTACTCAATTTAAAATACAAGGAAAATAGGTAGGTATATTTAAGTACATCCGCTTTTCTTTTCATACTGAATTAAAATGACTTTTTATAAAAATATGATGTTGGTAGTAGGTAGGTAGGTATATAAAACAAGTAGTGACACAAAATAAATAAATCACAATTTGGAGGAGTCGATTGTCAGTGAACGGTAGTAAATCAGGGTCACTAATTTGAAACGGATCCGTACAGCGAGCCGAAATTCAGCACAACGCAGCCAACACTAATCTCATAAAGGGACCCGAGCGCCTCTCAAAAGGATTTAACAAGCGGCATTCACGACTGCTCATTATATTTTTATACTTTATACCTCTGCTGGCGCACATAAAGTGCGCGATCAAAACGCGAGCCCCTACAAAAGGTAATTATGTTTTGATTTCTACAAAAAAAATCGAGTATCACAAAGGAGACTAACGAGATAAGAGCGTGCTAAATCGCTTTCCCCTCGGCCCCCGCTCGGATCAATTCGGCTCCAAACGGTCGATTGGCTGAGCGGGATGGCTTTATTTGAGAGGTGGGGCCTAATTAGGACACGCCTCCCGTCGCGAGGGTCTCGTCTCCACCGCCACACACCGGCCAGTCAACCTCCGACCGCGCCCGCATGCGTACGACACCCGATCCCACGATCGCTTAAATGAAACTGTGCTAAATGGAACTGGTCGGCGTTCAATGTTAAAGAAACAAAGATTCGAGGAGCGAGAAGTGAATATGGCGATCCAGAGCGTGTCGAGGTACCCGAGTAGCCCAGCGGAGGCCACGGAGCCACCCAAGACGTCGCGAATCAGCTTCAGCGTGGCCTCCATCCTGGCGGACACGAAAGCCAACCAGGTGGATGAGACGGCGGAGATGATGCGCCATCATCGAATGATTCCGGAGTCACCGTTGCGGCAATCCCCATCCGCGCAGCCCGAGCTCCCCGGAGGCAAATCCTTATCTCCAAGACCGAAAAACGGAGAAACGCCTCCGTTAAACCTGAACGCTTCAGCCACAGTCACATCATCGGACGACGAGTACGAAGACTCGGTCAATCAGGAGGATTCGATAGTGGATGTTGAGGACCTCCAGAACGGGGTAGCGAGTGATGATGAGGATAGAATGTCTACTGATAAGGAGAGACTGGGTCCGATCAGGCCAACTCCCTTCAGCGCGCTGGCGGCGGCGGCGGCGGCGTATCACGGGTTAGGATGGCCGGGCCCGCCTTCTGTAGTTCCATCGTTTGGTCCTCTCTTCCAGTCCCACTTTCCAGTCGGACATATAACAGGTCAGTTTTATTTTGTCTTTAATGATAATATTTTTAATGTGTTGCAGTAGAGATTACTCTTAATTTCGCTTTTTTGTATTGTGACACTATTCAATGAAATTGGTGTTTTGGAACTCTGCAAGATTGCTCTATTTTTTGACTAGTAGTAAACAATTTAGATGGCTTTGTATTTAGTTGATATCAGCTTTTTTTGTAGTGTTATGAATTCTAGAGTTATTTTAAACGATAGGAAACCATAAACGTTGGTTACAGGAACAATATAATTATATGTTTTTGTAACTAGATACTTAATTATCTGTGTGAATAGAGCGGAATAACTTTATATTTCGACGTTAAATTGCATTACAATTTTTAATTGCTTAATATGAATAAATTACTAGCTTTTGCAGTTTTTATTAGCTCTTGACAGGTCATTATTGTATGAACTGTTGATTCACACGTAAGAACTTTAAGTATTAAAACGAATTACCTATCTATTAGGTTATCACTACTATTACATCAGGTATATTTGTATTTGTGTTGTTCTTTTACCAAAATATATATTTTAATAAAATTATCTGAAATAAACAACTGCAACTTTTAGGCAGGATATCTATCTAATACTCTAATGATTATTATTTTTTGTTATTATTACATTTTCTTATGTACAGATATGTGCATTTACTTTATCATTTTATGCGTGATAACCTGTGGATACTTTGCTACAACAGTGACACTAGTATGACGTCATATCTGTGTTAAATTACAAAACTTCAGTGACTTATTCCAAGTTTACATTTTAATATATTATCGTAGTATGGATTATATTGTATATTAAAATGAAATCACAAAAACAATTATTTACAACTCCATTATTAGGAAAGTGATTTATTTAAGTTCTATTGAAATAATGATCACTATACGAACCTATTAGTAGAATAAGGTACTTAAATACTGCCAAAGCATTACACTGGACTTCACAGGAGATAATTTTGAACATTATCATCGGTTACCTACAAGTTATCTTCTGTCACACCACATTTCGGCATGTCTAGTTTTTGCTTTTGCGCTTCTGTTGTTACCGTTGTTATAGAAGTCGTTAAATCACGTCGGAAGCATTTGGTTAATAAGAATTACCAACATTGTTCCAACCAATAAACAACTCCGAAGCAAACATAATGAAGTAAGGAATTCTATTTTGGTATATTTATTTACATTAGTAATTAATATCTATATGTAGATACCCATTAGTCTTCGTTTTACGGGTCATTCAAACCTTGTAGGTAAGCCACTAATTCACCACT
Source organism: Thymelicus lineola (assembly GCA_963932265.1). Classification (NCBI taxonomy): domain Eukaryota; kingdom Metazoa; phylum Arthropoda; class Insecta; order Lepidoptera; family Hesperiidae; genus Thymelicus; species Thymelicus lineola. The sequence continues at coordinate 5,527,128 of OZ010703.1, read as the reverse complement.
CCTAGTTTAGGTACGTTATTACTAAATAAAGTACGCATTTTAAAATTTTAATTAACACAAACGGTTACCCGCAATAATTAGTTATGTTATTAATTAAAACCGCAGTTATTACTAATAACTACGCCGAGGAAAACAAATAAAGTAGCCAATTATTACCATATCAGCCAATTGTTAAAATTATCAAGCACTTGGCCATATCATAAACTACATTATACCACAGAGAATAACATTTTAATTATTGCTCGAGTGCTCAAATTGTGACCGGTAGTGGGTTAACTTTTTGAGTACTTGAGTGCACAGGCATTAGAGGGTATGTAAAGGCGTTAGTCGTGGTTATAAAAAAATCAAACTCATTTATTCATGTGGATATATTTTCAATACGCTTATGAAAGTCATTTAAATCTAACACCATTTCGGAAGGTGCTATGGCATAGAGAAGAAGAAATGGCAAAAGAAACTTGTCAGAACCTCCTCAGTCTATAGATGGCAATTTTATTGTTAAGCCTTGTTAAGTCAACGGGCGGCATTCTTCCGCGAAACTTCCGACGCTTGAATTGGCCAAGATCTCTTCACCAATCCCCTTTGGAGCAGCGTGGTAGAGTATACCCACAGTTAGGAAGGAGTTTTTGAGCCATTAATCGGTTGACATTTTTATTAACAGGTCAATAATTTAAAAAATAATGGATATAAAACCTAAAATACACTGTGATTGGTACGTATTTTTGTGTATTTGGAATCGAATTCGAAATACGAATGTAATTTCTGAAATTTTATGGGATAGCCATGGCCAAGAACCATGTGTTACATGGCTTTATTACGTAAGCGACCAAGAGTTCTCCTTACCCGTCCCTGACAAACAAAAGCCTACCTTCAGATGTAAAACAACAAAAATCAACGTAAAATAAATAAATATTCAGTTCAGTAACTGAATAAATTACCCTATTAATAATCAAATAAATAATAATGAAACAAAAAACGTAGATAAAAGAAATATTCAGTACTTTTGGGAAGTTTCTTGCAAAAATTATTCTACATTTATAGGAATACTTTACACAAAATAGAGTGAAATTGCATCATGTAAAAATTGTAAAATGCATGCATGAATTAACTTGCCTATTGTCTTGTTCTTTTTAGATGTTATTCCTATCGCTTTGTCTATAACAAGACAGCGTAACGTATTAATATTCAAAATCAATACACCAATTAATTAATGAAATCATACAGTTAATTGGTGCATATAAATTTATGCGAAGTGGTTATAAGTACGTATATGCCAGAATCTGTGATATACATTTCCGAGATATTAAAACAATGATTCATAAATATTTATGTTTATGCTGATTATTTATTATTGATTCTTTAATATTTTCGACGTATTTGCACGTATTTAAGACCTAGAATGCAATGAATAGGTAAGTCTTAGTTAAATTCTAAATGAGACCTTTTGACTTGATTTATTCTCAAGTGTACAAATTCATCAAAATTATAATTATATTATACAAAATATAAAAAAATTAAAATGAGCCGCATTTTATTATAATATTTTGTACAAATTCTTTGACTTACTTGTTTTGGTAGTTTTTTTTATAGGATACTTATCTTGCATTGGTGCAATTTGATGTAGGGACGAGTATTATAAGTAAAATTTACTGTATTATACTACAGAAGACATAATAATACATAATTTATTTATTTAATATAAATAATACTAATTACCTATACCTAAAGCACTTCATCAAAAATGCATCATTCAACATTACATGGATGATTAATGCAATGCGTTACAAAATCATTTCTGATTGGTATAAAACAACTGCATATGATTCAATAAGAGAAGAGATGTCCAGTTAGAATCTAAAATCTCTTTGTCATCCAATCAGAATTCTCAATAATCCTGAACAATTTTTTTTTCATAACGTTCAAATATCTATTCATCTATCTATAGCTCAAAATTCTGTCAACGGTCCCAGAAGTTGAGCTGATAAATTAAACTAGGTACACTGAAAGGTAAGTGTATATAATAATATCTGTATTTTGTCACCAGTTGACACTAATTAAACCGACTTATTTATTTGTTGTATATTTATATAACGTCAGAAAGAAAACTAGATTAAGAATAGAATGTTTAGGAATATTGGGGATATTAATAGTTTGTTTAAAATAGAATAAACCAAGTAATTGTATAAATATAATAATATATAATAATAAACCAAGTATTTGACGACCCGTGTGGCGCAATGGTTACCATATTGGATCGCTGCGCCAAGGTTCCTGGGTTCGATTCCCAGCGAGGCGGAAATTTGAATGATGAGTTTGAATTTCTGTTCTCGGTCTGGGTGTGAGTGTCCTTGTCTTATGTGTTGTCCATGGCACCCACGACACAGGGAATCCTAGTGTGGGGCTATGAGTGTGAAGCGTTATTTATTTATTTATTTATTTGTTGTATATCTATATAACGGCATAAGAAAACTAGATTGGTTAGTTTTAGATTAACAATAGAATGTTTAGGAATATTGGGGATATTAATAATTTGTTTAAAATAGAATAAACCAAGTAATTGTATAAATGTGTAATGAAATTATAACAATGTGATCCGGAACAATGGAGTTTTACTACAAGGTTGCCACAAATGTATTAATTTTACTTAATGTGTAATGTGCCTTAAAAATTATAAATGATACATAAAAATTATTAAGCACTTAATAATTACATAATTATATATATTATATATACTATTACCATGCACGCCTATTGTTGGACTCAGGTCTCTTTAAATAAAGTGGGAAGTGCATAGCATTTTACACGGGATGTTTATATTTAGGAAAGAGATATGAATACAAATAAATATTATCTTTAAAAAAATGAGATACGTGCAGAAATCAAACCTGAAACATTCGTGGCACAATATTCAAATGCTATCAATTGTCGAAATATAACAATTTTATTATTATTGGTTACTAGCTTTTGCCCGCAGCGTCGCCCGCGGTAGTGTGGTTACGAAACGAAATTAAACAATTAATTTAGATTTATTTGCCCGTGGCTTCGCGAGCTTGGATGTCGAATTTTTGCAAATCCCGTGGGAACCCTGAACTTTTCCAGGATAAAAAGTAGTCTATGTATTAATCCTATCTCCACTCCAAATTTGAAAGAAAAATCTTTATTTACGGCTTTTCACCGCACAATATGTATCAGGAAAACAAACATAAAACATCTTAAAAGAAATACATATACCTGTTACGTATGCTCCATATGATCCACCGAGAAATATTATAATTAATTAATAAAGCAGACATCGCCGCATCCATCGCTTGTATAGTCAAGATATCATGTGACGGTTCGCGGAATCGAGCCTGGGAACTTAAACAGCTAAACTTTCGGATCATTCCGGTACAAACATCGACCGTAATCACCCTAGTTATAAGTATTTAATAAATGTAATTTCTAACATTGAAATTAAATTGATAAATTAGTTAAATTACTAGTTTTCGTTCGCACCCTGCTGCACCTATTCATAACTTACCTAAGAATAAAGTTTGTAAATAAATTAAACAAAACAAAAAAAGAAATAAAAAGATAAATAAAAAAAACAAACAATAAAGTGTTAAATAAATAAATAAATAAATAAAACAACATGTAATATATTCTTAGAGAGATCTAAAACTAAAATATATTAAAAAAAAGGGATCTGCGCTGCAGTACAAAGCCGTAAAAAGGACCGAACTCAGCGAAAGTCGCGATAAGAACGGCACTGATTTTCAGTTCGGACCAAATAGATTAAGTAGTTGTGGTGTGATTGAAGAACAAACATCCAAATATCTTCACAAACTTTCACGTTTATAACATCGCTTAATTAATAGGATTCATTGATTTTAAACGTCACAAATTCCTTTAAAACGACTAAAAAAGCATTCCTAGCTATATAATTATCTTACAACGTAGACTGAACTATAATAATATTTTACTAAACCATTGTTATCAAACCTGTAACCATTGTTATCAATAAAGTGACTATATGACTATATGACTATAAATTAATACCTACCAATAAGTTTATACAACTTAACTATTTTCATATTGTTCTGTCATGTGTTGTACATGACAAGACAATCCAAGCGTCAATAAACCCACACGTCATCTAGTTCTCCGATTATAAACAGTTTTAAATGAATACAATAACAATAATAAGCAATAATGATATTCCCACCATGAGTTTATTATGTGGTTTTTCACGTCTACATAATAATAAGTTTGAATAATGATTTCAAAAGGAAGGACAGGCCCGTCGGAACACTTAACACAAATGTTCTTCATACAAGCAAAAGAGAAAATCAAATGATTTTTATTTTTATTAAACCACTATGTTAGATGCATAAAACTGGGCTACTTAATTAATAACAAAATTGTCTTTTAGTTATATCGCTTTTTTAACAATCACAAATCAAACAATATAAATAAATCATGCGTTTAAAAATATTTGTTACAATATTTATTAAAAAAAAACATTTTTACTTAACATGCAATAATTAAGGCTTCCCGCCCACGTCCGATAGTCGGTGACCGATTTTTGTACTGACTGTCGGTGAGTCAGTTTTATTTCTGTTCTGACCGACTTTTTGTAGGACGTGTGCGTTGCACCATTGCTATCAGTACGTTCTATTTTTCTCCTACAAAAAATCGGTCACCGATTATCGGACGTGGGTGGGAAGCCTAAGTATATTGCAGGATTGTTATTAACCAGTAACAATAATTTAATTATCAATTAGGCTTCCCACCCACGTCCGATAATCGGTGACCGATTTTTTGTAGGAGAAAAATAGAACGTACTGATAGCAATGGTGCAACGCATACGTCCTACAAAAAGTCGGTCAGAAATAAAACTGACTCACCGACAGTCAGTACAAAAATCGGTCACCGACTATCGGACGTGGGCGGGAAGCCTTAAGGAACTCTGTGTCACCTGAGACGCATTTCACACAGGGTAAAAACACTGCATCATTTATTTATTTATTATTTATGTATACTTTATTGACCACAATATAAAATATTGAAGTACAAATGGCGAGCTTAATGCTATTGCATTCTCTACCAGCTAACCATTAGGCCAAACAGAAAAACCCGATGAGCGGTATATAAAAAAAAGGATATATAATAATATAATACATATATATTAACATATTAGAATAAATACATATATACAGATAATATTAGAATAAATACATATATACAGATACATAAAAAATATATTTATATAAATAAATAATATAATAAATAATACACGAATATAAATGATGACACTAAGTTAAGAACGGCGTTCTAGCAGGTAAGCCTGTAACCTTTTTTTGAATGCGAATTTACTAGCGGGCCCTCATCCGCACATTCTGACGTCACAACTCACACGTCATGCATACATGTATTATACACGTATGTATTTACAACATAGGACTATTAACGTGATGAACAATAAATAATTTATATAAGAGTTTGCGTGTAACCTGTAGGGTAAAAGCCGGATAGTTCCCCCACTTTTCAAATAAGCTCTATTATATGAAAATATGCAATTACTAAGAATAATGCAACATGTATATCAAAACATAGGTCTTTTATCTTTTATATTAACCTATATTTGTAAACATAATTAATATTGGTTTTGAGTAAATCATGTTTTATTTGACCTCTCAAAAAGCGGATACTTGCCTACTGTGGCGGATACTAGCCTAACGTTAAAAATGCTTCGGGGGATACTTGCCTCGTACAAGGATAGAGGCCTCAATATGATTTTTTTAGACAGAAACAATCAATTTAAGTACTTGTTCTTTTTTATTTACTGAGATTCTTTATTAAGTAAAAATTACAATATAATAGAACGTAAAAAATAGTGTTGTTTTCTCATTTTAAACTATAAAAATAAAACAAAAATAGCCTGGAAACTTAAAAGTTACGTAAGTTATTAGTAAAATTACTATTATTTATCGCAAAGAGAACAATATGGCAATCTTTGGCAGTAGCATTATTTTACACCAGATGCTAGGCTTTTCACTTTTCAACATTTCGGATGTTGTAATAATATTGGAATAAAATGTTCAGTCAGCCATTTATAAAAAAGATCTGAAGAAATATTATGCCAATTTCTTTTGCATGTAAACTTTGGAACAAGGCGGAAGACCCTCAGAACTGTTTCGTTGATTCCTTTTTGTTTTTTTAATTCTTCGAATGCTAGTACTAAACTATCTTCTGACCAGGTAATATGGCGCAGCATCACGCCTGATTTACACTTATACTTGCGAGGCATTTTGGTTAGATACCTAGAATAAACGCATGAAAAACTTACCTAAGTAGGTATTTATTAAAATAGGTTACAGCAATCATAATAAATGCTAGGATTAGGATAGGAAGATAGGTGGGCATACACAGTAGACATAACAAATAACGTCGGCCCCGAATGGGATTCGCACTTTGGACCCTTCATTCGACAGGTACCTGTCGAACACACACTATGTACCTGCAGTAGCGCTGGGCGAGAGAGCCAATAAGTTGGAGACAACATCAAAAGAAAATATTTGACTAGCTTGTTAAAGAATTTATAGTTATATTATTACTTTTGCGGAAAATTTTCCCAAAGGCGACTATCCGCAAAAGTAAATGGGGCGACTATCCTTTTTGATACGGATACTTGCCCTTTATATTTTCTAAGTAAATAGTAAGAAATTAACAGTAAAACGTATTAAATACTATAATTTAAACTATAATGCATCCATAGAAACAAGAAGTCGACTAAAACCCAATCAGTATTAAAAAATATTCAATAGAAATTATATACCAAAATAATTTCGTCGCCCGTCAAAGTTTCGTCTTGGAAGATATTTGCTCACACGGACAAAACGAATACATATACTCTCACGGCTTACATGGCACTGAAGCCTGCGGGAGGGGCACTTCTTATTGTAGTAAAGTGTTAATGTCACCAACATCCCTAACATAGTGTATTCGAAACCGGGGCAAGTATCCCAGTGAGGCAAGTATCCGGCTTTTACCCTATATTACATTAATACGCAAAATAAATATTTGGACTCCTATACAAGTTTATGTAAAGCTTTTTAAGCTGTCTGTATAAAGCTGTAAAGGCTGCTAGGGTCAACAAAAAAAGCCTGTTATTGGTTTTATTTAAAGTTTACTTGTAGAAGAAATATATAAACCTAATTTTGTATAAAAGTGAAGTTAACCTCTTATTATATTTATATATATAAGTGACATCTTATTATATTTATTTCAACCCTTTTTTTAATGAAATGTACGAACTCAGGAATAAATCTTATTACAAAATTTAAAATCGATTATATTTTATGTCATCACATCGATATCAATCATTTTGTCAGAAAATGCTATGATGGTTTAATTATGTTGCTAACTTAAGCGAAAAATAATTTTAGACTCGATAGTAGATAAAAATAAATTAATGATCCTGATTAATGATAATTGCAATCAAACGGAGTATTTTCATTAGTAACTAACATTTGAATGGATGCCTTTTTATCAATCTATTCTATTAGTCAAAATAATTTATTTAAAAATCGAAAACAATTTTATTTAAGAAGCGAAAATTCACATTTCACTTCCTACTACTAAAACTTTGCGTATTACTTTACTTTAACATTATGTAGCGATTACCAAACAACAACAAAATTCGAAATCAAAGGTAAGTGCACACTCTGGCGACGCGAAACACAAACCCGAAATCCGGGCTAACTCATGGCTAACCCTTGAAAACCGGTTGACAAAACGAACAAGTAGGGACAAGTAAGCCGTACATAAATAACGGATCTGTCCAAATGCGAAAACAATATCCAGGGTACACAAAATGGCGGGCAAAATGGCCGCGTTTGCATAAATACAGTTGTAGTGTTGTAACTTCGCTTGGAAGTTTTGAAGGGATTTGTGCAATAACGGTCGTTTGTCATTTTGTAGAGTCTATAATATAATAGGGGTGACTTCTGCGAAATTTTATTTGATACTTTATCGACATTAAAATATCTATAAAAACCAAAAATCGAATCATTAAGATTTAAAAACGCTCCCACAAATTGGATGATATACAAACACAACTTCAAAAAAATCCAAAATTCTATAACTATTTATTGAAACACATTTTCCCTGGCTCCCAAATCTGAATCTCATCACTTGGTAAATCTCATTACTACAGAGCAATGTAAAAAAAGGTAATAACAAGCGAAATGAACACAGTCCAATTAATTCCATAGCAAATTTGCCAAATATGAATTTGTTGCTGATAAGAAATCTACTTAAAATACCTGAACCGCTATAATCTTACCCTGACATCTTATTGAAGTCGTCACGATCCTATTTCGCGTTGGAATTATTCATTGACCAAGCAAAGATAATGCAATGGGCGGGGCAATAGATTAATGTTCATTAGTTGTGCTAACTATACCATTTGTCATACTTGTCTGTGCGATTATTGTCTTTGGTCTTGTAATTACGTCTTTGGAAATACTGTTTGTCTATGGCTTTATTTATAGTCTGTATTACACGTAACGTCGTGAAGCCTGACTACGAAATCTTTGTTGATATTGTCCATAAATAACTATATTTGTGTTTATTGGCAAGTGAATGCCCATATTTAAGTTTATTAATGGCACAGACATACTCTAGGTATACATGTCTGTGATTAATGGTCTACTAGGAACTATTAATTATCAGTTCATCAATTGATTATTAGTTCACGTGCCATTAAAAAGAACTTTTTCTTTTTTCTAGCGGTTATGTTTGTCTCCTTTTGCGGTGATTTTTTGATAATAGGTATTATTGAACAAAAATTAAGTTACCTTTCATAGAAGACACGAGTCTTCTTATGTTATTCAACAAAGCTGCCCGATTATTAGGAAATATACAATCTTAAATTGAAATGTATGAACCCCCTGACAACTTGATTTACACTAAACATAGCTAAGATCGCTCTCGATTAAGTCACCTTTCATAAAAAAAAATTTAAATCGGTTCATACGTTTGGGAGCTACGGTGCCACAGACAGACATAATTATAGACACACAGACCTGCAGACACGTCATATAAGTTTGACACCCTTCTTTTTTCGTCGGGGGTTAAAAATCTTAAACGAAAAAAATATTTTATTTATTTCATCCTAACAAATGATACAAAAATGAAAAAGGATTATAATATCATTGGTTCTAACTAACGACATATCTAATATCAGAAAGATAATTCTGCAAACTAAAAATAATTTTAAATACTTAAGTAGTAGATATGTGAAATTCTCGAATAAACTAAATACAATAATTGAGAACAAATTCAAAGCAAGTATTCTCGTAGTTTTAAGAACAAGATTAATCATCAGTTTTATTAGACTGGCTAGATTTTATTCCAAACATCAATTTAGTTGCAATATTCTCTAGTTGATGTTTCGCCATAAATCACGCATAAAGATGCCGTGGTCGATGTATTTAGCACAGTTTATTACTGCTAATGTTCGTGCAGTCTGTGGTAAAATTATGTGAATAATTATTGTAAATGTGACTTTGTAGTAATGTAAATATGTGGTTTTATTATTAACTTTGATTATTTTTTGTTTATATTTCATCTATTTTTTCTTTGCAATTTAATATTTTACGTCATCAACAGTCTTGTGTTAAAAAAACCTTGTAGAAAAAAAACGTGTGTAACTACCTATGTACTTATGTACGCACATAAGAAATTATATCTTACTTCTTTGGCGTATATCAATGATATTAAACTATACATATACCTCTTTTTATACATATAATATCATTGGCGTATATAGCTACAGATTTCATCCCGTAGATATAACTCTTTGTTTGTAAAATGAATCAAGTACCTATCAGCTAATCTCATTATGTCGCTTTTCCGCAGTCGGTATGCGCGCGCATCGTAAAAATTTTACTCATATTTTTTCCAAACGCTCCAAAAGAAGTAAAACTTGGAAAAAATAAGATGTTCGAAAGTCGACAGTTAGTCAAACATCTTAAAGGTTTTATTGGTTTTTAGCATTGACTGTGTAACATCATTGAATTATGATATCATTGGTGAAGTGATTCATAGAACTTTGGTGTGTGACGAAACATTTACCGATTTGGTTGACCCACATACACTTGTAAGCGTAAAACTGATTATGAAGGATGCATGAATTGTATTGAAGACTTGTTTTATTAATTCGAAATGAGTCGTTCGGATACATACAGAGACATACATTTTAAATTAAGCTTTTTTGAAATTAAAGAGTGAGTTGAATTATTATTGTGTGAGCGATTCTTTATTAAATATATTTTATTGCTTACCTTACAATTAACTTTTTTTGATACTTTTGTCACCCATAATATTGAAATTCTCGGGAAATATCTGTGATTGAAATTGTTGGCACATTTCCATTCACATAAAACAAAAGCAAGTCGACACAAAGTTTAAAAAGTTACATTAAAAAAACTTTTCATTGTTCGTCTGTGGCACGAAGGTTTTCTTTTTTCGCATGTGATTAGCGCCGGCCAGTACATGGTTATCCAATTACTGTGGCTAATCGATCGCTACCCGCGTTTGTTAATGTAACCTTAATATTAATACGTGGCTTATTGCAAAAAAACAAGGAGAAAATTGTTGGCTGTTGACAGAACGTGACTTGTATTCGTGACTGGAGTTCAGAAAAAAAATATTTCTTTAAATTATTCATTCTCTACAACATTTTTTTGGAACGAAGTTCCTTATCGCGCGTTGTGAAAGGGGGCTAGACGGAAAAATACGACACTTTTTGATTCTTACGAATGACGACACTTTTTTTGAAGTGATTCAGAGAGTTTTACAGAGATGGCGCTACTAGCGTGATTCAGAAAGTTGTACAGAGATGGCGCTACTAGCGTGATTCAACAATACTTAAATCGAAAGGAACTTCGTTCCATCCGGGTGTCCCTTGACACCTCTCATGTTTTTTTTATAATATGTAACAGTATAGAGTACATAATAAGTAGAACCTATTGGTAAACAGATCTATTGACTAAATATATCTAGGGGCAATTTAATGCATCGCTTTTACAAACGAAAATGTACATATTTAAATACTGTAACCATACACGAAAAATTATATTATTTATCTTTTATTATAATACGCGTGTTTCTTTAACTTTTTTCGATTAAATGACAAACATAATAATAATATAACAGTAACTGAATGAAATAAAAAAATAATATAATGTATTATAAAATATATTCAATACAATTAAATTTCTGTAATTACAGGGACAATTAAGTATATTTGACAAAATAACTAGTTAATAATATCAAAGTGATTCGTAACTGTGGAGGCTGCAATGACGTCAAAACACAAGCCTCTAAAACAAACATTACTTCAGCCAAAACAAAACCGGCTTAAAGTGTGATATGACCAAATAAAAACGTGCTAATCTCTCCATGTAGGAAGTAGGAACATTCCAGGATTACCGAGTACTGATTAATGTTTGGTTTACACGTATTAAGTATTTACGTAGATAACTAAATTTTAACTAAATTATAAGTGAAGAAATTTTAGTGCGCGTCCAAACGTAATAATTTAGTAACACTCTTTAGTTCATAAAATTTTTCGTTAGACTTACTTAATTAGTTACGCATTTTACTTAATTTTAAACTAAAAAGTGCCTGTCCAAATGTGTTAAGTGATAAGCCCTGTCCACTTTCTTAACAGAAAAATATTTATTTTTTTAAATTACTTGTTTACTTGCATACTTAATTTTAACTACTAAATTGTCCGTTTACACGTATTAATTTAGGTAAAATTAGTTAACTTCTTAACTACTTAATACGTGTAAACCGAATATAGTGGCCGTATTGGAAGAATTGTACTATTATTACCTACTAGCTTATAAAACCGATAAAGCGAAACCGATGTTTGCGCAATAAACTGTAGCCAATTGGCAACTGTTTTCAGTAGATTTATGGCCGGTTTCTGAAGTCTCCAGTTAAACGATCAACAGCTATTGAATCAATAAAGTTAAACTTAAGTTATATATTCGATAACAGTCACTGGGTTTCTGAGCACGCGAGGAGCCTTTCAATAACTATGAATCCAATAACGAGTATCTAAAACTGCCACTAGATGGCTCTCTTCAAAAGATAATAAAAAGATAAGTTTCAAATAGATATTATCATTTTATTTTGTCGTTTTGACTAATTGTATTTATTTTGTGGTAGTAAATATGTAAAAAATATTGAAATTTGGTATTTATTTGCGTCTGTTCATCATAGTCAAATATCAACAATAAAATTTAAAAACGTCAATTTAACGTTTATTTTGGTTACCATTGGTTACCATTGGTTACTATGGTAACATAGTATTTGAGAATAACACCTCTGTCATTCATTGTCAATCTAGAAAAAAATGTTGATTTCTTGCAATTAATTGTATTCGTATTTTCAATAATCTGAGGTCCTTGAGGCTATCGATATACCTACGGCACACACAAATGACCTCAAAATAGTTGTAACTTGTAATTTGTCATATTCTGTCCACGAAATGTTAAAATGAAACGTCAAATAAAGTTATGGAACCGATAAACGGCCATCTATGCTTAGATAAGTTAATCTTAGATAAAACGGAATTTATCTATTATCGCCGTGCTCAGAAACGCTTTTTCGGAAGTTATCGACCCGTTAGCGTTTTTGAATAGATAAACTCTCGAAAAAAGGATCTCAGAAACCGGGCATCAGTCGATTTTGAAAATAGAACCTCCCGGCGCAACACTTTGTTCGCGATGTCTGTTCTAGTAAGTACATTAGTATCTTATACTCCAATATTTGGAAGACATTACAATACCAATACAATTCTAATTATGTACCATGACTGATAACTTTAACCTCAATAGGCTGTATATGGCCGTACAACCTACAAATGTCGCCGTAAATAAAATATAAAGGTTAAGAATAAAATAATAAACGCTTTTAGTGACTAAAGATATTGATGGGACGATCACAAAAGGGAACAATAATAATAATACGTAATTATTAGTTTAAATCACTGAAAATAAAACAAAAACTCAGTCTTGACAATATGTAACAACCAGAACTGGTATACGACAACAACGTATTATTTTAATACAATAATGACCTTATATTTTTATTCATATTATAGGGATGATAGCTCATAGCTAATCTGTATAAAACACAAAAAATATTTGCATCTACGGATGTCCTTTATAGATTCTGAACCATGCAACCGATATGCCTCAAAATGGTTTCATTTGAAAGGCAATAATCCGAAGGTGGTTTGAAACTACTAAAACAAGGACTACTAAGGACATTCGGTCCATTGATAAAGTCGATTTTCCACTTTTCCCATACAACAATTTGAAGATAATAATTATTATATCAACGTCAACGTCAACACACAAATACTGATCTGTCATTCTCATCATAATAGCGTACCTAGTGGAACATGCCGGGTACCTATCCAAAATACAAGATATAACACAGACAAGTTATTAGAAGAATAAGAGTTTGATTTAATCCTTTTAATTATTAATTACAACTTAAGCCTTTTAATTAAACTAATGTACAATTGAGTCTCTTTTCTCAAAGCAAAATAAGAACAGCTGGCACGCGCTGTAGCACAAATTAGTTACTAAAGCATTTGTACAATAAAAAAAGTTAAAGTCACTGTTGTCGTAAGTAGCCATTATTCCATTATTAGACAATAACAAATCAATAAATACACTAGAAATTAGAAGTAATTGACTGAAAATTGTAGTCTCATGTTTATTCGTTCGTGCTTAGTAGCCATTACAAGGAGGTTGGTCGCATGCGAGCGCGGAGTTTTTGTTGCCATTGTTTTTCTAGATACGCCATAATGCAAATTGTAACTTGTTTTTATTCTCGTTTTAATGCAAATAAATAGTAAATTATTTCTATTTAACGGCTCGAGATTAAGAATGTCAAGAGCTTGTGTGTGTTTGTATGAAGTTAAGTTGCATTTGGAATTATGTCATTGTTTTATGGAATTAATTAAATATTTACCTTTATTGTTTGCTTTACAAGTATCATAAAAATTGATGAATGTAGTGAAATTTGATGAAAATTTAAAAAACGGTAAATTTATATTGAAATGCTTTAGTTTAGTAATTTATACATATATACTGAAACCTATGATACAATCAGAAGGGATTCCTTCAGGAGCGGGTTTCGAAAAATGAGTTTTTTCCTTTTTCTTGTAAAATTTTGAAAAACTGAAAAATATGTGTTCCATCAATTTAAGCTAGGAACGTTTGTTGCAAATTTGAAGCAAAATCTCTTAATTTTCCGGGATAAAAATTTTCCTAAAACATGAAACATTTTCTTGTAAAATTTTGAAAAACTGAAAAATATGTGTTCCAATCATTTAAGCTAGGAACATTTGTTGCAGATTTGAAGCAAAATCTTTTAATTTTCCGGGATAAAAATTTTCCTAAAACATGACCTCCGGGTCAGTAACAACTTCACTAATTTTCATCGAAATCCGTTCAAGAGTTTTCATGTGATGCCCGGACAGACAAACAGACTGACAGACAGTTGAGTTTTATTATATGTAGTAGTATAGAAGCTATCCTCTATCTATATAGAAGATGATTATTCTTGAGCCTTAGTACCTGCTGTATGATTATATTTAACAATATTTTTTGTATAAAAAATATAACTATGGAACGATCCTTGTAAGTGCAATTACTATATTTATCTTTACAGCATTAGTAATAGTTTTTACGTAAACCTAACATTTTCCTGACCAAAATGCCAAAAAAGTGAAGCAAAATCTACAAATCGATCCTATTCCGTTTATACGGACCGAAATCAATTCCATACAAAAGGTGGCTGAATAAGAAAATAAAACTGAAATAAAGAAAGAAAGAAAATACGTTTACTTGTACATTATGAAACGGGTTCTTATCGCAGCACAATAGCGCCCTCGGTATTGCCAGTTTAAAGACCACAATACGCGTTAATGCGACTATTACAACTTTTTTTCTCAATTGTATGAGCGTTAAGCAGTCCACACACGATCCGGTTATTACTGACTCGAAGTTGAAGAGACTTCTACTGTATTTTAAAATTAGTATTCGTAGCTTCGCTTCTATGCCCTAAGTCCGTTTTTGAAAACACACACAGACAAACCGACAAACACAAAAATTATTTACTGCATTATGGAATCTAATTAGTTGATTATTTATTTACCTTTAATAATAGATTTTATCGAGTATCTTCTATGTAGACATCGATTAGTTGTAGTATATTTTTATTATTTTTGTTAAATCTAGTTCATCCTGAAACAGGTAGGATAAACCGGATTGGCCTAGGCTGAACAAGTTTTTCCGGAAAAAAAAACACACTTAAACACAAAAACGGTCAGTGCGTAAGCCACCTAATATTCGTTGGACGTTAATAGAAAAACGCAATATGGATTCGATTAAATAATTATTGCTTGTTGAACCTTTATCAGTATCGGTCGGTCGCACCGGCTAATAATTTCAGTGAAAGATCTTTCTAATTACTTGATAATGCAGCCATTGCCACAGATTTAATACTACTTACTGCGTTCTATTACCGCGGTGATTGAGAACCACTGATTAGACAGTCGGTCAATTTGTACGCATTGGCTTGTACTAACATAAGAGTATAAGTGTATGTATATTACTAATTACCATAATTATAGTATAACTTACCTATGAGTATTCTAGTTTATGTTACCGGAAAATCTGTATAGTGCAGGTATTCATTACCTACAATCCCTAGGCAATGTGTATAAATACCTGGGTCGTTCGGGCAATGTATGAAATTATATGAATTCACCATTATATACTTTACCTAGGTAATGTATACGTTTCCCAACTACTGTACAATGTATAAAGTTAATAGATTTGGGTATGTGTGGTCAATAATATCATTTTATTATCAGTCTAGGACCTAGGTCTATCTATAAAATGATAGACAAATAAAACACGGTAAAGTGTTTGTTGAAAATCAGTTTTTTTAAATAATTAATTAAGTAAAATAATCAATAAAATATATTTTTTCAATGATGGAGGTTGGAATTAAAAATTAACTTTAAAACAAATTGTGAACTGCATGAATGTAATTTTTTTCATATTAAATTAATGTTTGACCGTTTCACTCGATGGTAAGGGAACATACCAAAACCACGTAACCCATTTTTTCCAACTTTTTACCCCCCTCCCCCCTAGTTTTCACGTGGTAATTGATAAATACGGTTTTCAATACTTTTTTGCAAAAACAGAGTTAAAAAATAATAATTTAGCTTATATTTGACGACTTTGTGGCGCAATGGTTGCTAAAATATTGACTACCTACGTGACAAAAACCTAAACCCCCCCCCTCCCCTCTGTGACCAATCGTGGTGTTTTGAAGACCCCCTCCCCCCCCCTAAATGAGGCACGTGGTTTTGGTATGTTCCCTAAGGAGAGATGCGGTTTAATGACTCATACACACTATGCCGCCAATCATTCCTTATATGATGAGAGAAAAGGAGCTACTCCTATTTGATGAGAGAAAAGTAGAAGGCGTATTTTTATTTCATACAGAAAGTACAAAACGATTTTGTTTTTTAATAAATTTACCGTTAGTGAAATTACATTTCGTCTAACAAAGTAATAAAGTATAAACATTACATTTAATGTCGCAATATATTAATGGTAAAATTTTATTTACCATTGCCGTGTAACAAATTACCCATATTTAAAGAACAAAGCGAACATTTGGTGATATTAGAATTTAACAGCGAATAATTTTAATGATAAATTGAAGTTGATTACATTAATTGTATAAAAGGGCACTAACATTAGGTATTTATTATCAAGATTATTTTTTTGATTAAAATGTTTTATTCGACAATTTTAGCGATATCTTAATTCATTTCACGATTTACTGGTTTTTATAAAAAATTATAAAAGAACATTTATTTTGATTTAACTGTTCATAATATACATAGTAGGTAAAAATTAGTTAATTACTTCCTAAGTTAATCTGAAATCATGATTACAGAGTATCATTAAAATAAAGTTTTAGATAAAATTAAAAAATTGAAATAAAAGTAGGGTAGGCACGTCTTTTTAAGAAGTACCTACGAAGTCAACCTAACATGAACCTAATTTCCACGCTGCTTGAGTCTATATCACAAAAACGAGGTCAAAATCGTATGATAAGCGTCAATGACAATATAAAATAGTTTCCGTTTACCGTACCAGCCAATAAAATAATAGAATCAAATCACAATGGAGGCGTAATAGAAAATTTACAAACTCTGCTAAGCGCACTCTGAACCGCTCGTAAAACTGAGTTTGCATTCAAGTGAAATTGTGTCGTTGTAAGCACTTGCAACTATTTTATTACTTTTAATAACTATTAAGCGTTTTAATTTCACACTCATTGAGTTATCCGCATGTTAATGTAGTTTCATTGGTATGATTAAAGCTAATAAGCGTGTCTTATGAAGGCCAAACACGATCAAGTATACTTGTCAAGTTTGCGGCGGACTTGACGCGGCATCCAGTAAACTTAACGGTGTATGGCCATATAGCTATCTCATGCACACTGGATGGCGCGTCAAGTCAAACTGCAAACTTGACAAGTACTTACACTTGATAGTGTATAGCCTCCATTAGCTTAATGACGTGATAGAAGACGTATTAACTAGAGGAAGCGTGACGTAGACGAATGCCGTTCGTATATCATACTCGTATAACGTATGTCATATTTTACAGAAACGAATTGGAAAAATTAAAAAAAATGTTTAAAATTAATTTATGGGTTCTGTTTACGTTTTTTACAGATTAAATGGGTTTGGTTACTAATACATAATTACCCCTATGTAGATTAGGCACTTTTAAACACGTATACCATAATATAAACTCAATTTCGCATTTTTTGCAGATGTGCCATTATATTACTAGGTGAGCGATATGTCTTCTACTAAGGCGAATTAAATACAATATGTTGCGTAAAGGGTTTGTTTATAGAGATTTGTATGAGATGACTTAAGCTATTTATCGATTTAATTGCTTTAAACTGCACTATTTTCACGAAGAAGATGTTTTAAAAAAGACGTCTTGTTATATATTATCTGTGCCATAGAATCAGACTTTTGGTTCTCTTGTTGTTGTCTATGCACTTAAAAGTCTAGCTTCCTATGCGTAACACAAATGCATTTACGCATTACGAGATTTTCTTCATCTATAGGTAATCTACCGTCACGTCAATATCCCATATGTCAGCAAACTTTAAAGGTCAATAGGGTTAACAGCAAATATCTAACTATAGTCGAATCACCAAACCACTGGACCAAATAGATAGAAACAAATGTCACATTTTGAAAAATAATACACATGATTGCCGTAGTAATAATATCTAACAGTGACTGCTTACGCCCCAACTCAGTCACGTCCCTAAAAATGCATTTTTTTTCAAATTCAAATGTTTCACATCAAAATCGATTTGTTACGACACTATTCATTTTTCTTCAAAAACCTTGACACTTTAAATGTCAATTTGTTTAGTTTAGTGATTCGACTATAATGGACATTTTGAGTTAAACTTAGTTACCATTTACCACTTATTTACCGACTGTTGTTTAATAACGATAATTGTGAATTTAATGAAGTATTATCGTTTTTCTGAATTAATGGCGGTAATTAATGGTCCATATTTCAATTTTATTGCCTATTGAAGCGCGATATAATAATAACATAACGATAAGCTATTGTAGAAGAACAATTAACAATACCTAGTGGGTTTAAAGCTTTGAAAGATTAAAAGCTTACCTATAGCTAACATCAATTTCAGTATTATCTTATGAATTATTTTAGTTAAGTAAGTTGATTATTTTGAAATGGACGCATTGGTTGAATTTTAGCATTGAAGAATTATTACTAGCGTATAGAACCGACACCGCGAACACCATGTTTGTCCCAATGCATTGACGCCACGTGGCTTTAATCTTCAATGGATTCGTTCGAATTTGAAAGGAGAACGGGGGCTCAATTTTAAAAATGTAACCTCCCGGGCGGGACACACATTTTGTTCGAGATGTCTGTTCTATCCTCCTAAGGCCCAAATAAAATATGCCTTGTTCCAGGTTATCACCCAATGTTCTTGTACAAGTACATAATGTACAGTTATGGTTAACGCCCAGACCAAAAAAAATAAATATAACTATGATACAGTGTTTTTTTTGAAGCGGTATTTTTTTATTGAATTAGTACTATGACAAATAATAAATTTAGGCAGTTTTAGGTTCAAAATTTTTTATTCATGCCTGAGAACATTAGGCCGTTAAGACATAAATTGGTATATTATTTATGTTCTAAATGGGTAACATTGGGCTGTTAAGGATTAAAAAAAGTTATTATTTTTATTATAAAAATTATTTATTTAGCATAATTAAGTATGCCTAGTTTCAGTTTTGGCAACAAATTAGATATTATATCTCCAAAATAATTGTGTCCATAATTATTAAATAACCATTTTCTAATTTTGGTCATGTGCTATAATTTGACCAATATTTTAATATTTGAAATGCAAAATTTATTGAAGAATTACTTAAAAGAGGAATAGGCTGCTCTGGTACTATTATGACAAATGGAATACCTGCCGCAGCAAGGCCCAATTTTGAGGAGGACCGAGTACTGAAACATCGCGCTAGGGGTAGTAACCAAGTCCAAAGATCAAGTAATGGCACCGTAGATTACAATGGCACTAACGTGTTATCTGTAGAATTCAGTGAAGAAACAGATTAAGGTAGAAGATGCTCTAAGGGCGAAAGAAGATATGTGCCAATGACCAGAACTACAGTAATAAGAAATTATATCATGAATATGGGAGGTGTGGATCTTGATTCCATCAGAAAACGATGTCTGTAAAGTGCACATAACTTTTTTTCGGACAAACAATCAAGATGCCGACAGTGTCAATATCAAAAATTTCATTACAAATTATCTGGCCACGTAAATTGGCAATCCGTGCTTTTCGCTGGCTGCGACCACGACTACTACTTTTACCACGGTTTGCTGATGTTGCTCTTGAATTGATCTGTACATCTTCATCTGCATCTGTTTCGCTAGAGCTTGGTGATGTATTTTCAGGGCCGATGATAAAACAGGGCCGGTGGTTTGCTAGTATCTTCATCAGAGAATATAGCTTCAACCCATTGATGGCCTACTACTGGGCACGGGTCTCTCCTCTTGAGGAGGTCTAGAGCATACTCCACCACGCAGCTCCAGTGCGGATTGGTGGAGGGGTTAGTGGCCAACCCGAGTTTCGGAAGCTTTCAAACCTCGGGTGGTGGCCTCCGACATGGCTTAACGACTGTTATCTTATGATAATAATCGGGACCGACGGCAAGAAGAAGCACGGAAACGCTCCAGAATTTTTGCCACTAGCGGTCACCCATCCAACTACCGACCGCGCCCGCTGTTGCTTAACTTTGTCGATCACTTAAGATCGACGCAAGCCGCAGGGCTATGAGCGCTTCATCGGAGATTATAAAATCTCCAATATCCAAAGCATTTAGCAATTTTTCGATTACTAGTTTTTTCCGCGCTAAGAAAATTAAAGTACTCATTAATACTCAATGTTCTTATACGAGTACATATTATAACAGGCAACTAATAGAACACCGGCCGAATGTTCTTGTACAAGAACATAATAAATGACAGGTAAAAAAAAGGAATTTCAAATAGTGTATTTGCATATATAGTAAACTTCGAATACTCTGTAGTGTTTTAACTCAAAAATAAAAATACTGGTTTTTAAAAAAAACTTGTGATTACGTTAATACTTAGAAATTTATCTTACCTCGACTACGTGTGCGCTCCGTATTTGGCATTTCGGCAACCAAATGACAGACTATACCTGATTGGTTCCTGAGGATCAAGCTTGAAACACGTCACTAGGACATCCTTCAAGAATGTCACAAGTTAAGAAAATGGCGAGCCGCGCCAATTTTTGAATTAAATTAGAAAAACTGAACTGTCCTCGTGTGAGAACATTGTGTCACCAGGACTACATTAAGTTGATTTAGCCTGGGCGGATACCAATTTTTTGTAAAGTCCTTGGGTAAGAACATTGGGCCTTAGGAGGCTATGACATTATACTTCAATGGCGGTTATGAGATAACTATTTAATTTTGTCATATTGTTGACGCAAATCATAACTTTGTTTTCTAAAACTACATAATTAATATTAGTAGAATTAAGAAAAAAATTAGGTGCATAGAGTTGGTGACATTATTTATTTTGTTGTACGTTTAGGTAAATCTTATTTGAATACAAGATGTAGAAAACTTCCAAAACGTTTTCCAATCCAAGTACCATGTAGCGACATCTATTTTATCAAACTTAAAGTCTTATTCGAAACACTACATTACGCAAAACACCAAGCAAAAATAAACGCGATTACTTAGCCTAGCAAATAAATCATGACTGAATCCGGTAACCAATTAGACAGTCCTATTGCGAATTTGTCGGACCTCTGTACATTAAGCTAATTAGCCGCATATAATGACATAACGCGCCTTAAACCGTACACCGAGTGCAAACTTAAAGATAAATACGTCCATATTTGTCTATCAGAATAACTGTAAAAGCTTATCGGCCTCAGAGCTCTCGTTAGCGCTTGTAACCCGAAACCCCTATTACTGATCGGCGTTCCATTCAAATTGATACCTTATTCGCACATAATAAGGCGTAAGTTAACACGAAGCTCGTTTTAAAGTCTTTTTTCGTTCAGTACTCGCACGATTGCCTTTCCTAATTGGCTCGGCATCTGTTTAATTCATTTTGCGATAGTTTTACAAGTATTTTATTGACGCGTAGCTCCGTCTGGTGGTTGGATGGTGTAACGAAGCGATTAATCGATTCGTTTGCGTGCGAATCGCTCGATCGAATGGCAGAATTGCGAGTAAATTGTTCGATTATTTGAATCGGAAAAATAAATACTTAGTAGCTCCGGGTTTTGGTTTTGCTGGTAAGTCCTGTTAGGGCAGGTTATATAATGTCTGTTATTAGGAAAATATTTTACATTAATGAAAATTACTTATTGAAACTTTTTTTAGTAAGTACCTTTTGCTGTATTTACCAAGCAATTTTCATCATCACAATAAATGAAATTTACAACAATTGGTTGAAAGTAAATTGTTGTGTGCAATTTTAACTTTAAAATTTTATTGGAATCGACTGAGAACCGCACTATGACTAGACAGCAGTGTCAGCCATAGCTGCTTAAGTCGAAGCCGCAAATTGAAGCCGTATCCGTCCAGTAACATATAGGTAAGGAACTGACATTTCCTTACCCATCTATCCAAACTCATCTCGAACCCTAATGTTTCTTACAATATGGGGGGTCTTTCACCTCCTAAACGAAATTACACTTTGGCTTTGTACGTTAAAGTTTAGACTCGATAAAAGGGTTGAGATAACCAGTAGCGATCAGTGACGCGTGCTGCCATCTCTTGGACGTTGACAGAGAATAATAAA
This sequence comes from Thymelicus lineola, assembly GCA_963932265.1. NCBI lineage: Eukaryota > Metazoa > Arthropoda > Insecta > Lepidoptera > Hesperiidae > Thymelicus > Thymelicus lineola. The sequence goes on along the minus strand of OZ010703.1, from coordinate 5,504,587 downwards.
TCTTGAGATAACATCAGAGGTGAAGATTATACGGTGCTGGGATCCCCATCACGCCATCCGTGCTTCCTGCTGAAGCAAATTAGCAAACAATCTTACTAATTGGCCCGGCTTTATTGGCCTTATCGCGAAGAGAATAGAGTTCAAAACTGTTCCGCAAATACCCTCTAGTAGCGACATAAAACTGCATATTTTTAGTTGTTCCAAGAACTGTATCGCTCTGAGTTAACGCAGTTTCAACTGAAGACAATGAATACTGTTCAGCTAAGTACTTCAGTAAAAGACTTAGTACAGTCGGTAAATTACGAGTTACAGCAGAACTGACACTTTGTAGATAGTTTCGTAAAATGATGGTGGAATCGTTTGAAGCTAATAGTTTTCTAGTCTACTCATTGGACTATGAATGATATAATATGCAGTTAGTTCTGTGTGACTAAAAATTTAACCAATTGTGTTATAAATTGCATGTTTGAATTTTTTAATGCATTTTAATAATCCAAACTTAATTTTCACGTTTGCATGAAAAGAGTTTAGTATGGATATCTAAAAAGTTACTTATCGCTTAGTAAACAAATATGGAGAAACATTGGCAAATAAACTAGCCAAATAAAATACAAAAAATACCACTTAAACAGTATTCGTTAACGTTGCATTTTGAAATCGCCATTTAATTCCCAAACAAAACACAGTAAAAACTTTTTACAATTTCGTCCAAAAACGTTGTCCGAATGTCTCCAATGACCAATTAGAAATGGCCATTAAAACATTCGGTCTTCGCTCCTTTTTGAACGCATTCCTTCACGAAACAAGCCGATTTAAATTCGTCAATTTGCGAACATGCCACCGGCAAAAGCTTTATAGTGATAAAAAAATAAGTTGCGGTACTTATGTATTTTGAATATTCTCTCTCTCTCTCTCTCTCTCTCTAATATTATGTATATTATCTGCACTATATCTCCTTCCTTTCTAGCATACTTTATCAATTAATATTTTGGTTACTTTTTATCCAAACGATAATCTCTACATTTACGTTAATCAATTGAAGAAGTCTTATGAATAAATGCAATTAGGTGTTGTTTATTTTGAGACCAGTTGTGTGGTTTTTAAAACAAGTTTTGCAACAAATTAAGCTTCGTTTATGCCTATACTTTACAACAACATTTCTTAAATTAGGTCCGCAGAGCTTTAATGTCCATGGAAACTTAATCATAAATCGAAAATAGTATAGAACCACAGCCTAAATAACTTATTATCTCAATACAGGCTTGCTGGTCAAGTCTACAATAAAACTGAATACAATATTATTTCAGTTACCTACTTATTATTTCAGTTTTCCTTTTTGAATGCAGAGTCAAAAAATTTTTATGCTGGCCATACACGATCAAGTATACTTGTCAAGTTTGCAGCGAACTTGACGCGGCATCCAGTAAACTTGACGGTGTATGGTATGGCTATCTGGTCATATAGCAATCTCATGCAAACTGGATACCGCATCAAGTCAAACTTGATCGTGTATGGCCAGCTTTATACCCATTGACTCATATTGATATCCCTACTTTCACGATGTCCACTAAAATTTATTAAAAAAATCCATTGCGCAAATACATTTAACATTTCGTAAACTGTCAAAATTATGTAAAACAAATGCAAATTCTGCGAAATCGACCTTAATTCTCCCCATAAAACTAAAATAAATAATACACACATATTTTTTGACATCGTCAAATGTATTTTCTTTATTGGATGGCCTTTAGATAATTAAAATAATCGAGCGTGGCGAATTATACAATTTGTCATCACAGCAGCCGTCGTCTTGTTGTCAGGTTGTAAATAATACCGAGCCTTCTTAGAACCACAGGCGATTTGAAAATACCACAATTATCCTTTCAAGAATGGTAGCAATAAATTAGCTAATAGCTTTAGGTGACCCATTCATTATACTGTAGATCGGTCCGATTTCCAGACATCTCATTGTAACTTCGAAAGAGTCTGGACTATGTGAAAAATCCATAGAGTCCATAGTTAATATTAGATATATCCTGAGAAGTCAAAACTGCTTTATGAGAAAGGATTTAGGGGACTCTAGGTGACATCTTGAGTCGGATAGGAACAAAACCTAATACAAAGTTAGAATGTAGATCTCTTGATTACCTTGTAACATCGATTTAAATAACTAAAACCCAACATGGAAAACACAAAATCTAAGCGTAATTGGTATACTGAGCCTATACGGCGTACCACAACTACCTCAAGCAATGTAATTGTGATGTCGGACGCCGCCAAGCAGGCTGTGATATCATTATACAAAACTCGTACGGCTTTGGTCTATTATAGGATAGTGAATAGGTCGCTTTAGGACCTCAAGGCCGCAACGGATTTATAGATCGATTTTATACCCACAACTAATTTCATTTGAAGTCTTTATTGATTTGTTTCCTTTTAAGATACATAAATGATATGACTAATAGCATTTAAATTACAACTGTTGACATGTTATATTGATAATCTTTATTGATATTGCCGCTAGATAATTTATTGAATTTATTAGTGATATTGATGTAGGTATTTGTCTACATTTGTGTAACGGTAAAAGAAAAAAATCTATATACATAACTTGCACACAATAGAGTTGTAGTAAACGAATTTCACTAGATTTTTTTCCATTAATATTCTTGGGCTCAGAAATAACATTTTATTTTCATGTTTTTACTATATACTATAATATGTATATTATGTATATTTCATTATGTTCTTTATCCTATATTTTATCGTATTTTCCGTTTCTACTTCTACTTTTATATTCTTGTACCGCCTTCACTGTTCTCTGTTTAAACCAAAGGTCGACTGGCAGAGAATGCTTATAGCATTAAGTCCACCTTATAAATAAATAAATAAATAACTACTGTAAATTTAAACACATTTATTTATTTAAAACTTTATGCCCCATACATAAGTACAGATGACAAAGGTGGACTTAATGCTAAAAGCATTCTCTCCCAGTCAACCTTCAGGATATTGCGTGAAAATTTAATACATACATATAAAATAAACACATTCTCTGGTTACTTCATATTACTCTACGGTTCATTCGGATATCGGTGCTGGTGTTTCGGATATGGTTGTCGGTCATTAAGCTCAATAACATCCCTATTACCAACCAACCAGTAGATCATCACACGGCGTGGGAGTCCGTGCGCTACACCCCGTGGAGACGGCGCATGCGCATTAACATGTTCATTTATTAATAACCACAGATAATATAAGTATAATAAGAGAAATATGAATATAAAAAAAGATTATACTTATTTCGCACGTTTGCTATAAAATAAATATTCCATTCATTCTATCGTAGATCTCAAGTTAATCCTACGGCTCAAATATCAATCCAGAACCCAAGATCAAATCGTATGTCTGATTTTCTTTACTATTTATATCTCTGTTTGTGTGTATTTATGCGTGTGTGTGTATTTGTATGTGTGTGTGTGTGTGTGTGTTTATCTCTCTGTTTGTGTGCATGCGTGTTTGGTGGTGCTATTTCCTGCACTGTAAAATCCATGTCCATCTCCACTCGTAACGTCGATATTTCCACGCGTAAATTCCGCTGATTTGGTTCTACCCTCAAAATTACTGTAAAGGTTTATTATTAAGTTATTTGGTCTTTCTGTTAGTTGTTAAGCCGTTGAAACCCCGTGCGGTCTGTAAGTCGATCGCTGCGGTCAACTCACAAAGGGTCTTATCATGTAATATTTTATATGATATTTCAATTATATGTGTAGCATAAGTATCTTATTCCAGATGATCTTCCTGTGTGCGTTTGTTTTTGTGTCTGTACCTATGTCCTTTATGAAAGACCATTCAGTACTTTTGGAGTGAAAGAGTAATAAACATCCTCAAAAAATTTCACATCTATATACATTACTAGGAAATCGCCCTCGCTTCGCTTCAGGAAAGATAGTAATAAATATGAAAATATAATATAGCATATGTCACCCGGGGATAGTGTAGCTTCCCAACAGCGAAAGTATTTTTCAAATCGATTCGGTAGTTTCGGAGCCTATTCAATGCAAACAATCAAATCTTTCCTCTTTATAATATTAGTATAGATATATAAAAGGCAAAAGTGATTGACTGATGTGTCCAACTCCAAAGGCCCACGCACAGGCCAAACCCTTAGGGCTAGAAAATTAAAATTTCGCACACGTATTACTCTTATGACGTAGGCATCCACTGAGGAAGGATTTTTCAAAATTCAACCCCCAAGGGGATGAAATAGGGGATAAAATTTAATATGAAACTTTTTATTCCTGGGACATATTTGCATGAAATTTCGTATTTAAATTGAGTACGGCAAAAATAATGAGTTGCATATTTCAGCGTTTTCCAAAATTCAACCCTTAAGATCGTAAAAAAGATTACAATGATTTGTTATATTCTTAGGCCATACGAAGTTCGCCGGGTCAGCTAGTTTATAATATTAGCAGAATATCTCTATATAATTTTGGCTGGTCGAAAATAATGTCAGGGTAGCTGTAGGGAGGAAGTGACCTTGTGTGACCACAATCAACATAAAAATTCATAACAAATGAGATATTTATGCAACATGACTAATTCATTAGCGTCGTGTGTGAACGCTGCTTAATTTAATAAGCCCGCGATGCCGATTATTTTTCTGAGTTTATATGTAACATAATTATGATATATGTTACTGTAACCGATAACCATAAATGGATGGTGATTATTCAATTTTATGACCACCAATTAAATATTTGGAACACGATTTTACGACACTGTGAATGCTGTCGAATTAATGAAAACATAAAATATTTACTTTTGGCTATAAAACTTCTCGCCATATCGGCAAAGCTTACCGCTGTTGTAACTGTGGCCAAAGCTTTATTGATGATTTGATTTTTATTTATCTTTTCTTGAATTATAGTAGAAATTATCAACGGATGTAATAATAATAATAATAAAGCCCTTTTCTTCCGAATTCGCTACAACTTTTAAAATACTTATTTCGAGTTCTATTAATTAAAGAAGGTCTCGCAATTCGGCGTGCCTCTTGGCATAGGCCTCCTTCAGCTCTTTCCGCTGAGCTCTATCTTCTGCTACTCTGGTCCAGTAAGGCCCCAAGGTTTGGCGAATATCGTCACTCCATCTTGTTTTCGGACGACCCTTTCTTCTAGTGTCCTCTCTTGTGTACCATAGGGTTACTTGTTGGTTCCATTTGTTTAATTTGCAACGTAAAATCAATCACCATCAACGGATGTACCTACAATTAAATGAATATTCCTTTATAATTACTTAATACATAAATTAAAGACGAGGACATTTAAAATAGGTAGGTAAGATAGCTAAAAGATTACAAATAATAGGCACAATACATCTTAAAAATAATCATGTTTCACAGTCAAATCAAAACAGGATATCCTACGATTGAAACATCACTAAAATAAACAATTCTATTCAAAGTTTCAGACATACTAAAATTGTACTCAAGTTATCGTTAGCCGGTGTAAGATATCCGTGCTGCAGTCCTATGCTGTACCTACATGCACAAGTAGGTACAGTCGGCAAGTCACGCTCCTAATTATAGAAGCATTCCCAATCAATTATCGCACAACAAGACTGACGAGACTACTTCATTTGCGTACCGTTAGCAGCACAATCATACTGACGACTGGTATTAAATTATAAGTTAGATAATATTGTCGGTTAGTGTGAATCATTTCATTTTCCAACGAATACTTATACATTTGATTGATTACAACAGTCGCATTGGGATAAAATTTAAAAATATATAAATAATTGCTAATAATAATAGCTTATTTAAATAAAAAGTCGTAAATTTGAAATTAGCTTCATTCAGCATGTTAATTTTACATAAAAATTAAGATATAAGTAGGCCAAAATCAGTTAAATTTTTTTCCGGCTCGATCTAGGTTAACTCTTAGGTGTCTTTTGACATCTCTTTGATTTCTTTCTGATCTCTTTTCATGTATCACGACTCCCTTGACATTTTGGAAAATTATTACTTTTTCCTTATAGTTAGTGAAAAAGAAAAATGTCTTCATCGACGATAAACATATTTACTGAATCACATAGTTTAATTTGGGATAGGTTAGATTTACACATTCCTACATATGAAAATTAACTGTTTCCAAGAGGAAAATGAAGGAAATGAAGACATTAAACCAACACTTCCTTTCTTTATCAAATGTAGCGAACCCTAAAAACAATCAAAACAATATCCCTTCTAGAAAAGTCAATTACCCATCAACCTGACAGACACTTAACAAAACAGCTTAAATCACAGCTGTAAGAAGCAATGAAGTGAGTTGGACGCGCGCCAGCTCACTAATGTCCCATTGAATAGTGCTATTTGTAAAGCAAAGCAATTTCACATTGCTTCAGCCCATCTCCTTCTTTCAGTTTAAACCAAAAGGAGAGAGTCGTATAAATTTTATAAACGGTACGCTTATATCGGAATGATATTTTCTCCAATTTGCAAGCAATAAATTCATTTGATTGCGATCTTTGCAATTTTATGGAATTGACCTAGTTGCTTCTCTGTTTTGTCTACATCGCCATTTTCACACCACACGTCTTCTATAACACGATTGTATATTGAGTTATAGCTCAACTGGTCTGATTTGTCAGCATTTACGTTTCTTTCTAGCCGTATTGGGGCGGCTTAGAATACTAGCCCCAACCCACGACGGATAGGTGTCGTGAGAGGCGACTAAATCCGGCCCGCTGGTGATAGGGTCCCTCGGATTGATTATATTGGTAATATTGATTTTAATTGTTATTAATACCATTATTATTATTTCTTCATGGGCTCCGCCTGGATAGTTAATTAGCTACCACCCTTGAGCATGAGTCAGCTGCCAAACGACTCGTCGTGTTCCAGCTGGGGACTTGAGAGCCTGCTCTTACTTTCTTTCTTTTTCTTCTCTCTGTCTTGGCCGGCAACGCATCAGTGATGCCTTTGGTGTTGCTGATGTTCATGGGCGGCGATAGCCACTTACCATCAAGTGGATCGTCAGCTCGTTCATCGGCTACTTCCATAAAAAAATTCAGCTAAGACAGACATTTTTTTGTGATTTTGTTTTTGATTTTGGATTATAAATAATATGATATGTGAAAAAGCTCTCATAATAAAATTGATACTTAACACTAGAAGTTCGATTTATGAAACCTTACCTAACCAAACTTAACAGGAAATTAAAATTCTTACGTGGCTGCGGCTATCATCACTACATACGTACACTTATTAAGGCAGATGTGTTTTTATATCTTTAACATAGGTAGATGCATTGATGTATAAAGCTTGGTATGACAGCGTTGTAAGCATATTGAGCAAGCAATGAATCGGTGTCAGTTGGCTCCACGCCAAAATACTAATGTCCCATTGAATAGCGCTATTTGTAAGCAAAGACATGGAAACGACGTGCGCTTTAAGCTTAAATTGTTTTGAGGCCATACAACTGACGATAGATGTTGACTAGACGTCTGTACTCTATTATAGATGCCATAAACGATCATGTGTACTTGATCAAGCGTCAAGCGGACTTGACGCGGCATCCAGTATACTTGATCGTGTATGGCCGCGGTAAGCTATCTGGCCATATACTTAGTTATCTCAGGCACACTGGATGGCGCGTCAAGTCAAACTGCAAAGACAAGTCAAACAGCAGACTTGACAAGTATACTTGATGGTGTATGGCATCCATAACGTTTCATGATAACTGTTACCTTACAGTTAAGTTATACAATGAAATAAAAAAATTGAAGCCGAAATTATGAATAGGTAACTAGGGAAAACTATCTTCACTTTGATTTATTCACGAGTGCAAAAGTAAAAAGATATTCAAAATTATAAAAATAATAATAGGTATTATTATTATTATTGTGAATATCTTTTAACTTTTCAGTCGTGAATAAATCAAAATGAATATAGTTTTCCCTAGTTATTCATAATTTCGGCTTCAATTTTTTATTATAAGCAAGTTTATGTAATTTAACCCTAAAATATCGAACTATTCTAATAAACTCTAATTATTATCAAAATCTACATTAACGTAGACGCACACAACGCATAACAAAAACGTATTGCGTACAAATATTTCTTTGAATGTTTGTACGCAATGGCTTGTTCAAAATTGTCCTCTAGAAAATAAAATATTGTTAAAATGACGGAGCGGCGTACAAACATAAGAAATACTTCCGCATTTTCCATGGCCCAACTTGAGAGATAGAGTTTGTTGAATGGTTGAGAGTTTGGTTTGGGACGGTTCGTTTGATGACCAGATAAATATCGTGGGTGGGTGGAATCCGGGAACTCTTGTTAATAGCCTTTGTGCCTCTGCCACAGATTTATATCCATAAGTTATGTGATCTACTATACCGGCGACATAAATTATACAAGATATTTAAAATCCATTTCAGTAGCAGCTTTTTATTTCTCGCTAAGGTGTGTTTGAGTAAGTTTTAAATTCCTTTATAAAATTATCTAAAAATAAATTATGTGATATAGACGTATTTAAGTAAGTTATACATCAAATTAGGTAGGTACAGAAAAATTTAATCTTCCTTGCCTTAACTTTTCTATTAATTTCTTACCTGTATGAGTTTCCTGAACCTCGTGTAGATTTCGAAAACTCATTTGGGATCACAGCCAGCTGCTATGCTTAGGTTAGATTCAACCCATTAATAGCCCACCTCTGAGCACGGGAGCACCCACGCTGCTCCAGTGTGGATTGATGGAGGATGTATGCTTAGGTCACAGACTTAGGTATATAATAAAATTAAGCAAATGACATAAGAGTAAAAAATACAGATACACTATTAAGATTAATTTTTCATTCCACAAAAATAAGATTTACTTTAATATAATTTAATAGTACCTATTATAGTTTGTCACTTCACGTAAGAAAACCTTACCTCTTCAAATAACCATAACTCACAAGGTTCCGCAAATAAGGATCATATTTAACCACTGTACAAATGTCCTACAATAATTAGATCAAATCGTTATTCACGCAAGACTGAGCTAAAAGGGCTGTTTTCTCGCAAAAGTGCAAGAGTGACATATCTTTACAGTTATTGATCGTCATTAGTATAATTCAGTTGAAAGGAACCAGCGTATGCTAAATTTCCCCCGAGACGCAAAGAATGTCCGCCTCTCGTGTACCGACAACAAAAACGTCGAGTGTAGTGGGAGCGTTTAAAATATTGGAATGAATGACATACCACGCCTCGCACGATTAATGGTGTAGCGTCCACAAAAAGCAAACATCCTCATTAATATATCAACTGTCTTTTTAGCCACGCGCAGTGTTAGGTACGGTCGGAAAAGAAAGTTTGACTGAGTGCTTTTAAGTATTTTTAAGACGTGTCGCACAGGAAAATTGGATGCAAACAAAAGATTTCGGTGATTTATTGTTTTGTGTTATTTTTCCCAAAAAATCAAACTCAGGGCAAAAGTTGCTTTGTTTTTTGTAAAATTAATGATTGCTTACTTTAGTATGGAAGCACTACATGAAATATGACACTAAAATAAAACTGCAGTATAAATAAACAAGTTGCCTTTGACAATGAATTATTAATAATTACACACACCTTGTCCATTAGACATCACAAGTCACAACCGACCAACACTCGAAAAAACCTATTTATTTAAACCATATAACCAGCCAGGAATCGAACGTGATACCTAGCGACAAACGAGATCTAGCAATTGTCACAAAAAATACTCTTAAAATTTTGCTTTCCACTGTGATTATTACTTAAATGTAAGAACGTCCTAAAACAAAAAGTGTCATTTACGATAATACATCAAGAACTCCCAAACAACATTATGCTCCTCAACAACAACGACACGAGTGAGCAGTAAAATTTAAAACGTCTCGTATGTCTCTCGACGAGTCACAACAGTAAATTCAGAAGCTAACATCTGCAGTCAATATCTCTTTAACAATTAACAAGACAACCAACCCGACAGTTCACGAACAAGTATTTTTAATTTAGAAGCTATCGAGGTGCTTAGGACTCGTACATACACTCTACAATCTACAGACACACAATGTAGGCTTCAATGTGGATAGAAAGTTGACTCAACTTTTGTTTTCAAAGTACTTGCATTTTTAATTCTTATTAGTTTACTACTTTTCCTATATATACTTGTAAATGCAATGGAAAATGTGGCACCAATATAATTTTTTTATACCATATAAGTTAATGCTTGACTACAATCCCACCTGATGGTAAGTGAAATAATCAATATTAATATTTTTTTATGCACCTACAGACAGATAGCAGTTACTGTATTAAACAAACATTTTAAATAAAACATCCTTCACTTTAAAGCTTATCTAAAATTTTCCGAATACATTACACGAAACATTAAATATGTCGGGTAAATATTAAAAAAAACGCTTGATAAAACCGATTAACACTGTTAATGAAATGTAAATAATTCTTAGACATATTATACGCAAATGTTCATTTAGTTTATATGTATTTACTAGCCGTTGCCCGCAGCTTCGCACGCGGAAATTATGCTTATTAAGAAATTATATTTGTACCCCTCACAGAAGAAATTTTAATAACAGGTTAATTTATATTGAATTTAGGACTTTATAAAGTAAAACCTACGATACAATTACAAATCATTCCTCCGGCTGCGGGTTTTGAAAAATAAACAATATTCACATTAATTTGTTTTTTCTTTTTCATGAAAAATTTGAAGCAAATTGTTGATATTTTAAAAATAATCCATACAAAGTTTCATCTTGTTTCCAGGGAAACCTTTTAATGTTTCTGGATGAAAAGTTTTCTAAAATATGACCAAAAGTATAAGAAACAACTTACCTATTTTCCGTCAATGCCCGTCAAATGCCCGGACAGACAAACGGATAGACAAACAATAATTTTAAAAACAAATTTTTGGTGCTCTAACATGTTATTGAAGTGTTATTTATTGGTTAAAAATTTCAATATTAATCCCTCTCCCTCTTTTTCTCTCTCTCCCTCTTCCACTCATAGTCCCTCTCTCTCCTCCAGTTTCCTGTCCCTCTCCCTCTCCCGCTCCCTTTTCCGCTGCCTGTCCCGTTCCCGTCCCTCTTCCGCTCCCTTTCCCTCTCCCTCTCCCACACCTGGTCTCTCGCCCGCTTCCTATCCCACTCCCTCTCCCTCTCCAGCTCTCTATCCCTCTCCCTCTCCTGTTGCCTGTCCCGTTCCCGGTCCATCTCCCGCTCCCGGTCCCTCACCCCCTCCCGTTTCCTATCCCTCTCCCTCTCCCGCTCCCGGTCTCTCTCCCGCTTCCTGTTCCCCTCCCGCTCCCTGTCCCTCTCGCACTCCCGGTCCCTCTCCCGCTTGTCCCTCTCCCTCTCCCGGTCTTGGTCTCTTTTCTGCTTCCTTTCCGTCTTCCCTCCCACTCCAAAATTAATATATAGATTTTCATGTTGTTAACTTCAAAAATAACGTGCGTACCGAGTTCCATCCTCTAAATTAACCCTTTAAGGGATGATTTTTCAAAAAAATGTGTTAAAAAGTTAACTTTTGTTTATTAATATAAACTTACATACATACTTATACCTCGAAAACTGGTAAGTTTGATTTGTATGTAGTTGACTACAAACCCCTATTTTTTGGGGATGAATTTCGAGAAAACCGTAATACAGTTATTTTTTGTGTCTAACTGTAGGCTTAAATACAAATTTTCACCCTTCTTACTTCAAAACTGACGAAGTTCCCATACTAACTTGCGCCGCCTTAATTAACCCTTTAGGGGATGATTTTCCAAAAAACGTAATACTTCAAAATTTAGTTTGTAATTTTGAGCTAATATGTAAATTTTCATGTTTTTAACTTCAAAAATGACGAAGTTGAGTACTGACTGTTGTCCTCTAAATTAACCCTTTGAGGGATGATTTTCCAAAAACATGTGTTAAACTTAATTTTTGTTTATTACTATAAACTTATATAAAAAATTTCATATTTATACCTCGAAAACTGGTGAGGTTGATTTATATGTAATTGACTACCAACCCCTATTTTTAGGGGATGAATTTCGAGAAAACCGTGATGCAGTTATTTTTTGTGTCTAAATATAGGCTTAAATACAAATTTTCACCCTTCTTACTTCAAAACTGACGAAGTTCCCATACCAACTTGCGCCGCCTTAATTAACACTTTAGGGGATGATTTTCCAAAAAAACCTAATACTTCAAAATTTAGTTTCTAATTTTGAGCTAATATGTAAATTTTCATGTTTTTAACTTCAAAAATGACGAAGTTGAGTACTGACTGTTATCCTCTAAATTAACCCTTTAAGGGATGATTTTCCAAATAAATGTGCTAAACTTAATTTTTGTTTATTACTATAAACTTACATAAAAAAAATCATACCTATAACTCTAAAACTGACGAAGTTGGTTTGTATGAAAATGACTTCGGACCCCTATTTTTGCTAGTTAGGGGATGAATTTCCAAAAATCCGTTCTTAGCTGACGTCTCCTTAGCATAATCTATCTCCCTGCCAAAGCTCATTATAATCGGTTCGGTAGTTTCTGAGATTTTTTGTTTAATCAGTGGTGTGTCTCTTTTCAATTTTATATATATAGATTAGTTTTATTTAAATATTTGAATTTTTTAACGCAAATTTATGATCCTGTTAATTTTTTTTATTTCAAGCGCCTAACACAATCCGTTACTCTCAGTCTAACGTGTGTAAGCCGCCCTAAATTTTATTTCAGTACACGTATCGTCGGCAAAGCTTTGACGTTCGTTATACACGACATTAATACACTTTGGCCTTTTTTCGACTGTCGCATAACTTACTTTTTTCCACTTTTTTTGGCCCATTAGCTATTAAGTCGCTCATGACGTTTGACAAAATTGATACGTCGAGAATCCGTGACACTTGTGTAATAATTTACATACGATAATATTACGGAACCGCTAATGAGCTTCTATAATACGTTAACCTATTATTTTATAAAGAAATGCTAGTTTAACATTTCATTTTACGTTACGTTGTTTTCAACGTTATATTATTATAACAAATACGTTATTTTTAGATTCATACGTTAAGAGAAAATATAAGTATCCCGTTTTTATATTAATAAACGCACGTAGGAAGTAACATTTAGTTAAGTTAAAATTTACTTGGAGATGAAGTGCAGAAATCTAAATTTAAAATTCAGTATATCTTACATTCATTATAGTCTATGAAAAGGAACCTTTAAAAATGTCCAAAATCAACTTCTGGAACTCATGAGAATAACCTCACACTAATAAAGCTGCAATAAGGCGAAGAGAGAATGACAATTATTACAATAATAAAAACAAAGAATAAATTGCGAATGAATAAAGAAAAAAAAATTAAAAGCAAACACATGTCGTTAACGCATATTAAACGCTTATTATGTTGTTATTATCGGAAAACTTTCACTGGAGTTGTCAACCTAAAAAACTTTAATGAGTACCATAATAATTAGCTGATAGATATGGCTACTACAAAATGGCCGTTTCTGACTAATCTCGAATTAATTTAAGTCAACATTAGCCAGTGATTAATAATGATATGAATATTATTCAAATTAGTCGACGCAACTTCGCTATCGTTGACCCGCTAATGAGTGAATGCTAATTTATTTAGCGTCAATGTTGTATTGCGTCGATACAGTAGCCAAGTTACTTTGTGAAGATACCAGGTTCGATTCCAGTTGATTTCAGACAATGTGTACTAAGCTTTGGTCCTATTCGGCCAATTTTTAAAAAATTGCTTCGTTTTGCGTTGGCCCCGTCTTTATGGATAGTCCAAAATTTGGTCTAGGCAAAAATTTGTGACATGAGAATGCTTGCATTTGAGTCTTTGACGCCTTTCATGTCATTTTTGTATGCTATTAGTTACACAGACTGCACAAGAATCGGCGAATTAAAGAAATAAAATATGTATTGTGGTAATAAATCTATAATTATAAACTCGATCGGATATGGTAATTACAGTTTTTCTGAAGTTATGTAGATACATGTAGATACAGTTTAACCAATGATTAAATGTTATATAAAGATTGATAATATAATTCACTGTTTTATTTATTAGTTACTTATTCAAGTTACATATAAAATATTATCTATTATGGAAAAATTTCCAGGTTATTATAATAAGGAAGTTATTGTATAAGGGTAAGTGAATCGAACTCTTCCTACACGCACCTTTAGTTTTTCATGTAGGTACGTGTATTATCATTTGATTATTATCAGCTTCGATTAATGAAAATATAATTATATAAGGTTTATGTATAGTTAATATCCATACTTCTAATGATTACTGATGACTAATGTTGGAAGACTGAATCAACTGAATGCTGATATACATAAAATCGTAAAATATTTTCCTCAAATATGCATAGTCCTCTAAATTTAATATTTTAGTCAGTCGAATAAAACTAAGCATAACATTTTATTATTAAAAATTACAAAACATCAGGATTCCAATCAATTTAATTTCCATACATCCAATCCAAATTCCAGACATATTGATTTCAATGGCGGCTTCAAATAAAAGCTCGCGGGAAACCGTTGAAATATTTTATTAAAAGATCTCAATCTGTGTTTATTTGTTCACCGAATGCCGAATTTTCAACGTTCATATCTTTGTGCCAATCTATGCATAACCAATAGAATTAAAATTTTATTTCATAAATAAGTTTGAAATACATAATTATTTAGTAAAATTTTGTTTCTGAGATTCTTCTACGTGTAGTTTACTATCTATATCTGTGGTGTAGTTAAACAAATCTAACACTCCTATGTGGGGGCATTTCAATAGGTGTATCTGTATACAGTTATTTTCAGTTTATACTATTATCAGTTTTATAAAACAACAATACTGATTTGTCAATACTTGTAATTGCTGCCTGTATTATTAGTTTGCACCTGTAATTGAGGTGACACTAACCTTGAGTTTGTATATGTAATTGTCTTTAAATGCATGTATTCGTGTTTACTTTGTTGGTGCAATGAAATAAATAAATTATGTAGTTCTAGTGCAGTGTGACCTTTTAAGAACTCTAATTATATTTAATTACTAGCTCTCTGCTCGCGTCTTTGCCCACAGTTTTCAGGATAATAAGTACTCTGTATCTTATTCCACAAGCGCTACCTATGTGCTAAATTTAATACAAGATACGCAATTAAAAACCAATGCACTATTACTACATGACCTTGTTTAAACTTTAAATGATACGTGGAACAAGTTGAAGAGAATAAACATTGGTATTTCTATGTGGGCGTGTATCAAATACTTCTAACCAAACGTCAGCAGTAAAATTCACCAATTTGCGTACTAATAACTTGTTATCGTCGCTAAATAAGTTAAGTTACCTCGTATAGATTTTATCGGGTTTGGATCGCAGCTCGCTTCCTTTCCATTTATTTTATAAGTTTTATTAAGCGATTTATTAATCCAGTAAGGTATGGGCGTAGGAACGTAGCGACATTCCAGTTAGGTACCCACATTTCGGCTCCCTTCAGAGTTTATTGAGTCATATAAAAAGGGAGTGGCTTCATTTATCAAGTAAAACTGGAGAAACAAAAGGGATAATGGTTTCAATTATGCAGTGGGATGACTCAATTATTTTTTGTAATTAATTTAAAATCATCTCCTGACATGGCTTTTCTGCCGGATGAAATATTATCTTTAACGTGAATGAATACGCTTTATACTACCCATAATAATAATAATTGTAAAGAAGTTCTCTAGACTCATAATAATATAAGCTATGAATATGTTATGTTTATTATCGTCGTAATCTCGTGTCATAGTAGCTATACATTTAGCAAAATACTGTAACGGGCAGTCACGCTAAGAAAAATATTGATGATAAGATTGATAAGAAATTCACATTACATGAAAATGTTTAAAAATTGCAGACTGAATGTCGTAATAGGTACCTGATTATGATTTCACTAATAGTATAATCCCATATTCTTCGCATATAATATAGATATTGTATGGATGGATACGCAAATTGGACATACCTAATAACAAACTATCTGTCATTATTATAATGTCTGCCACGACCAGGATCGAACTTGGCACTCCGAACTACGTAGTCAGCGTGTGTGAGGAGTTTAACACATAAGATTAACACACAATATGATAATTAAAATAATAATTATCTAAGGTCCCTAAAAATGTATTGAACTAAAGGTTATCAGCCGAGTTCCGTTCTTAGTGATAATATCACCTTTTGACTTTTGATATTGGAACGTTTGTTTTTTTTAATGTTAATGGTTTTAAATTCAACTTTTCAATTGAGGTTTCAACTAATGTCGATATTATCTGTAAAACAAATGCCTTCATTGGACACAGTCTTCATTGGATCTGAAATGGTTGCATTAATATCCAGCTGATAGATAATTAAATATTCTTGAACTCGAAGTATCGATAGTTATTTATTTTATAACTTCTGCTACAGGGTAATTAACTTAGCCTGGAACAAATAATATTTATAGGTGTAGTATTTTAACTAAATTTGCCAGAGTCCAGTATGATTATTTAATAAAATAATAAAAAAATACTAACAACTTACTATCTACTTGGCAACTATTTCATCTGCATAAGTAAAAAGACAAAAGGTGTTAACTTATTCAGGAATATTAAATGTATATCCCATTAAAACATATCCTCTTAAATACCAATAGGTATTTCGAGAACGATGGATGGGTTCCGTAATAGATACTAAAAGATTAAACTTATTTATGTGTACGCTGTCTTTACTATTTGTAATTAAACGCTTTTTATTACTTTCACTTCGGAGCATCAAAGCATCAAATCTTGTAACGTTAATTTGAATGACTTCCCTTTAATGAAAATTGATGGAATTTGGCAGACATGTGTATTTCCGATGACAATACACGAAAATCAAAAAAAAATTGAAATAAAAGCGTTTAAAAAAAAAAATTT
Organism: Thymelicus lineola; assembly: GCA_963932265.1. Taxonomy (NCBI): domain Eukaryota; kingdom Metazoa; phylum Arthropoda; class Insecta; order Lepidoptera; family Hesperiidae; genus Thymelicus; species Thymelicus lineola. The sequence continues at coordinate 5,487,609 of OZ010703.1, read as the reverse complement.
TTTTTGGATTCAACTTATTTATATCAAGTTTTTACAAATGCTTACACAAACGTGTAATAGCTCAGCATTTGGTCATTAACGAAGTGTCAAAGTTTACAACAAGAAATGTAATGTTGAATAATTTAAACAGTTATATTGTAACCTATTTCGCTTGAACATCTGCATGTCAGTGAAGTTGTTTTTGAAGGCGCTTAACAATATCCATGTAGGCACAGCATGTAATACACTATTAGATAATACCCATATGAATTACAATAAATTTGTAATACATGTTGACATGCGTTTAGTATTCAAACCCTATGCGTGTAACCAACGCTTAAATCTGCAGACCAGGTACGTCATTAATGAAGTGTCAAAGTTTAGAATTAAAAATTTTATATTGAATTATTTTAAAAGTTGTAACTTGTAGGTATCAACTTAAACAGTTGTAACTCTACTTCGAATTATGCGCATCTAATGTCATTACATACTTAGATGGCCTATGTACTGCAACAATCTCTCAACAAAAATTATTATCTACTAGACCTACAATAAAATTATCCACAATAAAAACACTTGTCCAATAAAACAACCTCTCAATACAAATAATAATATTATCTGCAGAACCGCAACTATCCACAATAAAAAATACTTATACAAAAACTTCTTCACCAGATGCAAATGGAGAACCGCCGAAGCTAAAGTGCAACCTCCGCAAGCATAAACCAAACCGCAAGCCGCGGACCCCGTTCACCGCGCAGCAGCTCCGCGCGCTCGAGAGCAAGTTTGTTGACAAGCAGTATCTGAGCATCGCTGAGCGCGCTGAGTTCTCTTCTTCGTTGGGATTGTCTGAAACTCAGGTAATTGATCCTTCTCCACCATTGAAATATAATGTCATAGAACAGACATCTCGAACAAAATGTGTGTCTCGGCCAGGAGGTTCTATTTTCAAAACTGAGCCCCGGTTCTACTTTCAGAATCGAACGAATCCATTGAAGATTGAAGCCACGTGACGCCAATGCATTGGGACATACATGGTGTTTGCGGTGTCGGTTCTATACGCTAGTAATACCTAATACTTCAATGTTCTCCACCTCTACTCCAGTCTACTGTTTAAAGACCAATATACCGACATACAGTGCTTCTGCTTACTGAGAAACTGTGAAAAGTGGGGTAGAGATCACATTTTGTCGCAGTTTTTGAAGTGAAACTTCTTTAGGCGCAACTTGAGAGTCATTGAGATTATTTTTCGGATGAAAGTATCCGAACGGAAATAAGGCTCTATAGTCTATAGTCTATTGAATATCAAATGAAAACAAAACCATAAACAAAATTGAAGTAGGTACAGATATATAATTCTATTAAGATTCAATTATGTAACCTAATTAGTAAAAGATAATTACAGCTTCTTGTGTGACACGTTATAAAAGATAATAAGTTACAGCTAAGTTTTCTCTTTCTCTTACTAAGTATAACATTTACTTAAGTATACCTAATCATCTTTACTTCTTCAACAGGTAAAAATCTGGTTCCAAAATCGGCGTGCTAAGGCGAAACGGGTTCAAGAAGCAGAAATTGAGAAACTAAAGATGGCGCAGTACAGCCGCCATCCCCACCACATGTACCCCCATCCTCTTCAACAGTACTTCCACCATCCACTCATGGGACGGCCGCTACCACCCATGGGACTATCACCACATCTCATGCAAGGACAGGTTCCTGGGTCACCTTCGCCTAGCACGCAGAATAGTGGACCTTAGATTACACTTCATGTCCTTTACAATGGACGTTAGATGATTTTGTGTCCTTTGATGTGTTTAGGGTTCTTGTAAAGGAGTATAGAAAGGGAACTGATTTAGTATCCAGCACAAAAGGCGTTAAAAATGTTTTGAGGATGTAAATAAACATTATATTTAAAAATGGGAAACCATCCATTCTTTAATAAAAAGTTTGGTGAAACAAAAATTAAATTTTATCATCTTATTTATAGTACAAAAAATGTAATGCTAATTTCAATATTATTATCTTTTGAAGTTTACAATTTTACCCGATTTAATTACTACCTCGTGTTACAATATCTGGCAGGCAATACAAAATAGAAGCATTTGGAGAATCAATTAAATAAACAGTTGGTTTTCACTTTTTTCATTGATGATATCGTTTATGTCACTCTTCCCTGTATCGCATGGTTACTGTAAAATCCTTATAAGAACCCTTGAAGTCGCTTCTCACTTTTTGTGTATTTTAAACTCAGAGGAGTATTCGCAAATATTTACATAGATTATTGAGGAGTTGAGATGGGGCGAAAAAGGTTGTCAAATCACAATTACAAAAGTCAAACCACAGACATCTATAGAGAATATTCAAGTATTCAGATTTCTCCACGGAGTTTTACAGAATAGATTTTTAGGGTTATTCCCATTTATAATAATAAAAATATGTGTGTGACCTGAATTACGCTTTATTGTGTGGAAACAAGAGTCGCTATTTATTTAAATGATTTTGCGGAGTGACTCTTCTGTACCAATAGGTACTACCTATTATGTATTTTGTGGTTGGAGTAAACATCTCAACGTATTTGGCGTTCCACCTCCTTACCTCATTAATCTGTGGTGAACTAACCTATAGACTCTTTCCTTGGCCATATTTTGACTATTATTTAACCTAATAGCTATATCTATAAATGTTATTACGAATAAATAATCTTGGGAAATATATGTTATAAAGTTTAAAGAAATGTAAATTATTTGTAAATATAGATTAAGTATTAGATATTATTATAATTAAGAATATTATTAATTATATAATTAAATTTGAGAGTATTCGCGAATGTATACTGAAGTAACTTACCAAACCCTAGATGTTGTTTAAATGTTACGATATTTTAATTTCAGTACAAAATTATTTCAATCATGATTATGGACTTGCTGAAAAATTTGTGTATATATATAGAATTTAATGTGTATATTGTTATTTGTACTCGAATACATAATATACTAATTTGACACTGAATGTGAATTTTTATTTATTATTTTAATAATTCTTCATACATGGTTAAGATTATCATTATAAATGAGGTAATAATAAATGCATAATTACACTTACAAACCTGTATTAGAATCTCCTACTTACGAGATAACACCATACACCACTTTTAGACAACAAAAACATCATACCAACTCATATTTATCCACAGTTGGTATACTTCTATGACTCCAGTTTCCCTTTGACTTAAACTCATGGTCCACCAATGATCATGGATCTCCAACTGGGACCCTGCCCTCCGAAGCAAGGAAACGCTCAAATTTGCCACTAGCGATCACCCATCAAATTATTATTTTCTTTTCTTACACTCGGAATCCCATCAGTAATACCATTGGGACTGGCAGGTCTTGTCAGCTCGTTAGTTTCACAGTGATTTCACATTCACATAAGAAAGAGAGAGAAAAGAGATTTCACATGAGAAAGGGTTTAGTAGAAGTGAGTCATTTAGTATGCGTACATCTGACGTCCATCCAGTAACTATAAAGTTTATACAAATTAAGCTCATGAACTATCGAACCGAGTGATTGATAACAGTAATGTGATGTTGTTATTTGAAGCTAATTTAAATATAGCCATTAAAGTTAATTGTCCCATATCGGTGGGGTCGGGTCAGCGATATGTATCGATAACGACTATAGGGTGTTAGGACGGTGGCGCGGTAGCGTGGTGGCAGCGATAACTCATGTTGAGGTTAGAGGATTATTACGGAGCACTTGCTTTTATTTGTAACTAGTGCTCTGACTGTGGCTTTGTCCTTGTTTTACGGGATAATAACCTTTATACTAAATTTCATGAAAATCTCTTCAGTAGTTATTATATAAATAAATAATAAATAAATAACGCTTCACACTCATAGCCCCACACTAGGATTCCATGTGGCATGGGTGCCAGGAACAACACACAAGATAAGGACACTCACACCCAGTAGACATTATCGTAAGAGGCGACAGAAGTCGCCTTGTAACTCATTATATTATTAAGCTTTTGTGGAGCTGCCTAGCCACCCAGGGTTACCAAATGGCAAATGTGGACAAAACTTCAAAAAGTCGGGATTTGTCGGGACAAAAATGTTTTTTTTTTTAAATAGCCGGCAAACTAGCGGATGACGAATAAAACGGCAAGAGCGCGTGTGGTAAACGCGTTCTGTTGAATCGAGTAAATTGTCGGGACATTTTGTATTTTGTAGGGACTCTGGACACCATGTGAAATATCTGGACAATCCAGACGAGTCGGGACAATCCATCTGGCAACCCTATAGCCACCACCCACTTAGTCGAGTCAGCCACCGAACGAGTCGTCGTGTTTCAGCTGGGGGCTTGAGAGCCAGGTCTTCCCTCGCTCTTCTTACCCCACCGGCAACGTTTTGGTGACGACTGACTGTTAGTGTTAGTTGTTACCTACTAATGTCCATGGGAGATAGTGTGCATGGCTGGCTTTAAACCGTTAATGGCCCACTACTCTGGGCACGGGTCTCTCCTCTTGAGGAGGCCTAGAGCATACTACGCTGCTCCAGTGCGGATTGGTGGAGGGGTTAGTGGCCAACCCGTCAGAAGTTTTCAAACCGCTCGAGGGCCTCCGACATGACTTAACAACTGTTATCTTATGATAGCAACCGAGACCGACGGCTTTACGTGCCCTCCGAAGCATAGAAACGCTCAGATTTTTTTGCCAATAGATACCCATCCAACTACCGACCGCACCCGCTAGGATTGACGCAACGATTGACTATGAGCGCTTCATGGTACCTATGCGTACGTACAAATAAGCATGTAATACACCGCAGTATCATTTTACCTTTTACTATTTGCAAATATATTATTTTCTAATCAAAATAAAATAAAATAAGATCTGAGTTTGCGGTTCACCCTTTTTAAATAGGTTGGTGAGACTGCAGTGAAGTTTTTCTAATTGGACTGATTCTCGGGAGGCCAGAAGTCTAGCAACTCTTGACCAAATTATGGCAGTGGTAATGCTGCTAAGGTTCTATCTATAAATCTAAGGTACATCTATAAATATAATAAAATTATAACTTTTTGATGTCTGTACATTTATTTATTTATTGAGACTTTATTGAACCATAGAAATGTGTAACAAAAGGCGAACTTAATGCTAAAAGCATTCTCTGCCAGCAATAGAATGTAAATCTGTGATTTATAAAATTCTGGTTACAAAAAATACATTCTAAAAATTATAGAGCAATTAAATAACAACATCATCCTGTATTAATTTTTTTTCGTCCAACAATTAACTATATTGACCAAAAACAATTTTTATCGTAATTTATAGCAAACGATTTACCTACATCGAAGATTGGTTTGTTCCACATATAAATGGCTTTGTTTATCTTACAACGATATAATGATTAGTTATTGCTCATAATGGACGAAACGGGTCGTGGCATATGGTCTGTAACATGACGTCACTAGTGTGTATGTGTGTGTATTTGATCTAAGATTATTATGCCCGGTTTCTGAGATCCTTTTTTCGAGAGTTTATCTATTCAAAAACGCTAACGGGTCGATAACTTCCGAAAAAGCGTTTCTGAGCACGGCGATAATAGATAAATTCCGTTTTATCTAAGATTAACTTATCTAAGCATAGATGGCCGTTTATCGGTTCCATAACTTTATTTGACGTTTCATTTTAACATTTCGTGGACAGAATATGACAAATTACAAGTTACAACTATTTTGAGGTCATTTGTGTGTGCCGTAGGTATATCGATAGCCTCAAGGACCTCAGATTATTGAAAATACAAATACAATTAATTGCAAGAAATCAACAATTTTTTCTAGATTGACAATGAATGACGGAGGTGTTATTCTCAAATACTATGTTACCATAGTAACCAATGGTAACCAATGGTAACCAAAATAAACGTTAAATTGACGTTTTTAAATTTTATTGTTCATATTTGACTATGATGAACAGACGCAAATAAATACCAAATTTCAATATTTTTTACATATTTACTACCACAAAATAAATACAATTAGTCAAAACGACAAAATAAAATGATAATATCTATTTGAAACTTATCTTTTTATTATCTTTTGAAGAGAGCCATCTAGTGGCAGTTTTAGATACTCGTTATTGGATTCATAGTCATTGAAAGGCTCCTCGCGTGCTCAGAAACCCAGTGACTGTTATCGAATATATAACTTAAGTTTAACTTTATTGGTTCAATAGCTGTTGATCGTTTAACTGGAGACTTCAGAAACCGGCCATTAGTGACGTTGTTAAAATTTTTCTTTTATACATATAAAAATCTCGTGTCACATTGTTTGTGGTCGCTCCTCCGAAAGGGCTCAACCGATTTTTATGAATTTTTTTGTGTATTTGATAGGAGAATAGGTCGTAAAGTATATTTCATCATTTCAATCACCTAGCGGTGATTAGGGTGTCTCTATCCAGATTTTTTCGGCAGAACAACGTTTGCCGAGTCAGCTAGTAATAACATATTTTTTGTAATCTTAAGGGTTTTGTACAACCGAGAGAAAAAATATTTTCTTATCTTTGAGTAACACCATTACTTTTCCAGTCTTTCTGTAAGACTCGTTTTGAGGATAAAGATATAGGAAATTAAATTGAACTTTGTTACGGTTACTTAACATCATAATGATATAAAGTTATAATCACAACTATTTTAAATTGCTTTGCCCCTATTACAATACAATACCGACTTTTACCTAATTGTAAGTAAAAATAATATAATAATATTCCTTGTAACTACGAGTAGAATCTTTCAGTGAAATTTCTTCCATCGGTTAAAACACATTTCATTAAAAAGGTCTTTTACTTTCTACAAATATTTCAGCCAAGTGATTTCATAAATCAACAGTTCCTTTCAATTACTATTTTACACGCCATAGTGTTCCTTTTGGTAATCGCCAAACTGAATTAAAAGCATTTCACAAAACACCACGAAAATATTTTGTTCCTACAAGGAAAACAAATAGAGCACAGTAGGAAACTAATTTAAAACTAATTCCCTTCACGTACCATTTACTACCGTTTTAAAGTATGGGTATTATCGTAGGCGAGTAACGAAAACAGTAAATTTTGTTAAAAAAAATTTTGGTTTAAATTTTTTTTTCAAAGCACACTTGGCAGGTATTTTTAAATGTTAACAAAACAAAAACATCATATCCATTACGTTGTAAATAAAGATGTTTTTATTTATTTTATCAATTTAAATCAACTCTCAAATCCTGCTAGTTTTAAAACAGCAGCTGTTAAAAAATGGCAGGAGCAGCAATTTGGTAAATGTTGCCAATTTATCAAATGACAATTAAAGTCACTAAAAGTAAAATTACCATACCTAAAAAAAATATTTATGCTTAGTTTAAGGAAGATTACGAAAAAGGTGTCCATCTTTGGAGGATTGTCAACAATAGTAGTGTTTCCCTTTTTTCCCTAAAAATTGAGCATCTTAACTACGTGCGTTACACTATTACTTATATATTTATAAAAACGGTTTGTTTTTCGATTTTACCACAGATTATTCATTACAAATTTAACTGATTGTTCTTCTGTCCTCAACATTTTCATACAATTGAAGCGAGACAACAACAACTCGCCTATCGCTTTTCGCTCGCAGCGCCCCCATCTCTCATCGCATCATTACAAACTAATCTTAATCTAAATTAAATCTTAAGAACGCAACATCGTGTGTTCGCAATTACTCTGTAATTAAAAATAACTTATTAATTTTGTACTAAACGCGAACCTCTTGCTCTTAATTACTTAAATTAATCAGTTTAATGTACCGTGCTTGTTAATTTTCAGGCCACAGAGCGACCTTTGTTCGCGGGATTGGTTTGGCAACATCTAATGCTTTGGTTTGTTCCCTACTAGTCTTATACACACTAATGACACTAATGCACTAAAAAAATAATATAATAAGTTGAATCCTAAAAAATTTTTTTTTTTAAACGCTTTTATTTCAATAATGTTTAGTTTATAAAATTAGCTACAAGTTGTGAAAATTTCAAGTCTCTACGTAAAATAGAACATAGAGAATTATGCGTCTAAAGTCTGAAAATCGTTTTTTTTAATTTAATTTTTTTTTTTTTTTAATTTTCGTGTATTGTCATCGGAAATACACATGTCTGCCAAATTTCATCAATTTTCATTAAAGGGAAGTCATTCAAATTAACGTTACAAGATTTGATCCTTTGATGCTGTGATGCTCCGAAGTGAAGCTAAATAAAAGCGTTTAAAAACAAGGTTAAAGTCATTGAAGTATTATTACTAGCGTATAGAACCGACACCGCGAACACCATGTATGTCCTAATGCACTGGCGCCACGTGGCTTCAATCTTCAATGGATTCGTTCGATTTTGAAAGGAGAACCGGGGCACAATTTTGAAAATCGAACCTCCCGGGCGGGACACACATTTTCTTCGAGATGTCTGTTCTATGTCATTATACTTCAATGGTTAAAGTTTCTTCAAGAATAGAGTGAATAGAATTTTACGGTGCAGTTCACCATCCAGCTACAGTCGCCGCTTGAGTGAAATGGTTGTCAGGCTATCTATCTATATATATAGAACGCTCCTATATATGATACACACAAATAAAACCCCGTAATCACATACACACACCAGCTCTAGGATTGCATGGATACAATAATTCTTGACAAAAAATATAATTGGCTGCAAAATTAATGATAACTGAAAAACTACTCGTCAGATCTCGCTCTAATTTATGTGGGTCTACATGATAAGTACCAGCTTTTGATTAAAAAAAGAATCATCAAAATCGGTTCATCCAGTCGAAAGTTCTGATGTAACAAATATTTGAATACCTCACAATTGAATAAGTACTTCCTCCTTTTTTGGAGTCGGTTAAAAACAGCACAAACAGTAACTAGATGACATAAACTAATTTATGTGTGAGGTAAAATATAAAGGGATCTCTCAATTGACTTTTCTAATCCTAAAAATGACCAAACTTACCTATAAAGTACGTTGGTACCGATGAGTGATCAGTAGCATGAATCAATAGAAGTAATGATTTGAATTCCACTTCAGACCATTTAAGAGTCAGGCTTAAAGCCACATATAAATCCATCCACCAGGATAATAAATAAGTAAGGCACAAGAGGAATGCGCGTAGTTTAGTCACGCTCATTTCCCGCCAATAGTGCCGAGCGAACGCCATCCGTCAGTGCTGACACGTCGACAGATAATTAAATCATTTGGCAATTTAACAGCAACAGATTCAGAAATTGTCTTGTAATTATGATCATTTCCAAATAGAAAAAATGTGTCCTGATATTTAAAACTACGGGAATGTTTTCAAAATGTGAAAATAGATAGAGATCGTATAATTTGAAAATGAACATGCGCGACTAAACATTTTTGTTACTATCAATTTTATTATTGTAACAATTTGAAAGTGGAAGCATTTATAATTTATCTCATTTATCATTTATTAAATACAACATTTAGGTAAGTGGAATTTTTAAGTACATATTTCTATTTATTTAATATAAAATTTTTCTTCATTCAAGATTTTACTAATTACACGTTATATCGTCCCCGTAGATCGAAAAGTCACTAATGGCCGGTTTCTGAAGTCTCCAGTTAAACGATCAACAGCTATTGAATCAATAAAGTTAAACTTAAGTTATATATTCGATAACAGTCACTGGGTTTCTGAGCACGCGAGGAGCCTTTCAATAACTATGAATCCAATAACGAGTATCTAAAACTGCCACTAGATGGCTCTCTTCAAAAGATAATAAAAAGATAAGTTTCAAATAGATATTATCATTTTATTTTGTCGTTTTGACTAATTGTATTTATTTTGTGGTAGTAAATATGTAAAAAATATTGAAATTTGGTATTTATTTGCGTCTGTTCATCATAGTCAAATATCAACAATAAAATTTAAAAACGTCAATTTAACGTTTATTTTGGTTACCATTGGTTACCATTGGTTACTATGGTAACATTGTATTTGAGAATAACACCTCTGTCATTCATTGTCAATCTAGAAAAAATTGTTGATTTCTTGCAAATAATTGTATTTGTATTTTCAATAATCTGAGGTCCTTGAGGCTATCCATATACCTACGGCACACACAAATGACCTCAAAATAGTTGTAACTTGTAATTTGTCATATTCTGTCCACGAAATGTTAAAATGAAACGTCAAATAAAAATAAAGTTATGGAACCGGTAAACGGCCATATATGCTTAGTTAAGTTAATCTTAGATAAAACGGAATTTATCTATTATCGCCGTGCTCAGAAACGCTTTTTCGGAAGTTATCGACCCGTTAGCGTTTTTGAATAGATAAACTCTCGAAAAAAGGATCTCAGAAACCGGGCATAAGTCGAAAAATGGCCTAAATGAGTTATCAATGTCACTAAAACCACATTTTTTTTTCTCTAAATATCTGTCTAACCATCTATGTTATATGTGCGTTCGTTTCCGATTTACGACATGTGAAAATTAAGTAAATGTATGCTTTGGATCCCACAGCGAAATGAGAGAAATAACTAAATTTTCTTAATTATTTTATATTTATCGAAACTTTACGTAGGTCGGAACTAAAACGATTTAATTACTTTTTCTATTAAATTTTCAATGCATACGTAGGCTTTTAGGTAGACTATAATCACTAAAATGATTTAGTGAGTAGCACTTTGCTAAAATACCCGAAAGCGAAAATCAACTAACTCCAAATAGTGACTTCTCACTCCTTACTGTTAAATGATAATAGAGTGAAATATCACTAACTAAGGGCGAAAATTAACTAACTCCTAACTAACTCAGACATTCTATTGAGAACAAATAATTAATTTGCGTTTTTTAGGGTATTTTATTATTTTCTCATTAACTACTCGATTTTCACTTGTTACAGGTAGTATAATATTAATTTGATTTAAGTTCCTTCAAAATAAAACTAAAAACATAGAGACATGTTATGACATATTAAAGTTATGGCGATTTATATATTTCAAAACTTTGACCCTCAATATCTCAAAACACGTTTTTTGCACTTAATGACTTTTCGCTCTACGGGGACGATATGTTCAATAATAAAACGCGACCACATAACCATTTTTAAAAAAGAAAATCTCTAACTATTTAATTGCATTGTAGAGACAATATTTGGAAAACTTATACTACCTTACTTAAGGGACTTAATTCCCGTATTAATAAGCCGATCGTAAGACCTCTAGCAAACCACCACTCGGTTCCACCCACCACCACACCCAAGATTCACAAGATTCGGTTGATAGGTCGAGCTGACATCGGTTTATTAATACTGTCCTAAAGGCTTATTGTTAGAGTGACGTCAAGTCATATTTAGTTCCCGTCATTGAAGTATAATTATAATGTCATAGAACAGACATCTCGAACAAAATGTGTGTCCCACCCGGGAGGTTCCATTTTCAAAATTGAGCCGATCGAACGAATCCATTGAAGATTGAAGCCACGTGGCGCCAATGCATGGGACATACATGGTGTTCGCCGTGTTGGTTCTATACGTTCGTAATAATACTTCAATGTTTCCCGTCAATGAGGCGTAGAAAACAGAGCCAAGTAACGTTGCCAGCTAATTATATCGTTTGGCAATTGTGGATCGGACGGATAATGGGTGTTAAAAGATTTAGCTTACGAGATACGACGTCTTTCAATCAAGATGGATTCATTTAATCATGCTTCAATCATTGTTTAAGCATAACTCTGCGGAAATCGATTGTTATTAATAGTACTGATTTAATTAGCAAAGATATCAGAATGTATGATACCTATGATGGTATAAGTGTACCTTTAGGCACATGCAATAGGGATGTTGACTAATTTTAGGATTCAATTTTATTTTATAGATAGAACCTCAATATTCACGAAAAAAATATGATAAAAATAATTATCTTCAATTTAAAAACAAAAATTGATAAATAAAAATCAAATTATCAAATTTCCCACCAAAAACGTCACGTGACGTCACTAAAATTCAATACTATCTGTCTACTAAGTTTGTTGAATTTCCATATTATAAAATTGTTCCAATGACGTCATATTCTCAAAATGGCGTTTGAGGTCACGTGACAGTGAGTATAATTTTTAACATTTTAAATTAATGATATTTAATTTATTGTGATTGATTTCAATAAAAGAATCATATTTTAGGCCTTTAAATGTTACCACTAATATTTTAGACATAAATTTATATTAATTTATAATTAGTGTCAACATCCCTATTATGTACAAAAATTTAAGTTTACGAGGAGTACCAGAACCAAAACTCGATGCATCCCATAACATGGTATCAGTTAGGTAGATTGGCTTTACGAATGTTTGTTACTCATGAAATATTGACTTGTGGTTCTTATATTTTTTGTGGCATAAGGTTGTTTATTTTATCATCCGGGAAACTTAAAAGGATTCCCTTTGAAACAGGATGAAAATTTTTATGGAATATTGTTAAAACATCAACCGATGTCAGCTTTCTAATTTTAAAAACTGTATCAAAAGCATTAAAGTATTATTACTAGCGTATAGAATTGACACCGCGAACACGATGTATGTATGTCCCAATCAATTGGCGCCAATGGGCTTCAATGTTCAATGGATTCGTTCGATTTTGAAAGGAGAATGGGGCTCAATTTTGAAAATCGAACCTCCCGGCAAGACATACATTTTGTTCGAGATGTCTGTTCTATGATATTATACTTCAATTATCAAAATACTTATTTTTACTATAATATATGCAATGTACAGATTTGTCACGGTTTTATTAGTATAAAAGAATGAGCGTAACATAACCAAACTAGATTACATTCGTTACAAACTTTCGCATTTGTAATAGGTTATTACTAAGGAGGGATTTAAGTAACGGTTAATATACTTCTTGACCTATTAAAGTACCTACCATACGTACCATTAGCGACAATCATAGGTTATTATCATGTAAGTAATTAAACAACAAGTACAAAGGATCATTCATTGCGCTCCATTCATACGTTCATTCATTCGTCCTGAAATAGCTGTTTATCTGTTTCGTAGAGGAAGTCATAAACATCTCAGTTAAACGTCTCTATCACTCATTGACTTATGTCAACTTGACGTTTCTTTATTGTGTGAGGAAATGGCGTAGTACCTATATGTGAAAGGCGATGATAAAATATGGGTCTCTTTTTGATATTGCATCGGAATGACTGTCCATTTTATGGGTCTCTTTTACAATTAAGGAATGAATAGACGATGGGCATTATGGCTTATGACAGATCATTGAAGTATTATTACTAGCGTATAGAACCGACACCGCGAACACCATGTATGTCCCAATGCATTGGCGCCACGTGGCTTCAATCTTCAATGGATTCGTTCAATTTAAAAGGAGAGCGGGGGCTCAATTTTGAAAATCGAACCTCCCGGACGGGAAACACATTTTGTTCGAGATGTCTGTTCTATGATATTATACTTCAATGGGACATTGTACTTCAATAGTTAAATTTTAAGATTAACTTGCTGACCCGTTTTCGATTCGCTTGTCGGATAAGGCGATTTTTGGAAAATATCTTAATAAAAATCCATACAAATTTGCTTTCTTTTTCTTTTCTATGAAAACATTGAAAAAAATATTAATACATATGTATTTAATAAAGCAAATAACTTTTGTAGCCTCGATTCAAATCGCTTGATGTTAAATTTAAATCCATACAAACCTGCAAACATTTTATACAAATAAAATGTCCCGGAATAAAATATTTTGTAAAATAGACCCGGAATATTCGTAATAGGTAACCTACCTAGCCCATTCAATTTGAAATTTCTTCAACTAGTTCATTGACTAAAAAGTACCTTAGCAACTAGGACTGCGTCTTTGGTACCTTCATATCAATAAAAAGATAAAGATGAATAAAAAGAAGAATCATTAAAATACAGTTAATTAGCAATACCCGAGGATAATATAAATTATGCAACCTTCAGCCAAGATAAGCTGACCTACTTATGTACATATATAAAACTCGAAGTTTGGTGTGTCCGTGTGTCATCGTTGAAAACAAACTTCACCTGCTTGAGGTAAATAGAGAAAATAAAATACATATTTCAATCAGAGGTATTTACCGTTCACCCAAATTAATCTAAAACTAATAGACTACATTTAGACTAAATCGTACTTATTATAAAATGTGAAAGTTTGTAATCATGTTTTTTTAGTCTGTCACGCAAAAAGTACTGAACTTTTCATGCAATTTAACACACAGTAGACCATTATCTAGATTAAGGTAAAGTTTAATTATCATCCCAGATAATGTGGGCAAAGTCACGTGCAGATCGCTAGTGAAATATAACAGCCCATCATTGAAACCAAGTAAACCTTCTCTGCTCTTAGTGCGCCCTTGACCACGGTGAACAAAATATAAAAGAAATGAGTGAGGTGAGTGTAGGTAGCGTCCATTTTGATTTAAACACGGACGTGAAAATGACCCCGGACGTCACCTTGTCTTATCGAGAGTGACGCCGCCCGCTTACCATGTATGCGTAATTTTTAGTTTCATGCAAATATCTTACATATAATACAATATTTGTTATTTAGTTTCATAAAAATATTCGTGTTACGAACAAAGCCACAACCAAAATGTAGTGTTCCTCAAAGTATAATTTAATGATGTTTATTATTATGGACAGATTTATATTCATTAATTTTCGGTATATTATCCGATTCGCGTAAGTTTAACATAAATATTTACATTCGTAGAACGAATATAGATAAATAAGCGATAATTATATCTAAATGTCTCTTTTACTGAACAATAATTGTTACATTATAATTATTATTATGGTCGGACCAATAAATTATATTGTCTATCATTAATTATATGTGATTGAGAAATGTGTCTACTGATAAAGGGCCGGGCGACGTGGTATTATGTCTTCGGAAATTAATAATATTGCATTTAACGGAATAATAAAATAATAATGGCATCATTGAACAAAACACTGAATGATGTTTTATTATTAACTAAAGTTATTTTAAACTGTGATAGCTTAGTGCTTTGATACAACTTCCTCCATAGGTGGTTTGGGTCTGAAGCTACTAGGTTATATTATATTATGTACTTACCTATAGTACATAGATACCCTTAGCTATGTGTATAAGGTTTTCTTTAGGTCATATTCTGGAAATAATACCATATTTTACTTTGATAAGGGGTGATGAAGAATACTTAAATCGCGAACTAAATAAGTAAATGTATTATAGTTGTTATAATTATAAAAGTACTTACCTCTACAATCTACATTTTTAAGAATTCAAAACAGGAGGAGGTTCTCAATTTGACTGTTTTTTTAATGTGTGTTATACCTCATAACTTTTTATTAGGTGTAACTATTTGTATGATTCTTAAATTCATAATATTTATTTATTTATTTCTATTCATACTTAGGTACATCTAACATTACAGGTAAACAACCTAATGCGTTAGTGTAATCATACATTTTTTTCCAGAATAATTATTATATTATTATATAAAGATAATGCATTATAATATTACATAGTAATAATACAATAAAATATCAAAATTATAAAAACAGCTGTGCTCGTTATCTCTACGCGATAGAATTAGAAATGAGAAAATCCGTAAACGAACGAAGCTAACCGATATAGCGCGGAGAATAAACCGGCTGAAGTTGCAATGGGTTGACTATATAGTTCGAAGGAAAGATAATCGTTGGGGAAAGGTCCTCGAATGGAGACCATGCCTCGGAAAAAGGAGCACAGGACGCCCCCCGACGAGGTGGACTGACGACCTGAAGAAGACAGCAGGTATCCGCTGGATTCAGAAGGCTCAGGACCGGTCAGAGTGGCGCAAGTTAGGATAGGTCTTATGTCCAGCAGTGGACTTTTAAAGGCTGATGGATGGAGGGGTGATATTTTATGCATGGTTATAGCTGCCACATTCCTTGTAGAATTATGAAACATTGTATAAGTGCTATGGACCGTAGCGCCTCTTTCTTTTAACCAGTGACAATTCACCATCAGGTCAGTCGGTTAGTTTGTCGGCCATTTTCATAAAAAAACCAAAACACAAAATTTACAACTTAATCTTCTTAATTTAATTGAAAATAACAACTTGTACTTATAAAAGCAAAGTGGTTACTGGCCATTAAATAAATATATCCAAAGCCATTAAACTGAACTAAAAACTTTACGTTCCAAATTTAAAACCCTTAACACGTCCTAACACATATTTGATAATTATGTGTTCGGCTCCTTTGTGCTTCTGACGGCCTGACCTACACTGCACATATTGTATGAAGATTGTGTTACACTACAGGCGAAAATATATGAAGCAGACAATACCAGCATTTGTGACCCATAATATTTTTGAAGGACCTCTTCAACGATCCACCCCACACAAAAAAAATATTTTTCAGTGTTTTATTCTACGACTTGAGAGTTTTAATAAATATGCATAATCATGCCAAATTACAGCTTACTATAAGGGTCTAGGCGCTATGCTTCGGATGGACGGACGGACGGATATTACGAAACTGTAAAAGTTCCGATTTTTCTTCGGAACCTAAAAAAGAAGCTTGAACAACCACATGTTGCATCGCACCGCTTTCACTCCGCCAGATCCTAAGCTCTGGCGGAGTAATCGAACCCTTCGGAGGGTCAACCCGATATTGGGCCACAAACAAACATAAAAACGGATAGTAAAACTTTACGGCCTCCGTTTACTGAGACGCTGCGTGAACTATGGTAGCAGTGGGTAATTTTTCGACCGCAGTTATTCGTGCGTGAAATAAGATGGAAGAAATGGAAAAATGGTAGTAGACTGGTCAATGATGGGTAATCACCATTCACATTTTAAGCATATTTAGCCATTGAATAATAATGTCATAGAACAGACATCTCGAACAAAATATGTGTCCCGCCCGGGAGGTTCCATTTTCAAAATTGATCCCCCGTTCTCCTTTCAAAATCGAACGAATCCATTGAAGATTGAAGCCACGTGGCGCCAATGGATTGGGACGTACATGGTGTTCGTGGTGTCGGCTCTATACGCTAGTACTCGTAATAATACTTCAATGCATTTAGCATTTAAAGTTTCAATGACGAGTTTAAAATGTTCTCAGCCATGCAGTCAACAGTCATTTCGTAGTTTTACCTGGAAAATTTAAAACGCTCATGCAAATCTATACCTACTTCTTTACTAAATTATGAAGAGGAATGTTTTGTTTTTTTGTTTGTAATAGATCAACTCAAAAACTAGTAGGCTGATTACAAAAATTCTTTCACTAATAGAAAGCTCTTATCTTTCTGAATACTTTAGGCTATGTTTTTTTTTAAATTGGGAGTTCTATACGAACCCCGAAGCAAATCGAGGGCCAGTTATTAATATGCGTAGTTTAAGACATTCACGATCTATACTAGTCTATCTCTCCAAAATAGTATGCCTCAGCCATTGAAGTATAATGACATAGAACAGACATCTCGAACAAAATGTGTGTCCCGAAACCGCGATGACGCGTTCTTTTTTCAAACTCTAGAAGGTGATTTACATAGAGTAACTTTGTATAAGACACTTGCCGAACCACGACAAACAGTCAACGACTCTAAATCTTTAGCTCTTCCAAATGTTTGATTTAATGTTTAATTGAATTCACTGAGTAATGTAATACACATAATTTATTATTTACCAAAGAGTAGGTACTATAGTCATTCTTATCGGGCTTATTTATTTGTCCATTAACACGCTTACTTGCCAAGTGTGTAAGCCCGACTCATGATTTTTTCAATTCAATTCAATTGACTGACCTGAACTGACTGAACTGACTTGAATTGATTCAAGTCAATTTATTTGCATTTCATTCAAAAATGGCGGGAATATTCCACAATAATTGAAATAAATTCGTTTTAGTTGATTTAAGTTAATATTTTGTTTTCTTACTGATGATAAGTAATACCATTTTCTTTTTTGTATTTTTTTACGTGCAATTGTGACAGGTTCTCATCACGCAAGACGGCATTTTTTCAGTTTGTTACTAAACAATTTTGGCATGCGGCCGCAATGAACGCAGGTGAGTGACAAGCAAGTGAGTGAATGAAGTGAGCCACCCTGGCCACAATGAATGCACCCGACTCAATGTTCGGAAAGTCTGTTCTATAGGAAGTAATAGTACTTCAATGGCCTCAGCAGCTAAAACATAGTCAGTTTGTTCTAATTCTTCTTTAATATCTTTTAAACTACGTACGCATTTTAAAGTTTGTGGCCATCACAATGAATATTTATTTGACAAATTAAGTACTGTATGCACTTAAATTTTATTTCAATTTCAAAATTAAAATATAAATAAGCTCAAGTTAATTTGAGCAATCTATCCATTTAATAAAGTAGTAAAAAAATTGAGTAACCGACAGGAAAACAGATAGAAACTTCAGTGACTTTTTTTTAGGTTTCGTAGTGAAAACGGAATCTTATAATTTCTTCATGTCTGTCCGACCGTTTTGAGCATATCGCAGAGACCCTTAGTACTAAAAAAAACTGTAATATAGCATGAATACCTATACATGTTTAAGTAAACCACAAAGCCATTGTAGAATATTAAAAAAAATACATACAGAATCTCACATGTATAAAAACTATTATAATGTCGATTAAAATATTATATCTAATTACCAAGAAGTGGCATATGCTTCCGTGGCGGCGCGGCCTATAGAAAAATGCCGGCCAATAAAAGTACCGCCTCATTATACCAATTAACTGGGAACTATTCCCGAAAGGGCTTATCTCTAAACGAGATTTAAGTGGAAGGATCTCTGGTATGCGGTGCTTCGGATATACCTATCCGAAATTCTACGATTTAATGGACTATTGGTCTATAATTATTCTTAGAGACCAACCGAACTTTCGGTTTTGATTTCGGTTTCGGCCAGTTTTCTGAAACTGTCGGCCACACCGAACTCTTTTCGTGAATTGTCGTGCGTCTTTCGGTTATCTCGTGTTCGCTGACTTTCCATGTTTAATATAATATTTGTTAATTATATTTGTTACATAGCTACCTACTTTTATTATTGTTTTTTTCATTTTATCTAACACCATAACTGTCTGTATATACGTACATATAAAATCGGCCAAGTGCGTGTCAGGCCACGCGCAATGTATTATATAATAGCTTTCCGTAGTTGTATATTTGACTGCTAAACCTAATTAACTGAATATTAGTATGAGTAGAAATTTTGTTTGTAATTAACCTTACCTGTCTAGGATAAATATACTATTTTAAGGCGAATTAGCAGTAGGTAGTATATATATGATGCATGTATATATAGGTGTTGTCCGTGTTGGGTGTCTTACGCGGTGTCCTACGTGGGCGACTCAACGCGAACGCGATCGCGAAGCGATCTGGTGCGATTTCAGTGCGATGCGGTGCGATGCGGCGGCTCTGTCCTACGTGCACGCGAATCGTCACTTCACCGCCACTGACATCCGCCGCGCCGCTGAAGTTCGCGCGAAAATATCAAACCAACTGATCGCGTTCGCGTCAAATCGCGCCGCGCCGCAGCGCATTCTACGTGCGTTTTGTAACGTAGGACACTTCAACACATTTCAACTGTTTGTTGTTTTCGCATCGCGCCGCGTCGCTTCGCGTTCGCGTTGAGTCGCCCACGTAGGACACCGCGTTATAAACCTAACTAAATACAAAAACAGTTTAGAAAATAGTTTAAAATGGCTTAATAAGCCCTGACTGTTTTGTGTCAGTTTACACGAAATTATAAAACAAAAGACGATTTAGATAAAACGCTAAAACCATAGGTTCTTGTCTCCCAAGAAGTCACAGGAAAAAGCTAGTATAGATTAACAGCTACCTAATATATTCAAACAACCTCGTCTTAACTCCAAAAACATCACGACGCTTTATTTGAAATAAACTTCTATCGACGAATCTACATATTTATTTATTTTTATGTCTCTATTCGGCGTTTTTACCAGTAGCCGTTAATAATTTGGGTCCATTAATGTTAATTATAAATTCTTCGTTCATCTCGCATTAGTTTTATGAACTATAAACCCGGCCCGCCACAATTTGTTCGTCTTTGCCACCGTTTCTTAATAATTTATGTTTATTCAAGGTGATTTTGAATAATTGGATAGGTACTTAGTTTCGTGTGTTTGGGAGTTGGGTTCGCTTATCGCACCGACTAATAATGATTGTTAATATTTCTTTGAATCCTGGGAAATATAGCTCTATTCTGACGACCCGCGTGGTGTAATGGTTACCGTTCCATTTAACCAGATAGTTTATGTATGTATGTAATGTATGAAGTTATGTATTTATCTATATATATAAAATTGAAAAGAGACACACCACTGATTAAACAAAAAATCTCAGAAACTACCAAACCGATTATGATGAAATTTGGCAGGGAGATAGATTATGCTAAGGAGACGTCAGCTAAGAACGGATATTTGGAAATTCATCCCCTAACTAGCAAAAATAGGGGTCCGAAGTCATTTTCATACAAACCAACTTCGTCAGTTTTAGAGTTATAAGTATGAATTTTTTTATGTAAGTTTATAGTAATAAACAAAAATTAAGTTTAGCATATTTTTTTGGAAAATCATCCCTTAAAGGGTTAATTTAGAGGACAACAGTCAGTACTCAACTTCGTCATTTTTGAACTTAAAAACATGAAAATTTACATATTAGCTCAAAATTAGAAACTTAATTTTGAAGTATTACGGTTTTTTGGAAAATCATCCCCTAAAGTGTTAATTAAGGCGGCGCAAGTTGGTATGGGAACTTCGTCAGTTTTGAAGTAAGAAGGGTGAAAATTTGTATTTAAGCCTATATTTAGACACAAAAAATAACTGCATCACGGTTTTCTTGAAATTCATCCCCTAAAAATAAGGGTTGGTAGTCAATTGCATACAAATTAACTTCAACAGTTTTCGAGGTATAAATATGATTTTTTTTATATAAGTTTATAGTAATAAACAAAAATTAAGTTTAACACATGTTTTTGGAAAATCATCCCTTAAAGGGTTAATTTAGAGGACAACAGTCAGTATTCAACTTCGTCATTTTTGAAGTTAAAAACATGAAAATTTACATATTAGCTCAAAATTTCAAACTAAATTTTGAAGTATTACGTTTTTTTGGAAATTCATCCCCTAAAGTGTTAATTAAGGCGGCACAAGTTGGTATGGGAACTTCGTCAGTTTTGAAGTAAGAAGGGTGAAAATTTGTATTTAAGCCTATAGTTAGACACAAAAAATAACTGTATCACGGTTTTCTCGAAATTCATCCCCTAAAAATAGGGGTTGGTAGTCAACTACATACAAATCAAGCTTACCAGTTTTCGAGGTATAAATATGAAAATTTTTATGTAAGTTTATATTAATAAACAAAAGTTAACTTTTTAACACATTTTTTTGGAAAATCATCCCTTAAAGGGTTAATTTAGAGGATGGAACTCAGTACGCACGTCATTTTTGAAGTTAACAACATGAAAATTTATACATTAATTTTGGAGTGGGAGGGGAGAGGGAAAGGAAGCAGAAAAGAGACCAAGACCGGGAGAGGAAGAGGGACAAGAAGCGGGAGAGGGACCGGGAGTGCGAGAGGGACAGGGATAGAGAGCTGGAGAGGGAGAGGGGCAGGAAGCGGGAGAGGGAGTGGGACAGGAAGCGGGCGAGAGACCAGGTGTGGGAGAGGGAGAGGGAAAGGGAGCGGAAGAGGGACCGGGAACGGGACAGGCAGCGGAAAAGGGAGCGGGAGAGGGAGAGGGACAGGGAAGCTGGAGAGGGACTATGAGTGGAAGAGGGAGAGAGAGAAAAAGAGGGAGAGGGGTTAATATTGAAATTTTTAACCAATAAAAAATACTTCAATAACATGTTAGAGCACCAAAAATTTGTTTTTAAAATTATTGTTTGTCTGTCTGTTTGTCTGTCCGGGCATCACATCAAAACCCTTGAACTGATTTTGACGGAAATTAGTTAAGTTGTTTCTTATACTTTTGGTCATATTTTAGAAAAATTTTCATCCAGAAAATTAAAAGGTTTCCCTGGAAACAAGATGAAACTTTGTATGGATTATTTTTAAAATAGCAACAATTTGCTTCAAACGTTTCTCCTTTAATTGATGAAATACATGTTTTCGAATTTTTCAAATTTTTCATGAAAAAGAAAAAAAAAATGTGAATATGGTTTATTTTTCAAAACCCGCAGCCGGAGGAATGATTTGTGATTGTATCATAGGTTTTACTTTATAAAGTCCTAAATTCAATATAAATTAACCTGTTATTAAATTTTCTTCTCTGAGGGGTACAAATACAATTTATTAATAAGCATAATTTTCGCGTGCGAAGCTGCGGGCAACAGCTAGTATATGTATATGTGTATGTGTGTGTACTGTGTATGGTATATCTTTTTATTATTTAATTTTTTTGGTTCCTAAGTATTTTTTTACAGCCTAGATGTACCGCCATATCGTTGTGTTCTTACTATCCGTAGGTTGACTGGGAGAGAATGCTTTTAGCATTATAATAATAATAATAATAACGCTTCACACTCATAGCCCCACACTAGGATTCCCTGTGTCGTGGGTGCCATGGACAACACACAAGACAAGAACACTCACACCCAGACCGAGAACAGAAATTCAAACCCATCATTCAAATTTCCGCCTCGCTGGGAATCGAACCCAGGACCTTTGGCGCGGCGATCCGGCATGGTAACCATTGCGCCACGCGGTTCGTCAACATTAAGTCCGCCTTTGCTATTGTACGTTTGTATGGTGCAAAAAGTTAAATAAATAAATAGCCGTTCGATTCCCAGTGAGGCAGATATTTGAATTGTTCTCTGTCTGCGCGTGTGTGTGTTGATGACTTTGTGTGTTGTCCATGGTACCCATGACACGGAATCCTAGTATAGTGCGTGAATGTGTAACGATTATTTATTTATTTTATTTTGTCAAACTGTAAAAGTAGATTTTATGTAAAAAAAAAAAATGTAAAGTGACATATCCATGCTTGGTTCAACTCAAACTTTCCTATTGGATTACTGGACTATGTGACACCCTGTAAGCGTTTATAAATAAATTATTATTGAGATAAATATAATAACTTCGGGCTAGCTACCAACCTTCTTCTTCTTTCATCATTGTTCTTCCTTATGGAATCGATTGTATCTAGGTGTTTTTCAGGGTTTCGGATGTTGCAGAGAGGTACCTAGGTAGTTAACTTGTTTATGCAGGATAATTTTTGATGGAAAATGTTGGGCAATCAACATTTACTACTTAGCTAGTGGCTCATCTTATTTATTAATATTTTTTTATAAAAACCTAACAATAATTACGTCTACTACAAACTAAAATATGTTAAATAACTTAATGCATCATATTCATACCAACTACGTTGTGAAAACAATTTGTTTACGTTTAGCAATCGAGTTATTGAGCTGTATAATTTATAGCAACATTAATCAAAGGTTCAAGTTTTATTTGTGACAGCCAATTTAAAACTGCACGACAGTGAACTTAAATCCGATTAAAGTACAAGGTTGTACTATTACAAAAAGGCTACTATTGAGATTGAAGTATAATGTCATAGAACATACATCTCGAACAAAATGTGTGTCCCGCCCGGGAAGTTCGATTTTCAAAGTTGAGCCCCCGTTCTGCTTTCAAAATAGAACGAATCCATTTAATATTGAAGCCACGTGGCGCCAATGCATTGGGACATACTTACATGATGTACGCGGTGTCGGTTCTATACGCTAGTAATAATACTTTAATAACTATTGACATTTAAGCTACCGAAAGTTTATTAGCAAGATGCAAAAAAAATATTAAGCTAGTTGCAAGCCATGAGCTAAGCTATACTGAAGCTGAACTAAAACATAGCTATGAGTTTTTTTTTTTTGGACGGGACGGGGACGCGACGTGGACGGGGCAACATACGTGCGTCCCCCTTCCCGTCTCGTACGTGATCCCGCTGCGTATACGCTATCGTTAACATTTTGTATGAAACGATGTTTCCAAAATTTCACGTCCCGTCTCGTACGGGGTAAAAACACTAACGTTTGCATCGACCTTTAATGTAATCTAATACCTTTAAACGAGCAATTCTTGTATATATATACTAGGAAATGGCCCTCGCTTCACTTCGGGAAAAATATCAAAAAAGTAATGTAATTATAGCCTATGTCACCCGGCGATAGTGTAGATTCCCAATACTGAAAGATTTTTTCAAATCGGTTCGGTAGTTTCGGAGCCTATTCAATGCAAACTATCAAATCTTTCCTCTTTAATACTCTTTCCTATAATATTAGTATAGACATACAATTGGAATCTCGGAATCGGCTCCAACGATTTTCATGAAATTTAGTATATAGGGAGTTTCGGGGGCGATAAATCGATCTAACTAGGATTCATTTTTAGAAAATGTCGTTTTATCGGTGTGTTCAGGCAATGATAAACTTCTACAATATACTCTTCCTGACATCTATTGGCAAGTAGCAATACTAAAGCTACTTCAGTAAATGGCGTTGTTAAGCAACACTAAACCGAGCAAAGCTCGGTCATCCGGATATTTAACTTTGTTTATGATCTGCATACAAATATGAAAAACACACGCGCGCTTAATAAATTATTGCAAAATACAAACCTCACCGACCACACAACTGAATTTAGTGAGTATTACATTTAATAATGGTGACAAAAATCCTGTGAAACATTAAATAGTAGAGAAAAATATCACTTATGAGTTTGCCTACTAGAGCGTTCTATACCATGACCGTGCTAGAAACGTCTCAGACCAAAAGATAACTCAATCTTTATATTAAAAAGTATGGCACTCTCAAATGTTGTCGACGTAAGTGTGTGCAAATTATATTTTCACAATACTCATTAAAATTTTATTATAAGCCAAAAAATGTAAAGGCAGTGAAACAGGACCTTACAGCTGTTAAACATGTGATAAGTAATTTTAACGAATGCTTATAATAAGGAAAACCACAGTTAATTTGTACCGGCATATTGTGTCGCCGCTACGACGATAAAAATACCTTATATTTGTTCGCAAGTCCGATAGTATCTCGTCAGGTAAAAAATAAATTAATATTTTTATGACTTAGGACGTTCTTGTATAACACATAATTATTATAATACCTATACACATACCTGCACGCATAGCTATTATAAAATAACGATTCATCCCAAGCTATCTTCTCTAATTTCCTAAGAAAAGATGAGTCTTACTTAAGTTATACTATTATTTACAGTAATGAAGACATTTACCATTATTTTGCGTATAATATACTGTCAGCCTTCTAGTCTAAATTACTATTATAAATCCTTATGTAGGAACTATTTGTTTTTATGTAGGGTAAGGTTGCTCAAGTCGTACTACCGCCTAAATCGTACCCCGATGATATTCCAGCTGTTGCGTATAAAAAGTGTCATCTAGTGACGTTGATCTGAAGTAAATAGGGACACAAACACGTGAAAACAATTGGACGGCCGGCCGTCTTGCGGAGCAAAAATAATCAAAAAGTAAATCTTTTCAACAGTTTTCAATAAAATTTTTAGCTCATTTGTAAGTTTTTTATAAAAGGAATGCAATTTTCAATTAATTTTTTTTGTTCACATCCATTTTTAATGATAATCTGGCAGTCATTTAGGTACACACAAACAGTAGAATTTTTTTAGTTATGACTTTATGGTAATTTTGTTTTTAAATTTAGAATACCTCACTGCTTATGTCGTACCTGTGGGGAACTCTTTACTCGTACCGGTACGAATTAGGTATTCAGAAAATTCTATTTAATTTACTTAACTTTTTTTACCAGGCAATAAATATGGAAAAGAGAAAGTATGATAGTTGGTAACGAAGCTTTAGACAAACATAGGAATGATGAATTGGAATTAATGGCGCTTGTTACAAGCTTTGGTATATTATATCTTCTACAGTAGAAGATATAATATATCAAAGCCTCGAAGACATTTGAAAGGATTCAATAAGACAACAAAATTTGGAAGACCTAATGATATTATGTCATCAGATATGGAAAAGATATTGGCAGAGCATTTGATAAATTTAATCTTCGGATTAACTACGATTCAATTTAGAAAACTTGCCTTCGAGCTTGCCGAAAAATTTCAGTGACCCTATCGTTTTAACAAAGAAAAGAGAATAGAAGGCAAGAAATGTTATTATTGATTCATGAAAGATCATCCAAATTTGTCATCATAATTTTGTTTTCTATGTTTAGTTGAGTTTGTAGGTTAGTGACCTACAGTGTTAGTGACTGATTTTGTGGCTATTAACTAAAGAAAGACATTTTAAATTGATTTTAGAGATTAAGATTGAATTGTTTGTTATTTTTGTTTATTTCAATTTGATCTCTTATTATTACTTAAGTATTTTTGTATATCCTATATAATGTCTTCACTAAGGTCTTATTCTAAGTACGACTTAGGCTAGGGGTGGTACGAATTAGGCGACTAGGTGCCTTAATCGTACCGAAGGTACATTTCTGAAAATCGTTAATATACCTACCTTGATAAGAGATTTTTAAATTTCAATGAATGCTGATTAAAAGTTAACTAAACAAAGGTTCTGTCCATGCAAAAGATATTTTTTTATTTGAATGACATTAAGAATTACAGCATTATTTTCTTAAGGGGTACGATTTGAGCAACCTTACCCTATATGTAAACTTTTATACAACCTTAGTTTTCGTTATATAATGTATAGAATAAAACTTAATAATCTAATAAAATTACATTATTATAACAAACCCGAAACTTGTTCAAGTTAAGTAGAGCCCTTAATGTCAGTTACGACATAAAACTGTCAAATGGGATCGTTATTCGTTCCTCTATTTAAAATGTCGTATCGCTCTGCTAATGGATATCGCATCGCCCATTATAAAAACGGCCAAGCGTGGGTTGGAATTTAGACATTTTTTTCTTTAGACTAGCCTATGCACTGCAATGAATAGCATAATATATTAATTCATGCTATTTATTCGATGAAAATAAAAACAATAAAAAATTAAGTATTAACAGTAAAAAATATTCATTCATTGAATTCATATGGACGTATATTTTACAAAAGTCCGCCTTTTGTTCCTTTACTTGTGTAAGGTTCAATAAAGAATAAAATAAATAAATAAATAAAAGTATGCGTATGGCTTCAATCCATTAATGGCCCACTACTGGGCACGGGTCTCCCGTCTTGAGGAGGCCTAGAGCATATTTCACGACGCTGCTCCAGTGGAGAGATTGGTGGACGGGTTAGTGGCCAACCCGAATGTCGAAAGTTTTCAAACCAGCGAGGACTGGACCGAAGACCGAGGACCGAGGTTATCTTATGATAACAACCGGGACCGACGGTTTTACGTGCCCTCCGAAGCACGGAAATCCTCAAAAATTTTTTGCCACTATCGGTCACTAATCCAACTACCGACCGCGCCCGCTATTGCTTTACTTTTTCGATCACTTAGAATCGACGCAAGCTGCCGGGCTATGAGAAAGCTTCAAGTGTGCATATAGCTGGCTTCAACCCATTAATGGCCCACTACTGGGCACAGGTCTCTCCTCTTAAGGAGGCCTAGAGCATACTCCACCACGCTGCTCCAGTGCGGATTGGTGGAGAGTGTGCGTATAATTATGATTTAATTTAAGGTAAGATCCACATACAGCATAGGCTGTAATAATCTTGTTTTAATGACAATGATACATTTTAATAACGTAATATTAAACGCAACCCTAACAACGAAAGTAAAGTAGCCGCGTATAATTAAGCACGCATACAGTATACAACACAATTATACACGGCGCAATAAATTATACAATTATCAAAATCGCCTCGCCTCAGTCAGCTCCCACTCTGGAGGCGATAAGAATATCAAATATTGGATTTCTACGAAACAACTGTACCGTATATCTGAGAAAGAGATCAAAGTTATAGACATGGCACTCTTGTCTTAATTTTTATTGGAATTGCCGAAAAACGAGCTGAAGATCTACCTGATGGTAAGTGGCTATCGTCGCCTATGGACATCAGCAACAACAAAGGCATCACTGATGCGTTGCCGGCCAAAAAGAGAGAAGAAAAAACAAGAATTGGCTCTCAAGCCAAATAATTTTATTGAATCCCCTAAGTTTTTCAACGAGGTTAATTTTCATTTCTTACGTCTTTTTTGTTATAGGTACACAATATAATATTTGACTGGGTCTTAAATGTTTTATTTCGTATTAGATTCATATTGTTATTGTAAGATTCGTCGGGTTTTATGTTTTCGTCGACTTTTCGTTAGAATGTCAGTTGACACCAGCAAATATTGTGTCGTTTGTACTAATTACACCATCAAATATACCAAAGTAACATTTATATGAGATTTCTATACATTATAATGTCTTCTTAAGCAAAGGTTATCTCATATGCAGCGAACATAACAATTAGGCTGAGAAAAATTCATGAAGTCACAGACATTTTATTTAGTTTAAAAACGATAAGACAGGTGTAGTTACTATATTTTATAATATCAATTATTGATCATGAATAATTCAATATATTATTTTGTAAACAGTACTTTTACAGTTATTTAACGAAACACTTTCCCTTGAGACAATCTGATATTTGACGGTCAATTTACTAATTTTAAATTGTATTTGTTTGACGTAATTCAAAGAGCCAGGTGAAAATTTTGCGCCCATATGACTTATGAATAAATAAAGCCAATAATTGAGGCAATTTAATGGATTGTATGTTAAAAAATAAAGAAATTAAATAATGTTATTTTAAATATAAAATCGATGTCAAAGTGAATTTAATTTTAGGATTCCGCATGTAAAGATGTAACAAACCTTATATATAACGTGACTTTGTGTCTATAACGTGCTACACTCTTTGAATGATGAAAAAAATCTTTTGTTAAATGTTTTGCAATTACGAACTTCAAAAAAATAAGTGTCTTCTGTATCATGTCCAATGATTTCAATGGTAATGATATCTACAATTATCATTCATTCATTCTTTCATTCTTTCTTTTTTCTCTCTTTCTTGGCTGACATACA
The DNA here is from genome assembly GCA_963932265.1 of Thymelicus lineola. Taxonomy (NCBI): domain Eukaryota; kingdom Metazoa; phylum Arthropoda; class Insecta; order Lepidoptera; family Hesperiidae; genus Thymelicus; species Thymelicus lineola. The sequence continues at coordinate 5,458,522 of OZ010703.1, read as the reverse complement.
TACCATCAGTGATGCCTTTGGGGTTGCTGGTGTTCATGGGCGACGATAGCCACTTACCATCAGGTGGATCGTCAGGACGTTTGCCGGCTATTTCCATAAAAAAATCTGATTAATATTAAAAAAAACTGGACTATCAAATAAAACTTTTACACTTTTAAACGCATATTCGATGCTCATACGCTTTTTATCATAGGCACAATCGTACATTCCACACAAAGAAACCTTGCAAAGTGCAAAAAGTCAAAACCAAAATGTGTCCAAACTTGTCCAAAAATGAAAAAAAAGTATTTTGGTGGCGGAAAATTATTTATTTTTTATTATTTGTAATAAATACATCCTATAACGATATGCCATATGTTATTTAGTGTTCAGTTAATCGCCCTGACATACAGATTACATTAATGCAATAACTTTTAATTTTAATTGCAATTACCCTGACAATTAACGTTTTACGACTGACTGAGCGATAAGTCTACAGTTTGTTTTTCTTCGCCACAATTTTAATATTCTGTTAATTTTTACGACTACAGATAAATAAACAGTAAAACTTTTAATGGATTTAGCTTTAACAGTATAATTAGCCCAAAACGGAAGAGAAATTTCTATGTGCTTAATTATACTTTAGGTTACAACTACTCGTAATTAAATGCTTTCACGCTCACAAGCCAATATATATTTTTTATTTTATGAGCTCTATTTGTATTGTAAGAAAGAAAGAAAGAAAGAAATTATTTATTTTGCTAAGCACTGCAACATGTTATAAAATTTACACTAAATAACTGTATACACTAATACTATTTATACTGTTGTATATTATATACATTATGTACTATTATTTCTTCTGTGGTATAACAGAAAAGTACCTAATGAACAGTGTATAAATTTTTTGACCTTACGCCCGTGTGATGGAAGCAAAACAGCTAAGCCATTTTGACTATAAAGGTGTAGATGTTTTGAAGTTAGGGCGTGTAGAGTTAGGGCTTGTAGAGTTAGAAGGTTAGCTCTACATGAGATCTGATAACTTTTTTGATGTAGAGAAATGTCTCGTCTTGGCAACATTTGACATGAAAATGTGTTTGGTGGGTTATTATGTTACATTTTATATTATACTTTAAAGAGCGCAATTAAATAATCCAGGTTTAAGTTTTTAAATTTAGATATTGTTAGAGATTTCTGACAGGGCAGATATTGAAATGAAAGAAAAATGTTTGTTGGTTTACTTTTGTGATGTCTTATTGCAAGTCTATGCCACCTGTAACTCATATACAAACGATTAGTATGAAGGTGCTTTATAATCTAGTAACAAATAAAACTTTATGATACGCTTATCTTTATCAGCGCAACGATACTAAAACTCGTCAAAATCCAATTAGGTACATTTTACGGCAAACGTAATATTTGTTGAAAATGTTTGTACAATGAACGCAGTATTAACCCTTGGCAATGGTGTTTCCGACCCAGGTAGGTTTTATTACTAATTAACCATATCACGAATGCCAATGGCCGAGCGGTGCCAATCGCTGTCAACTTGTCAGGTGATGTACAACGCTTAACCCGCGTCGCGTCTGGTCGGTCGGAAATACCCCACAGTTTTAGTTATAATATTTCTTTTCTTTTCTTTTCTTTTTCAAGGGAAATAATTGGAAAATAATACGTATTTTTTGTTGTTAGAATTTATTGCGTTTGATTTTATAAAAACAAAATTGAATTGCGGAGAAAAAGTAAGTTTGTTTTTATTTGATTGACATTGATAATTTTATGTATAAATAAGGGTAATGCTTAAAAAAAATAAGGTCTAAACTGTATTAATCATTATCGGCTAGTTTAAATACAATAAATCACTAACCTGCCTTCACTATGTTTTATTTTTATAGACGAACTTGTGTACTCATTACTCAAAATAATATTTTTTACATAGTTTGAAATTGAAATAACTTATGTGACAATACAATAAGGACGATATTATATAAGGGATAATTATATTATAGAGATATATTACATTTAACATAGTCGAAACAATTCAAAATTTAATCTAAAATAAGTTTTTTGACACTAACTCCCAATTAGCTAATTAACACTCGCGAAATAATTCTAAGCGATGAACTATAAAAACTTAATTAAAATGTCGAGCAACGAATTAACAATTACGCAACTAGGCATACTAAATACCATCGTCTGTCTAGTAATAAAAACGGTTTAATTATTTAATGTACCCGGTCATTAAAGGGTTGGACAGAACTTAACGAGGTATAGCTACTGTAAGTGACCAGACGGGTAAAAACAACTTTTTATTTCGATACCGTGCGACATGCCGTCCTTTTCTTTCGTGGCCCGATTGCTTATGTCCATCCTTGTCGCACAGGGCAATTAACACTCTATACGGTAGCGATGGAAGAAATTAGTTAAGAGACTCTCGTCCTCATTTCAGTGGCTTGTGTCAACGGGCAGGCATACCGGGTTTTTTTGTTGACTTTTTATTTTTTATACGTTTTTGTTTGTCTTGTTGTCAAGTCATTAGTGGGCATGTTATTGACGGGCTATCTGGGAAGCTTTTAGTGCGACACTGTTAGGTCACTTCATCCTTTTGATTATGATGTGAGTATCAAAATTTGTAAGTCGGTGTAAATGTTGCCTAAATTATAAGTTGATTCAAATGTCAGTGTTGTCTAAATTATAACTTGATTCAAGTATTGGTGTTCGAATGCAATGTGTCTTCAAGTCAACAGTGTATGAAAATTAAGTTAGTGTACTTTAGCACAGGTGACATAGCTTTACTGGTAAAGCAGTGGGATTATTGGCAGACATTTGCTTATATATAACAAGTGTAAGGGGTTCCTTCCATCTTGTGTCGAATCCGACAGAAGCTCTTGTACTCTGCTGAACAGCCGACGAGGATATGGCGTCTGGTCCCTCCTGTTGGAGGCTGATGGGCTCTGTGCTACCCAGTTTAACCCCGATGTTAGTCATGTAAGGTGTAATGGTTATGTACCTAAATAGCCGCCAAAGTAGACGAGCCGCCTAAGGTAAGAGGCTGCCGTCACCCTTCGCAAGTCCAAAGGCATCACCGTTTTGACAGAAAAAGAAGCGAGAGACCCTCGTTCATAAATCTGCGTTGTTTCTCCATGTCCGATGTTGGTTGGACTTATCCGTCTTGATCAAAAATTTGTCTAGGTATTTCACCTAACTTAATTAAATAAATTCATAGATAGCATCTACAATAAAAACGAAAAGCTACATATTAGACAAAAACTATTTCTTTTTGCTTCATAAAACTAGAAATAATTGTTACTTTAAGCTTCAACTTATGTACCTACGAGTATTTTCATTTTACGATCAACGAAAATAAAAATAAAATATATTATTAGGTACCGTTAGCAGATTAACAACTAATGTATTGTTTGATTGTTTGTCGTTTTTTGTTTGTCTAAACTTAAAGTCGTGACCGAACTTTGATGTTAACAGTGCTTTGAGGTTAATGTTTCTACTGAATGTCTCAATGAAAAACACAAGTCAGTATTTTAACACGTTAAGTTTTTAACACGTTTAGTATACGTATTTTTGAATGGCCATTAGGCATAACAGCTTATAAGTTGCTTATTAGGTACTACAGATAAAATTAAAAATATTAAATTAACTTAGTATTCATGAAGTCAATTTTAGACTTTTCCCATAAAAACACTTTCCCGAATTTACCCATATACCTACTTCTTTTTTAGCGTTGTACCACACGGCGGGTAACTGCTAGCGGCTATTTAGCGATAAATTCGTTTCTTTATTCATACATTTCATCAAATCAAATTGAACCCGTTTCATTCGAAGGCACAATTAATTTTCTTTTCATTCTAATTGTGTACTTCCCAGAAGTTTGCGCGAGCCCACATTTAAATAGCACTTTCAAATGTAATTTAACTTAACAGACACAGCATAATCCTCAATGAGCCAATGAGCCAATACAACATCAAGCAAACGTCAAACCCTCACAACACCCGTCGCTTCATTGTTAAGTCAATTATGAACACAAAAGGCTCAAAACGGACTTATTCAGAGTGTTTGCCATAAGGTGTTGTAATCCTATAAAGTTACAAATGTTCAAAATTGTAAAAGGATTAAGATTGAGCTGTCATTCCCCTTGAGGTAAGCTTTATTCATGTATTGGTTTCGTGTCCGAATTATGAAATTATTTTTTTACGTTTTTTTAACGTGTTTATTTACGCGTTTAAAATGTAGTTAGATATTTTATCTTTAACTTGGATTTAACTGTACTTTTGTTACACTTTAAATTTATCTTTAATTTGGAATCAATAGTTGATAAATTAATAGCTCGCTAGTCATTTAGACGCAAACGTAGTGCTTAGTGAGTAGTCGTTAAGACGTAGACATACTTTTTGTGAACACATTGTCGTTTAGACGTAGGTAGGTACATATGGAGGCCATAGACCATCAAGTAAATTCACTCTTAAAAAAGGGTACAGGCTTACCTACCAGAACAAAATGTCAAAATGTCATCAGATCTATTCGTGTATTGTTGTCATTCGGATAAATCAGTATAGTATATTTATTTATATAAATGAATTTTATATATATCTGTATATATTTATATGTAGATATAATATATATTTAAATTTATATATGTATTCATATTATAATATTTTTATACATATTATTGAATTCAATTAGCAATTTTTTTTATTTTTTTTTTACCGCTCATCGTGGTTTTTTCTGTTTGGCCTAATGGTTAGCTTAGCTGGTAGAGAATGCATTAGCATTAAGCTCGCCATTTGTCCCATTATTGCTATATTGTGGTCAATAAAATGTTAAATAAATAAATAAGTATAGGGTAAAAGCCGGATACTTGCCTCACTGGGATACTTGCCACGGTTTCGAATACACTATGTTAGGGATGTTGGTGACATTAACACTTTACTACAATAAGAAGTGCCCCTCCCGCAGGCTTCAGTGCCATGTAAGCCGTGAGAGTATATGCATTCGTTTTGTCCGTGTGAGCAAATATCTTCCAAGACGAAACTTTGACGGGCGACGAAATTATTTTGGTATGTAATTTCCATTGAATATTTTTTAATACTGATTGGGTTTTAGTCGACTTCTTGTTTCTATGGATGCATTATAGTTTAAATTATAGTATTTAATACGTTTTACTGTTAATTTCTTACTATTTACTTAGAAAATATAAAGGGCAAGTATCCGTATCAAAAAGGATAGTCGCCCAATTTACTTTTGCGGATAGTCGCCTTTGGGAAAATTTTCCGCAAAAGTAATAATATAACTATAAATTCTTTAACAAGCTAGTCAAATATTTTCTTTTGATGTTGTCTCCAACTTATTGGCTCTCTCGCCCAGCGCTACTGCAGGTACATAGTGTACCTACCTGCCGAATGAGGGGTCCAGAGTGCGAATCCCATTCGGGGCCGACGTTATTTGTTATGTCTACTGTGTATGCCCACCTATCTTCCTATCCTAATCCTAGCATTTATTATTATTGCTCTAACCTATTTTAATAAATACCTACTTAGGTAAGTTTTTCATGCGTTTATTCTAGGTATCTAACCAAAATGCCTCGCAAGTATAAGTGTAAATCAGGCGTGATGCTGCGCCATATTACCTGGTCAGAAGATAGTTTAGCACTAGCATTCGAAGAATTAAAAAAACAAAAAGGAATCAACGAACCAGTTCTGAGGGTCTTCCGCCTTGTTCCAAAGTTTACATGCAAAAGAAATTGGCATATATTTCTTCAGATCTTTTTTATAAATGGCTGACTGAACATTTTATTTCAACATTATTGCAACATCCGAAATGTTGAAAAGTGAAAAGCCTAGCATCTGGTGTAAAATAATGCTACTGCCAAGATTACCATATTGTTCTCTTTTCGATAAATAATAGTAATTTTACTAATAACTTACGTAACTTTTAAGTTTCCAGGCTATTTTTGTTTTATTTTTATAGTTTAAAATGAGAAAACAACACTATTTTTTACGTTCTATTATATTGTAATTTTTACTTAATAAAGAATCTCAGTAAATAAAAAAGACGAAGTACTTAAATTGATTGTTTCTGTCTAAAAAAATCATATTGAGGCCTCTATCCTTGCACGAGGCAAGTATCCCCCGAAGCATTTTTAACGTTAGGCTAGTATCCGCCACAGTAGGCAAGTATCCGCTTTTTGAGAGGTCAAATAAAACGTGATTTACTCAAAACCAATATTAATTATGTTTACAAAAATAGGCTAATATAAAAGATAAAAGACCTATGTTTTGATATACATGTTGCATTATTCTTAGTAATTGCATATTTTCATATAATAGAGCTTATTTGAAAAGTGGGGGAACTATCCGGCTTTTACCCTACTTGTCAAGTTTGCAGTTTGACTTGATGCGGCATCCAGTTTGCATGAGATAGCTATATGGCCAGATCTATATATGATATACAGATACAGATACTATGGCTATACACCGTCAAGTGCCACGTCAAGTCCGCAGCAAACTTGGCAAGTATATTTGATCGTGTATGGCCACCATAAGTCGTAGTATTTAGTCATTGGTTGTGTAGACGAATTCGGTTAGATATGCATAAAATGCAGTAGCTAGTTGTTTTAAAGACGAAAACGTAAAACGTTTTACGATTTTTATATAGATAATTATTGATATACATATTTTATTGTATTTTAACACTACTTAAGCTACTAGCTATCTCCTGTCAAATATTTGATAAGTAACAAAACGTACATTTGGTCAATGTTTGTGCCAGTCTGGCGGATTGAGATTGGCATTGTGCATTGATTGGCGCATTGTGGCCCACCCAGCCGTGGAACAGCGTGGCTGTCAATGTGAACACGGGTTTACTTGTAAACAATGAATTTTTGAGCTGTTGTTTATTATGATCCTATGGTAAAGGGTAATAACATATTTTTTACTTTATTTTATGATTATGCAAATGTTTTTGCTGGTGAATATCGGAACGCTAAGCATTTTTTCTTTAGAAATGTATTTTATTTATTTATTATACATACTTAAAACTAAGTTGGTGCATTAGTTGATAAAACTTCGCCTAATAGTAAGTAGTGATGTATTCTTGCATGGAAAAGCGTAGGTATTAACTTAGTTTTACTAAGACTTTATAATGGTATAGACAAAATTAATAGTAACAGATAAAATTTGAACATTCTAGATTATTATTTAATTCTTCTAAATAGCTTTTCTTTGATATATTTCTACTCTATACCTATATCTATTATATCTATTTTACTACTCTTCCACCGTGTCTTACTTACGGTGATTTAACTCAAGTTTTTCAATGCCTAGATGAATAAATACAAACAAATCTGATGATAGGTGTACCTACTTCATAAATTAGTAATTCATAGTTTTAGTAAATATTATAACCAGACTAAGCAGGTACACAGACTTAAAAAATAGCATTATATATATTAATTTAAATTTATTCATTCATAAATTTAAATTTGTCAGTTACAACAGTTTAGCGGCGAACCAAGACCGCCTACGCTCACTAAAATTATCCAATAAAATTGCTTTTGTTCGCCAGAGTGCATTCGAAATATTAACAATGAGAAGTCAATCATTTTCGCATTATCTCTCTATTACAAAGGCAGCCCGGTTCTGCAAGAGACAAATTTTAATCTGTGAATGATGGATTCAACAAAAAAGTTAGAGGAAGCTATGAGAAATTCCTGCAGGTGCAATTTTTTTATAATGGGCAGTACTTTTTAATCTTGTGATAGAGTTGTAACTATTAGTCTTAATAATTTGTTCAGTGGAACTCATATTGTGTACTAAAATTTTTATAGGTAAATGCAACTTTTTTATTTTACCCAATTTGCATGCAATTCAATTTAATAGCGCTACAATATGCAACGCAATTTCTTGGCCCATACATTTGTATTTGCAGTGAAGAGCGAATTCGCTGAGCGTGCTCGGGGAACCCCTGATCACCAGTGTTCGTAGCACCCCTAGGGGATCCAAGCAGGGGTCCAAGTGGAATGCATCTGATTAACTAGGTAGTGGAAAGTTGTATTTCCCACTCGGCTATCGCTACTCCTTTATAATGAGCAATTATTATGACGCACCAATAAGACCAATTACTAAAGATCGATATTTACAACAGTTCACACGCTGCGTTTCTCAAGACGTGTACAATAAAATTGAGCTTCATTCCTCAGTCGATAATAATTTGCACTTAATGTCGATAATTTCATTATTAAAGATGAGCCTAGAATCATAACGCGGTCACAGATTAAATAGATGTCCGCTATCAAAGCAAGGCAATGTGCTAGAAAAATTAAATTGCGAAAAACTTTTGAATACCTAGAATTAAAAAAAGAAATAAAATTAATAACATCTATTAAACTATATATACCACAAAAAAACTCAGTCTTATATCGCATCCTTAGTGGAAAAAAAAGCAAAAGTCATCTTACGTTGAATTTTAGTTATTAATATGATTGGAAAGAGGAACAAAATCTGCATAAAATGCTCAATTTTTTTCAAATTTTTATCATTAATCTTGACGGTTTTGTGCAAGAAATCGTAAATTAAGTTAATTTCTTTGACTACTTACTGATATTCTAACAGTTTTTCGCTTTCATGTAAAATTGTAATTTTCATCTTATGCCTTTTTTCCACTGAAGCTGCGATATTTTTCTGATTTCATTTCACCTACAAGTTACATGGAATTTATAGCTAAGTTAGGATTTTTCTAGGAAAAGTTATTGTCGAATCCGGTAACTCTTAACTAATAAGAAGTGTAAGCAATAAAGCATAACGCGTACATTGAACACATACCTTGCAAAAACTGGAATTTCTAATCAACCGTATGTGAGATTGAGAATCAGTAATGTTATCGCAACTATCGTGTTATCTTGTTTCCTCCTGTCAATCATGGGAGATCGACAAGAAGATAATCTTTTTGTAATTTGCACGTAATTGCATTGAAGTATTATTACTAGCGTATAGAACCGACACCGCGAACACCTATGTCCCAATGCATTGGCGCCACGTGGCTTCAATCTTCAATGGATTCGTTCGATTTTGAAAGGAGAACGGGGGCTCAATTTTGAAAATGGAACCTCCCGGGTGGGACACACATTTTGTTCGAGATGTCTGTTCTATGACATTATACTTCAATGCGTAATTGTTGTTTATTTACACTCAACAGTAGTTTAACCGTCCATGCATCGCTTCGTCAAATCTGTTCCTTTTTACCAATAATCGCAAGAATGTTTAATGAAGCATTTTTTTTGTAAACTGATTGAAGTAAACTAATGCAAATCTAAGTAGACTTTGACCTGCGTCTGATTTCGACGCAGCTACTGATTTCAAGTAGGACTCACATTCTATTCCAAGTGGATATCTAGTAGTTATCCTACATAACCTAATGCAATTGGCCTTGAAAAATAGAAAAAATGTACTCCCATAATGGCAAGCAATCGCCTTCAGATGAGGAGAGCTGAGTCGTAATTTTAGTCATGCAAGATAACTTGAGCGCGCCAAGTATATCAACGATGCGTATTATTTTTATTAAAAACTTCTATAGTGCCAGAAACAGTAACACTGATAATTTAAATGAATAAACTTTCTGTTATTTATTATAATTAATGCTGAATACATCTAATCATCATCATCATCATATCAGCCCTTATCTATCCACTGCTGGACATAGGCCTCTCCCAAGGTGTGCCACAACCCACGGTCCTCCGCTGATCTCATCCAGCAACTATCACCCGTCCTCTTAAGTTCGTCGGTCCATCGGGCTTGTGGACGGTCCACGCTGCGTCTGCCAGCACATCATACATCTAATATCAGATGCTTTTCATATACCTCTGGCGAAAGTTTTTTTTAACCCAGGACGTTCTTTTGAATACGTTTGAGTGAATAGGCTTTTATTAAGTTAGTGCGCTCACCATCCTGGACCATATTTTCACTTACCATCAGGTGGGATTATGGTCAAGCATTAACTTATTTTATGTAAAAAAAAATTAAACTTTGGATAATTAACTTAAACAAGTCGTACATATCGCTGCTTCTTTTATATGACTCAACTATTATAGTTTTCTTTCATTTATGATAATCATAAAATAATTTTAATAATACGCATGTAAGTAGTTTAAGTATTAGATTGTGCGTACCTGCAGGATTTAAACCTGTAACTAGCGGGGGTTGAACGTTTAAACCTTAATATTATTAAAGTATATTATAGAGACCAGTTCAATAAAGGTATGTATAGACCGCTTCAAAAGCTTAGCTTTCATCATTGATTGATGGATTATCCTGCACCGCCTTAATTGAAGAGACAATGTATATTATGTGGTGTGGTAAATGTATTCGAGAAAAAGTGCATGAACTATTGTAATACAGTAAATAATGGCAATTATCGGGACAAGGTGGGAGAGTCCGTTACGTCGATGTAGGGTGACAATCATGTGTATTCGGAAAATGGAAGTCTTGTTAAAACCATCACATATCTATCTCTATGCATGAGTTAATCGTGCAACCAATAAATGAAAAATATTATATACATATTTAGTATATTTATGAAATTTTTAGTAATACTAAAAAAATATACTAAAATATATAAAATGTTTAAGAATATCATAATACCTATAGGGTATCCTATATATATATATACCTATAGGTATAGGTGATCCCAAAAAACGCGGCAAAACAGCGGACAGATCCCTAGTATCAAATTTTTTAAATCTTTTGATCATATATTTACCTCCAAATTCCTAGTGTAAATATTAAGAAATTTTTGAAATTAAAATTAGAATATTTTTATTACTTATAAAATATTTTTTCCTATTTTTCTAGCAAATATTGTACGTATAGTCCGACATTTAACTTAGAAGTTTGGACACGGTTTCCATTAAACCCGCTGTAATACAGGAATGCGAGGTCCCGTCAAGACCACCCACCTCCAAGATAAATGGACACCATATTTGATGCAACTATGTGCGAATAACAAGCGAACATACGTACGAACTTTTTGTCGTATTCGCTAATTGGTTTCTGGTGTAACTTGGTCACTGCGGCGATGACTTGTTGTAACTCAACTTTTTATATTAATTGCATATTTATTACATATTATTGTTTACTTTAAGCAGACATTTTTCGTTAGTATATTTTACAAATATTAATATGGGTTTATTTATACCAAGATTAGTAATAACTTGACTTTCACATTTCGGATTCTATCAGAGCTGTAGACTATACCAGTCTAAGGAACATTTGTCAATAAAAGTAATCGGTGAATTGAAGTATGTGAATGAAGAATGTGAAGAGAAAAACAACTAGACTATAAAAACTATTTAAGTAGATTAGATACCTATATAGGTTTTAGTTTATTTTAATTTCTTAATTAGCATTTCTTTCTTTCTTTATTTCTTTCTTCTAATTAGCACACACAAAAATACAACATAAAAAGTTCGTATTAAGTAAGAATATTATTTATCTACATATTTATATTTGTTTTGCTCACGTTGACTCTTCCAATAAAAGATCATTTTATGTGTCTAATATTAATATTATATTTAAAAATCCCATAATTTCATTGCGGAGGCTGGGTTCAACCATGGTTATTGTTATTATTGAGGACTTAAATATGACTAACAATAATTACATTATACTGTATACAAATTACAAATATTCTAAAGTTGCAAAGTCTGATGAGTTGCCAACGTATTACATTTTACACAAACGTAACGATTTTTAAATTAGGTATATAGTATTGTTCAACCCATAAATGGCCCACTACTGGGCACGGGTCTCTCCTCTTAAGGAGGCCTAGAGCATACTCCACCACGCCGCCGCTCAAGTGCGGATTGGTGGAGGTACCTATTGTTAGTTATACTATACTTATTAGAGTTCCAGAGAAAAATCGGAACCCTAACAGTTTCGTCATGTCTGTTCGTCCGTCCGTCTGTCTGTCTGAGGCATAACGCCGAGACCCTTAGTGCTAGAAAGCTGTATTTTGGCATGGATATACATATCTAAAGAAGACAGCAGGAAGCCGCTGGATTTAGAGGGCCCAAGACCGGTCGGAGTGGCGCCAATTAGGGGAGGCCTATGTCCAGCAGTGGACTTTAAGAGGCTGTTAGATAGATAGATAGATATTTATTAAAACTCCAAAATCGTGGAATAAATATTGAAAAATATTTTTTTACTATACAATATTGTTGTATATTAATTTCATTATAAAATTAATATGGTTATTAATCCGAGTGGTTCCCATTTGATAAAATTTTCTTACATGCAGATAGAAGATCTAACACTGACGTTATTTAAGCCCGTATTAATAAACCAATCTTAAGATCTCTACGATCAAGATTTAGTTTAAGATTCTTAAAATTATGTCAAATCGTATGTAAAAATGACATTTATAAGATCTGAGATCGCGCTCTCGAGAATCACTGTTGCTATTTGTAAAATATAAATCAGATGTGAACTTCAATCTCCTCAGTAGGAATTCAAACTATTCCGTATTACCACGTCGTAAAGAGAAACCGACATTCGAATCATTTGTATACTAAATACACTTAACGAGTGATGTGACTCACGCGCGGGTTTTATCGATAAAAATCCGGATCAAATGAAGTATTCAGTGTAAAGTGCCGGCTTGTTGACAGAGACGCAATCAATAAATCACTTGCAACAATAACAGATTCAATGTGTCTTGATTGTGCCTCTTGAGAACGCGTTTTAGTAACGCTTAGTGATGTTGCGGTATCGATAAATATGTATAAAATGTAATTTATTTTTGAACTTTATAATATGAAAACTATTAATAGCCGTCACACGGTTTTTGTCAATAAAAGTACAGGGTTTTGATTAGTGACAGTTGTAAATAAAATTCTTTCGTGCCCCGGAAAGTACGAACAGTCATTGGTGATAAAATCGTTATTTGCAGCAGTTAATAAATCACAATTATAGTGATTATTGTAATTATTTTACCTAATTACTAACTAAACCAGAGTTATTGGATTGATAGAAAATTGAGGACATAGCTTGTAAAAACTTAAACAGCTTGTAAGCATAACATTAGTAGACTAGCCTACGTGTACTATGTTTTGAAGTGATTATTTTCACATCTCAATCAGGATTCTTGTTAAGCAAATATTTTTACGTCGTAGACACAGAGTTTAAAGTTAAAACATTGGACGAACATTTCCAACAGCTAACGATAAAAAACACAATAAAACATATCGTAGAACGCTACAATGCCTTCGCAGCTGTCGATCAAACTAAAAGTAAGTCTTACACGAGACTTCCATTAAATAAGCGTTATAAGTAACTTTGAGCCAATTAGACGTATTGTTTTGATGAGTGATCTAATTATTTGTAGGTTATTAATTTGATTTATTGCGGTTTATAACTATAAATATCTTGGGAAATCTTGAGAATAGAAACTCCGTTCACGCAATTAGGTTATGCTCGTTAAATGTCAATATTTTCATTACACGCCAAGTTTTAGATGGCTACGCAGACATATTTCATTTTTTTTGTTAAACAGCAGTGTTTACTGTAAAGTAATTGAATATATCAAACAATTATTCACTCACTTCCAGTCCTGTAATTAATTTGCAATAATAACGCGTGTGCTGCGTTTTACGAGAAAATATTTTTCAATAAAAATAAAAAATTGGTGTCATGAGACCTCTCGAAAGTTCTTTTAGCAATATCTATTTGTAATAAGTACCTATTTGGCACAATGACATATTTTTTTATAATATAAATATTTAAATTAAAAATTTACATGTGTGTGTGTGTATTAAAGTATGCCTGTCAGTAAAAACAGGTAGGTATTTCCTTAGTGTAATTATTAGTAGTAGTAAAAAGTAGTAGTAATGTAAATAGTAGGTAATAAGTAGTAGGTTTTTATGCTAATCGTAATCCATAATTAAGTAACTCCTGATAAAAACATAGTTTATGTCAGAGATGCCACCTAAACGCTATGATGGTTTTTAGAATGTGTTCTTCTAATTTCGTTTTTCTGCTACTTGAAACGCATTAGAGAAATGATCTGATAATAAACGGAAAGAGAGAGAAGACATACAAAGAGAAAAACACATGGGAGTGTTGCTTTTCCCTCACGTGACGATTTCCTATATATCCTATATGGTCAAATCCTACAGCAAGCAACGTTTCAAAAAAGATACCTACACTGTTTGTAAATTAAATAAATACAATAAATTATTTATTATGGGGCGTTTGGAAAAAAATATGAGAGTAAAATTTTTACGATTCGCTAGCCAAGAAGCGTCATGATGAAGGTGTGTGATACTAGGCGCACAGCATTCTCTGGAGCTGTTTTGGATTGCTAGCGCACGCCGGGTCGTGGATGCGAGCAAGAGGTTAGAGGTAAGAAACTTCTTACGCGTGTACATGAGTACATACCTTTGTTTTTTTAATTCTACAAGCAATTCTGCAATTTTTTCAAAGCTGTTCTATATATTTGATGGTGTATCATAATGAAATAAAAAGTAAACTATCTGAAATAATTTTATTCCATAAAATTTGTTTTACGGGAATCCTTAAACTATCGATATATCGGCAAACCGACAACCGTCAATAAGAACCACAACTCTACTCAAACATCACTAATAGAGCACTTCACATTGGTGGTCCGGCGTGCTTTAATAGAAAATGCCGAATCATGGCACGCGATTCAAAATGATGATGATATGCCTCTTATGTCATAACAAATTTATCGTGAACCTGCTGTGACTATTGCACATCCCTATTGTAAGATCATAAAGTTGATTTTTGAATAACCAATAGTTATAGGTTTGTAGTTTAATTGGTTTCGGTGTTAAGGTTATAAATCGATGTCTATTAAACTGTTATTATCTGCCCATTGATGAGTGGTTAATAAAATATTGTCGGGTTGATGCTCCGGTGTGGCAATTTTTATTTGAGGCAGTATCGATCTCAGATTTCACACGTTCCGACTCGACACATTGAGAAGGTTATGTGATTGAATATTGTGATTTAATTGTCTCTGGGTTAGACGTTGCTGGCGAAAGTTTGACTGATGATTAGTTATTTCATCATAATTATTTTATGAAGTTAAAATCTAAAGGTTTATATCAGTCTTTTATTCCAGGGGCCTGCATTTTAAGGATTGTAATTATCGTAACCTGAGCGTATCTATCGTGAAGCGCTCATAGCCCTGCGGCTTGCGTCGATCTTAAGTGATCGACAAAGTTAAGCAACAGCGGGCGCGGTCGGTAGTTGGATGGGTGACCGCTAGTGGCAAAATATTCTTGAGCGCTTCCGTGCTTCGGAGGGCACGTAAAGCCGTCGATCCCGATTGTTATCATAATATTAAGATAACTGTCGTTAAGCCATGTCGGAAGCCCTCGGGTGGTTTGAAAACTTCCGACACTCGGGTTGGCCACTAACCCCTCCACCAACCCGCACTGGAGCAGCGTGGTGGAGTATGCTCTAGGCAATCTCAAGAGGAGAGACCAGTGCCCAGTTGTGGGCCATTAATGGGTTGAAGCTAACTATCGTAACCTAGTAATTTTCAAGTAAGTAGGTACCCATTTTGTTTTATGATCTAAGTACCTATGTTATATTTTTCTTAACTAGACGACAAAAGTTGTGATGATCCACATGATGGTTAGTTGCTATTTTATCCCTATTTGAAATCTATATCTCACTATCTCTAAAACTGTAGTAACCAAAGCGACTCTAATCAATAATATTTAAAAACTATAGATACGTCTTGCTCTTACAAATTACCAAAAAATCTGTTCCGAAAAGAGCTACAACACACACACTACATACAAGGCATTTTAACGTTGTATGTCAAATCTCAAGCACTTCTGACAACAACAAAACTGCCTATCGTCTTGTATTGGCAGAGCGACTACGAGCAGACGAGGTCAATTGACTGCTCTTACGATCTTCATCTTCGGCGCACTAGTGACATATCTACCTCTTTTTTACTTATGATATCATTGACTCTAATGTGATTTTGATTTCGAAAGTCTCAGAAAAAGAAAATTGGGTCGGGGTTAAATTTACTTAAACTATGCTAGGTACCCTAAAAATAGCTGACGAGACATCTGACCGTTAAAGTCACTGCTATGATGCCATCAGTACCTAACACCAGGCGTCCAGGCAACGCCGCCACACCAACCAAAAAGAAATTGCACTATTATTGGTTCTCCGATATTGTGACCGAAACTCATAAAGACATTTCACGATCGATTTGCGGAGGATAAAGTTGCCTTATGATCTAATGTCGTAGTAATCTATGGGTAAAACGAGATGGAGAACTTCAACCGATACCATCGTTGTTTGTAGTTCTGCAGATTGCATAAGCAAGGTAAAGATAGAGGTAGGTTTTGACACAAGGATGGATAGATAATTTTTCAAAACGGTTTTCATTATAAAACTCTTTTAAGTTGTTATTAATATCGTCATTGAATTTCAGTGACTCGCCTACTTTATGGCAGAAACGTTTTATCGCATTATAGTAATTTTATTGCAAATTACTCTCTCGGTGATATTAAGGCGATAAAGTTAATGTGTTAGTGATTTTTGTCAGCGGGGGTCCAATCCAAGCGCAATTTTACCGCCCCGGGGTACTCTCGTACCCCGACTAATGTGATAAGAGCTAATACCTAAATACTTCGCTGAAAATTCTTTCTGGTATTCACACGTTTTACTAAGAAGTTATCGTCAAGCGTGGTTATTTTAAATTGCTTTAACTTTAAGTTGAAGACTTTAAAATATAAAAAAATGTAAAAGTGCTGTTAAAATTTATTCAGTGGTTTCAGAGATTAGCGGAGACAAACAAACAGACAGACAAAAATTTTAGAAATTCATTTTTCGATGTTGGTGCAAGTAACGATTTGCAACTTGAAAAAATAATTTATTTCGAAATCACAGACAGACTATTCAATTTTATTATTTGTCTAGATTATCTGCGATTTATTCAATTGTTAGGTTATTATTTAAAATTATTTGTGACTTATTTGATTAGTCGACTAATTTAATTCCAATTCAAAATCATTATACAAATAATCACGTCAATATTTTATCAATGCCTTAGTTATATCAATAACTTGTGTATCTAATTTATTTACTTTCGCCGACGCGCGATGTTTCCCTCCGGTGCTTTGGCATTGAAAAGAAGAAGCGGCTTACTTTCTTGTTGTCCATCAACAGTCTTGACTCAAATACTTACCTAAATAAAACATATAACTGTCACTCGTTCGTCTAGACCAGTCTTTCCCAAAGTGGGCGATAATGCCTCCTTGTGGGCGCTAGAGACCTAGAGGGGGGCGGTAAGGGCCTCAGAGAAAATTGGGGGCGGTGATTGATGTGATTTAAGAATTTTGTATAAAAGATACTCTTTAATATTGTAAAGTTGCATTATTATTGCTCTCTCTATGCGTATTGCGAGACTAATATGTTATTGATGTTTTTAAGGTGAAAAAAATGCGGGGTGCTACAAAATAACTGATTTTCAAAGTGGGCGTTAGATAAAATAAATTAGGGAAGGTCTGGTCTAGACTGTTAATGCAATTTCGGCATCAATGTAAATAACAATATTTCCTTATTTCACCTCTACTTTAGTCTAAACATTTTAAAACCAAGCACCATACGTTATCCTTACTTAAGGTAAAAAGCCAATAAATTTGAATCGTTTGCATAGTGGACCTTAATATTTTTTCTTATTGGGAATCGTAAAAATTCCTTACATTCCCACTTACGAGGCATTTTAAATCAATATTCCAAAAGGAATAGCCGAACGCCAGAGCAAATGAAGTTATAACAATGGACCCTTTTTACACAATTTACGAGGTAATAAGTACTCCTATCTTTTACACAGTTTTCATCTTTACTTGCTTGAGATAAAGCTTAAAGTTCATTAAATATCACAAAGTTGTAATGCTATTCTGAGGGTCAATATCACGTTTTCTACATTTTAAGCCTTCATTGTAATAGAATTTTCACTATTACACAATTATCCACTTTAAAGGTATTTTGTAATTGTTATTTTAATACAAAATGTGTACCTATCTATTCATTGATCTATTCATTTCATAATTTATGTATTTTTTCATACGGTTTATTTATATTAAGTTGTCGTTTTCAGATTTAAGAACTTTTTTTAATGGAAATAGCCGGCAAACGAGCTGACGATCCACCTGATGGTAAGTGGCTATCGTCGCCCATGAACATCAGCAACACTAAAGGTATACTGACGCGTTGCCGGCCAAGAAAGAGAGAAGTAAAAGAAAGAAAGCCTTCGGAACCCTACACTGCGCGTAGCGTGAACGCATTTGCCGGGTTTTATTTTTTTCGTATCAAAAAAGTATCACTCATTCAAATCACTACTAGTCCAACTTCAAGTCTAAATGTGTTTCATAGATCTCACCCATAAAACATTGATTTATGTGTGCTAATGTTCCCATAGGTTTAAATAAGTCAAATGAAAAAAATTTTTTTTTTTAAACGCTTTTATTTCAATAATGTTTAGTTTATAAAATTAGCTACAAGTTGTGAAAATTTCAAGTCTCTACGTAAAATAGAACATAGAGAATTATGCGTCTAAAGTCTGAAAATCGTTTTTTTTAATTTAACAACAAATAAACAATGAAAATTAGTTTAAAATATGATTTTCGTGTATTGTCATCGGAAATACACATGTCTGCCAAATTTCATCAATTTTCATTAAAGGGAAGTCATTCAAATTAACGTTACAAGATTTGATGCTCCGAAAAATCGTTTTTTTTTAATTTAACAACAAATAAACAATGAAAATTAGTTTAAAATATGATTTTCGTGTATTGTCATCGGAAATACACATGTCTGCCAAATTTCATCAATTTTCATTAAAGGGAAGTCATTCAAATTAACGTTACAAGATTTGATGCTCCGAAGTGAAGCTAAATAAAAGCGTTTAATTACACACAAACATAAACTAGTATAGTGAGGCTCAGCGGTCGCATCCCGTAGCGGTCCCCAACTACTTAATAGAGCGATAATTGCACAGCCATTACCCCCTCCCCCTTGCCCCCCGCTCGCCTACACGGGGGGTCGGGGGGAATAGCTTATGTATGAATAAAGAGGTTTATGTATATAATATACTTATATTATTAGCATATTAGCGCTCTGTCAGTGGCTTTGCCGACGTTTTCCGGGATTATATGTCCATCCATCCATCCATCCATCAGCCCTTAGAGGTCCACTGCTGGATGTAGGCCTCCCATATTGCGCCATACTTGCACCACTCTGACCGGTGTCATGGTCAATTTCAGGAGAAAAGTGGTAGTGGAAAACTAGGCATATCTACGGGTAAAATAGATGGTGGTAGGTGCAGGTTTAGAGGGAATTACGAGGGAATTACGGAGTAGGAGGAGTTGATAGGTATGAAGAATTATACTAGTAGGTACTAAGTATTACAACTACCAAGTAGGTAATATTATAACGTTCATGTAAAAAGAATCCGTAAAACTTGCTCCGATTAAACTAAAATGAAAACGCTTCGCCAACAAAACTGCTCAACTGCTCTTATTATATTGTGAAAATTCATTATGAAGTTCGCAGGCGGAGATTGCTTAATTTTCTTAAATATTAACTTGTAGGGGCCCTTTTAATTAATATCGACAAAATAGTCGCGCCGACCGCGAGCGAGCTGATAAAGTTTTAAGGATGTGACTACTATCATCGATAAATCATAAAAGAAAAGGATTTATACTTTTTTATTTATTCTTTACTATAGTATGTATAACCACCAGTAGGTTCTTAGGGCTATAAAGCTAGGTATACTCAATTCAGACTCAGACGAGTCTTATTGGATAAACAATCTTTGCCACTAATATTATTACTAATTAAAAAATATAATATTAAATATTATATAATAAAAGACTTTACTTTTAGCAATAAATGATGAGTTAGTTGTCTTTAAATACGTTTCATTTTGTGTCGGTCTTATATTAAAATTACAAATTACGATAAAAAGCGCTGTGAGATTGTTTATCAATTAGGACTCGCCAAAAAGTATACTATACGTAGTATTATCAGTTTCTTTTATAAGCGCTTCCGTGCCTGACAGGTCACGTTGAGCCGTCGGTCATTATAGAATCGTCGTTGAGTCGATAAGTCTCTTCAGATTCCCGTGGTCTATGGAAGGTCATTAATTAACTTCCTGATTATAATCCCGGAAAACACGGGCAAAATCACGGCCAGAGCGCTAGTTCTAAACTAATATTATTTAGAACATTTTAAACCAAAACTTTATTTATTTCTAAATAAAAAACCTAATTGTGTAACTTAATTATTATAGACTTGCAGAAGCAATACCTGGTGGAATTACCGGTTATTTTCTAGAAGTTATTTTAAGATAAAGTACTAACGTGCATAACTTAGCCTTGTATCATCTTGATAATTTATTTACTATGCGGCTACATAATTAATTATATTTTGCCACATCAGCACTCTTGAATTAGTAAAAAATATAATCAACAAAAAATATATATAAATAATCTTTGCAAGTAACATATGAGTAGAATTATTTAAATGAAATCTAGTTTTAACAAAAATATTATGTTTTGTCACAGCTTCGCATTCAAAAACACGTATTCCAAAACGAGACGAAGGATATTTAAGGTACGAAATATTTATAATTCGTTTGATAACTATATTAATGTGAAGAAAATCTTTGTACCCTTTTAACGCCAATTACGCCACAGGGGAGTATGACATTTGACACAGTTTTAAAAATATCATAATAAAAATAAACATTAACATGCATTTGACACACACACGCATAATCCACACACCAATGTAAATGTGAAGCGATTTGACACTTACGGTCGAATTTTGACCACAAACCTACTGTGTCTCTAGTTTTTATACAGGGTGTAATCGTTAAGTGTGCACAGGTGATTATTCCGTAACTATTACAGATATCAAAAAACTTTAAACTGATATCGAAAGTACTTTACCTAATGAGTAAAATGACAATAATAACTTATTAAAAATAAAACGAGAAATATCCAGAAAAATTACATTAAACACTCCCATAAATTTTGTATTCAAAGCAGATGTTTGAAGTGACGTCCTCGTTGTGCAATACAATCCATCCATCCATCCATCCATCAGCCCTTGGAGGTCCACTGCTGGACATAGGCCTCCCCTGACTTGCGCCACTCTAACCGGTCCTGAGCCTTCTGAATCCAGCGGATGCCCGCTGTCTTCTTCCCCTCATCAAGATACAACAAAAAAAAATTGGCGGGAACGAGAATCCGCGAAAAACAATTTGAATTTAGAATGAACACCAAAGAGTATCTTTCTTTTTAACCGACTTCAAAAAAAGGAGGAGGTACTCGACTGTATTTTTTTATGTTTGTTACCTCGGAACTTTGGACTGGGTGAACCGATTTTGATGATTCTTTTTTAATCGAAAGCTGGTGCTTGTCGTGTGGTCCCACATAAATTTGAGCGAGATTTAACAATGGCTTCCATATCAAAAGCACATAAGTCTTAAAGCATTAAGTATGTGCGCGATAAATGGATGAATAACTCAATATCACGCCAACCGATTTCGATAATTCTTTTTTTATTGGATGTACTTCATTTGAAGTCGGTTATTTTTTGTTAAAATTTTAGATTATTGTTTTTATTTAGTATGTTGCTTTTCAGCCAGTTCAAATCAATACGATATTGAAACAAGGTTTATTATTAATTTGCAGTGGTAAGATAATTAATCTACACGTGTATCTACTTGAAATTCATCAATATTATATCATACATAATTATAAAATGATAAGGGTAAAATGAGTAGGTACTATTCCACTTAAAATAAGGAAAGTCAAACCTTTCTACTATCTCATACTAAATGTATGGGAGTGTTTAATGTAAAATTTTTGGATATTTCTCGTTTTATTTTTAATAAGTTATTATTGTCATTTTACTCATTAGGTAAAGTACTTTCGATATCAGTTTAAAGATTTTTGATATCTGTAATAGTTACGGAATAATCGCATGTGCACACTTAACGATTACACCCGGTATAATAAACTAAGTAGAAAGTAAGTATGCTATTAGTTACATTTCCAGTGACATAAAATTATCGACAACCTCAGCACATCCCTTAGAATATTAATTTCAAAATTGGTTTAAATAGGTATTACGGCGCTTGTTAGCCCGGGTCCAAAATGAACTCATTAAAACTATAAAAGCGGCGGTAATTAAGGCCACAGCCCTCGCTCGCGCCCCCTACCGACCCCTAGGGGGCAGGGTTTGGGGCAATACCTCCATTTACTGTTAAAACATGAAGTTAGTTGTACCTACTGGAAATGTCATTACAGTAATCGTTAAGTTTCAAAATAATATTAATTTCATGAGGCAAAATTATAAATTAATTAAAAAAGCTGAAAAAATATACAAAAACGTTAATTACTAAAACTAAATAAAAAAACCAATCGGGACGATATTCATCATTAGAAATATCTCCAAAAAAACTTGTGCGCGAGTCAGTATTTGCGGTACAATATTTTAATATATTATGATATTTAAATTTTCAAGATATAAAAGAGGAAAATGTAACGATATTATTTAATGGTCTGGGACTACGTAAATTGTGTTTTCATAACTATAAGCATAATTTATAATTCGCAAACAAATTGAAAATAATATTACTATCAATTTGCAGCGCTATTTCGTGGCCTAAGGTCGAACACAACATAATATTGAAAGCTCAACGCTACAACTTTGCGTAGACATACTTATTTGCTTTGAGCGGTTCGTAGCTCTGAAGTTAAACACTGATCGAAAGCTCACACGTTTGATACTACCACAAATGCCACATCTAGATAGGTGAAGAGCCCAGGGCCGCCAGACATCACTTATTTTCTGACGGATGAAATGTGGACGATTGAGTAGTGTTAGTATGTACTATGATCGTATGCCTACTTGCTAGCTTGGAAAAACGGCCAATTTCCAGGTATGAGGTGATCAAGGTACAAAAAATCATTACTAAGTTCACGTATTTTCTCATGGCTGATTTTCACGTATGTTCTAGATAATATAGTTAGAAATAAGTTGTCAATACTCCCAGACACATTCCGTGGGCCATTTTGCTTTACAGACACCTGGAACCTGCCAAAATAATGAGTTAAGTTCACGTATTTTCTGACGCTCCATTTTTATATATGTTCTCCAGACAACTATTTTAAAACCTTTGACAAGACGACAGACAGATCCAAGCGTGGGATCGATTCAGTATCCGATTTTGACTACCATACTCATGTCTCATGCGCGTAGATAATGCTCTCGCGCTTCCACCCACAGAGATATTAAAATTAATTTAGGGGATGACTGGCCCCTTGGCTTCTTGTCAAAGGTTTTAAAATAGTTGTCTGGAGAACATATATAAAAATGGAGCGTCAGAAAATACGTGAACTTAACTCATTATTTTGGCAGGTTCAACGTGTCTGTAAGGCAAAATGGGCCACGGAATGTGTCTGGGAGTATTGACAACTTATTTCTAACTATATTATCTAGAACATAAGTGAAAATCAGCCATGAGAAAATACGTGAACTTAGTAATGATTTTTTGTACCTTGATCACCTCATACCTGGAAATTGGCCGTTTTGCCAAACTAGCAAGTAGGCATACGATCATAGTACATACTAACACTACTCAATCGTCCACATTTCATCCGTCAGAAAATAAGTGATGTCTGGCGACCCTGGGCTCTTAATCTAAGATGTCACAAGTTTTATATCTGTGTAACGGGCTTTATTGTACGCGACATTATGTACCGGGCGCGCGGTAATTTTCAACTAATAACCTGTTTAATTTCCACTGCCTTTCCCGTCCATGGATGCTCTGGATTCTGGAGTCTGAATTGTTAGCTCATTAAATTATAATGTGGTATTAAAATGTTTTACGTTTCAATGTAAATGATAACAACAACAACAAAGTTATATCAGTGCTTTTTGTTTAGTAATTTTATTTTAAAAGTACGTAATATAACGTTATATAAAACTTCTATACCTACGTGTGGTTTGCGCATACTTTAGTAATATAGTAGTAATACGTTAGTAAGCAGTAAGCACTAACCACACTGGAAGTTTACACGAGATTCTTAGTTTAAATTAATGCAAACCGCATCAAAATCGGGTAAGCCATTTCTAGGTTTAGTGGGTACTATCGCACATACAAGCAGAGAAAAATTCTAAAAACTCTTGTCATGGAATGAGTGAGGGAATTGAACAAATACAGCTTCCCTCCCCCCTCCCCCGCCAATACTGTATATACATCGATCAGATACAGTTTTATTGTACAAGAACGAACATCTATTTTACCATCAGGTGGATCGTCAACTCATTTGCCGGCTATTTCCAAAAAAACCAAATTCAATATACTTAACTGTATAACATTTTAAGTTTTACACTTTGAATCCTAAAACACAAAAGCGTTATAAATTAGTGAGCCGTAATGTGATAATGAAGTTATTACCGAGCCTATCGGACTCCGGATTGGAAACCGATAGCGACGGTACTACACACGGACGGGTAGGTTGGCCAGCTACAACCATCATCACAATCCATTACTACCCTATTGGTTGGCTCAGGTCCCGTACAATACATTACATATTATATTACAATATTTTAGAGGATTATTCGTAAGGTTAAAAAAAAGGTTAAAATAGGCGTAGCAAATCGTAACGGTCTCAAAGAATCCTAGAAACGTGCCAGGGAAATCTCGCTATTTTAGCCCTGCTGGATGTTAAGAAATCAAGGTCCTAAGATGGCAGAATCTGATTGACTTTTATAACATAGTAGGTAATTTAAGATAATCGGATAAATAAAAATTTACTTCAATAATTTAAAAGTAACTTGAATTACTTTTAACAATAATAGATATCTAAACTACAATTTGTTTTAAGGTAAAGACCTTGAATTTTAACTAAAGACTAAAAACTGGAATGATTTTGTCCATATTTTTTTTCATACGTTCTAAAATCTATCTATTGATTTGAGACATTTTCCTTCTTACCCAGCTGTGCTCGTATCATGAAACTACACATTTTGAGGTTGATAGTAAATTAAAAAAAAAACTCATGTTCGTGCTTCTAATCACCCGTATGTTTCAAGTGTAAATCACTTTATTGGAGGGCCATTCCGAGGACTTCCGAAAATCAATCGGTGGGCAGATCAAATAACGGCGTGATGTATGGCTCTCAATAGTGGGGACTGTTAGTGCAAATCATAGTGTGTTGTAGGTATTTATCGTGAGATTTAAGGTCGTAGCTGACTTATACGACACCGCTCCCATCCAACCGAAGTATGAGAATTCAAATATAAACTTAAAATCGTGCTCTGTAGGTACAACTATTGAGTGGCAAGGTTGCGGTTAGCTTGCTTCCCTCGCGCGGCCTGCTAATTTTTGTTGTTACTGTAAAGTGCACCTACAGAGCACGATTTTAAGTTTATATTTGAATTCTCATACTTCGGTTGGATGGGAGCGGTGTCGTATAAGTCAGCTACGACCTTTATACTTTTAAGTATAAAGTAGTATACTCTTTATTGTACACTAGTTGGCAGTTGGCCGCAGCTTTGCATACGGAAATTATGTTTTAACTTATTCAAACTTTTATCGTGTTTTCCCGGGAAACCTTTTAATTTTCCGGGATGAAAAGTTGTCTAAAATATGACCCAGGGTATCAGTAACAACTTTACCAATTTTCATCGAAATCCGTTCAAGGGTTTTTATGTGATGCCCGGACAGATAAACAGACACTGAGTTTTATTATAGTATAGACAAGTACCTTAGATGTTATTGCATATCATAGTCTACTTGTTTGCTAAGTTTCATGAAAATCCGTTCTGTAGTTTATTCGTGAAAGAGTAATAAAAGTTCATACATCCATCCTCACAAATTTTCACGTTATACTCATTGAAGTATTATTACTAGCGTATAGAACTGACACCGCGAACACCATGTATGTCCCAATGCATTGGTGCCACGTGGCTTCAATCTTCAATGGATTCGTCGATTAAGAAAGAAGAGCCGGGGGCTCAATTTTGAAAATCGAACCTCCCGGGCGGGACACACATTTTGTTCGAGATGTCTGTTCTATGACATTATACCTACTTCAATGTTTATATCCGCTTATTTTGGCTTGGTATTATATCCTTTAAAAACTTGACACTGAAGTTGAAACACAACACTATTAGTGCTGCGTACTAAGTTATTTGTACTGTGTAAGGGTACATGCACCAATTGCGAATTATCCTCGATAAGTTTCTAAGCCGTCTATCCTAAAATATAATCTGTTCCTGTAGAATACGTCTTACGTTCTCGACTATTGATTTACAAAACATTATCCCCATCAATTACGTCGTATTATTATTGCGACCAATAAATCATTCTAAGCTTCCCAGTCCCTACGCTCGAGCCAATGCTTAGCTTTGACAACTAATCTTAGATAAGGAAACACGTGTAGTGTTTGCTTAAATACATACAGGGGGATTACTTTGTTGTTTAAGTTGTGATGCTTTAAAAGAGAAAGTATTAAAATTAAATTACTTGTAGATTTTAATTGAGATTTTTGAATTATAAAAAGATTAATATCTCATTATTGTATAATATATTTAATCTAAAAAAAATATTAAATCTCTTATGTAATATTCTTTTTTTGTAGCAATCATTATTAAATTTATTTTATAATGACAAACTTTGCCTAAGTTACGAAAATGTCACATGTATATTTTACCCTATTATACTCCTATATTTCACCCTGTATTCGATTATCAAATTGAATACTCAAAATTTAATTGTACAATCAAAAACATATCATAAGGCCATAAGCTCAGTAGTTAAAGTCGACAGTAGCTTGCAGTGGAAGTGTCCAATCAATGGTATTATACAATCTGTGCGTATTAACATTGCATGACAAAACGTTCATTCATCACACATCAACCGTGATTGTGCCCCTGATAACGGAGGTTGTCGCTTTTGTTTGGATTTATACAGAGCTGATATTACCACGACTATAATTTTGTTGGTTTGATTGATTGATTGGTTTGAGTTCAGTTTTCTAGAAGCTGATTTAGTCCGTATAGTTAAAGTGAATATGAAAAGTCGTCTTAATTTTTTATTTAAACGCGTATTTCGTGAATACGATGAAATTAAATACAGTGAGATTAAATGATTTATTAATAGTCAATTTATAACTTATTGCAGTGATTAACAAAATTCTTTAAATACGTGACTGCCTCGCTACTTCTAATTTATTCTTATTTACAATGTACTACAGTAACGATCTAGAATCTTTTCTGTATCACTACTATCGCGCAACTTTTGCGGTGACACAAAATGAAAGAGCAACAAACTGGGAAGCATGGCCACCACTTATCCTTTTTTTGAATGGTTAAATACTGCATTATGTTACTTTTTTGGACAGCAATAAATAGATGTCCTTATCGTACAATGTGTAGCTTTCACGGTATCGACATAATAATATAGTAGCGATGTTACATCGTGAGTATTGTGACACATCAGTTGGAAAGCTATAATTAACATAAAATACAGTTGGTATACTCAGCACCATAATTATATTCTAACGAAAATATTTTTAAGTACACAAACTCCGTAATATCCTCCCATAATAAATCCAAATGCGAATAGTATAATCGAGATAACAAACAACTAATTATATTTAACTGGCTCCCTTCATCGCGTTCCTTGATGACTATGACGTACGAAACATCAATAGGGACCATTCTAAATCCCATAATAGCCGCTAAACCAAACTTTGTGAACCTTAACACAATAGACATAGAGTGCATGTCGCAAGAGCGAAATTGAGAGCTATTAACATAGGTTTGATCAAAGGACGAAGATTTCTAGGATAGATAAGTCTGTTTGTCTTTATTGACGCTGCCTGTAATAGATTGTCGGATTCAAATATTTTTTCTTTTTTCTTTTCGGTCTTTTCATCCTAGTCAACTGTCAACACGTTTTGTGGAGCCCAAAAACAAGTTGTTTGACTATTTTATAGACTCTAGCAAAATTTACATAAAAAGGTATAGATCAACTTGGTTTATAATGGAAAGGTTGTTGCTTTTAGGTATTTTGGCTGATTTTTTTTTAATTAATCCTAAAGAATGGTCAGCATAAACAAAAAATATAGTCTTGAAATTCAAATCTATCTATATTTAATTCAAATCAAATCAAATCATTTATTCATCATCAAGAATATGTTTACATAAATGTACATGGTGTTCGGTATTACATTTTTATAGTATGTTAATCATAGTAATTGATCGACAGCTGCCTAAACTGGGCGTAAGCCTGTAATATAGGCAACTGAACTCGCCCAAGGGAGAGTATCTTTATTTAGTTACATTATATGTACTAATACTTTTTTCATTTTATTATAACATCTAAGGACTTGAATGAAATTTGACACATGAATGCAGAAACTCGATAAAGTATACGAGTATTACCAATATCCAAACAAGTTAGGTAATTAATCTATGTACTTTTCTAATAATCCCGTCAATGTCAACTACACATACAACATACTACATAACGTAACATAACCCAATAAAATAAATGTAAAACCAATCGCATGTCTAAATAAATTAATTTAGCTGGTATTACCACAGAATACATAAAGTACAAGTAGGTATTACACAACTACCGTAGCGTACATGCTACCGTCAATTACACATAGCAAGTACTGCAGCAATAAATACCTTCATTTGTGAATAAAACCTAGCGCTTTACTTCGTCCCCATACGGTGGTACTACCCTATTTGGGAGAGCTGTAGCTAGGGTTGTCGCGGTTAGCTTTGTTACTGAACGAGTCGTTTTTATTTAAATTATTTTTGAAAATGAAGTTGTTTATAATTTGAAGTCTAATTTCGATCTATAATTTCAAGTTGTAAAAGTTAAAGAATGATTAACAAAGTTTTTACAGTTTTATTATTAACATTTCGTGTGCACGCTACTTGACGTTTTTGGTGCCATCTACATTCGTATTTTGTTTTTGTGTTATGGAAGTTATCATACTCTAACAAATGTACAAATATGAAGGTTTATGAAAATGTTTGCATGTTTTTATTTCCATCAATCACTAACCTTTTTACGAATTAAGATTAAACTTGGCACTCAGACAAACCATATCCAGGATTAGAATATAGGATATATTTTTTCTTGGTTGCACGTTCTATTGTAGGCCTTTATAAAACGATTCTTTTACGGGCGAAGTTAATTGATTTATCCCTTAAAATTATATTATTTACAACAATTTTTATGGGTACATAATTATTTTTAAAATCAAATTGTAGATATAAATACACGTATATCAACTAGGAGAGTAGTGAGGTTTGGTAAGTATCTAAATAATTTTTTTTTCTGTTAAAATTAAATAGTAACCATTTATTTATTAGTTCATCCTTGCAGTAAAACACACATTAATATTGATAAGTCCTTCCAGTAGCCAAATTCGCCAACCCTACAACGTCAACGAACGACCCGAAAAGGCACAAATCTTCAGTGTTGCGGCACAAAATAAAGGGAAAACAGAAGTATAACTCGACTATACAAGCGCGAACAACCTACGCATAGACACCGTCCACGGACATAAGTTCGCTTGCTCAGTACTCCGCTTGTTGTAGGTACAAACTGCATGAGCGAAGGTGGTACGATGCCAAATTTTTAAATTATACTTCTGGGGCGTTTGGAAAAATTTATGAAAAATTATGGAAAAATTTATAAGGGCCATATTTTTACGATATGGACATCAAGAAGGTGCTACTATGCGGCTATGTACTAGGCACACAGAACTCGCTGGAGTTGTTTTCCATTGCTAGGGTTGTGGGTGTGAGCGAGAGATACGTGGCTGGATTGCTAGCTCGCGCCAGGTCGTGGTTGCGAGAGATAGGTACTTATAAGGAAGAGGTAAGTATGTATAACTTCTTACGTGCGTACATAAGTACACACATACGTTTATTTACATGTCGAGTATTGATTGGCGTTGCCTTAGAAGCAGTTCCGCAGAGCATCGCTTCTCCCGGGCATCAAACACAGCGTGTAAACAACATATTCCTGCTTATTTTTGATGTGCGTGAATGGTGTCTACTAGTGATATCTATGCACGGCACTTAAAATTTGCTCACACTTAAAATTATTCGAACAAAAATAATGGTCTAAAATCAACATTAACGTTAACCATTTAATTTCTTCGTATTATAAAAGTGTCAGTCATCTATAATATAATAGTACTCCACCTATCCACACTGGAGAAGTCACTCTTTAATGGAGATTGGAGGTCATACACGATCAAGTGTACTTGTCAAGTTTACAGTTTGACTTGTCAAATTTGCAGTTTGACTTGACTCGGCATCCAGTGTGCATGAGATAGCTATAGGTATGGCCAGATAGCTATACCGTGGCCATACACGATCAAGTTAAGTGATGCCGCGCAAATCCGTTGCAAACTTGACAAGTACATTTGATCGTGTATGGCCTTCATAAGAAGAGAGAGACCCATGCTCAGTAGAAGGCCAGTCATCTAGTAGGTACATTTTTTAACGTTGTCAGAGCAAAGTCATCTTACAGTTCTGTGGTCTCTCTATTTTGTGGTAGCGGCGTCTCCAAATTGGGACACAAATATTTTAACTGCCGTGTCATATACAACCACTCACTCGATACAACACAGTACGCTAAAGAAACTAATTAGTGGTTAAACTTTAACTCGAGTTATTTTAATTAACTTCATTTACTCATATTATGCGTATTGCACTCGGCGAGCTCCTTGCAAGGAAAACAGTTTTTCTTTTATGGTTAAATAAATTGGATGCGTGTTAAGCATAGGTGATAATTTGTGCATGGATACTTTTTGTTAGCTTTTTTCAGACTTTCTCAGTCAGAAGCTGTTGCAATAAGTCTGTAGTTACACCCAGGTAGTGGCTTTCCAGTCGTCATTGGCATGAACCAATGAATCGTCACAAAATCTCATGAGTCATGACCCGATAGAAATAAAATAGATTTTATCTGTAACGAAATGTCTGTCTCGCGAACTGTGCTGGGATTCGAACCCTGTGTGCTTAGTAGAGGGTCGCTGGCTAACATCTAGGCTAGCTGTTCTACAATCTATATTCTATATATAAGTATAAAAGGCAAAAGTGATTGGCTGATGTATCAACGCACAGGAAAAACCCAAAGGGCTAGAAACTTAAAATTTCGCACACTTATTCCTCTTATGTCGTAGGTTCATCTACTAAAGAAGGATTTTTCAAAATTCAACCCCAAACGGGTAAAAAAGGGGATAAACATGATAAGCATAACTTCCGCGTGCGAAGCTGCGGGCAACAGCTATCACTCCTATATGAAGGTATTCTTACATTAAGTATCAAGTGTTCAAGTGACATCGTGCGAGAATGACAAGTGACTTATTATCTTAATTAGAATATTATGGAATGGACAGGTATACATACCAGTATATTATCTTCACTTAGGTAACAAATTTGTCTTTATGAAGAATAATAATTGCAATAACAAAAGAGTGCAGTTAAAGAGCACTATGTTAAAGAGTTAAAGAGCGCTATGAGTTACAGGCGTCCTTATGACATTTCAATCAGAGCACTGAGCAGTGGAGGAATTAATAAACCCTGAGCATTTTAAGCATTAATTCATCAAGGATTAATGC
The DNA here is from genome assembly GCA_963932265.1 of Thymelicus lineola. Classification (NCBI taxonomy): domain Eukaryota; kingdom Metazoa; phylum Arthropoda; class Insecta; order Lepidoptera; family Hesperiidae; genus Thymelicus; species Thymelicus lineola. The sequence goes on along the minus strand of OZ010703.1, from coordinate 5,426,805 downwards.
CTGAATTTAGGGAAAGTAACAAGCCCTGTGCAACTTTTTTTTAATCTGAATAATCTAAAATTGTAACAAAAAACCGATTTCAAAGGAAGTACATCCTTTCCAATAAAAGAAGAATCATCGAAATCGGTTGGCGTGATATTGAGTTGTCTATTTTTCGCACAAATTTAAGACGTATATAGTTTTCTCATGGATGTCATTGTCAGATCTTGCTCAAATTTAAGTGGGACCACATGACAAACACCAGCTTTTGATTAAAAAAAGGTTCATCAAAATCTGTTCACTCAGTCGAAAGTTCTTAACAAACATACAGTCGAATTGAGAACCTCTTCCTTTTTTTGTAGTCGGTTAAAAATAATCTTAATCATAGAAATTCAATTCACTATTTGTTTTCCAAATACGACTCGTCTTAAAAATATACTATAAGTAAATAAAATCTGGAGGTACGCAACTATGAGCGCTATGAGCCTATAAATTCTTCTCTTAATTTATAGAGAAGGATACTATTCGTAGTGCATTTAGCAGTGAACATTATTACGCCGTGTATACGCGGTGTGCCAAGAGCCTGCATATTAACATTCTCCAAGTCTTTATCTGACCACAGAGCAATGTAGCAACTCCCATACCAGAGTTTACAATGCTTGCTTTAAATTACGTATTGACTTTATGAAGACTACATTTTTTTTTTAAGTTATAGTGACGCAAAAACGATGTCGATGACGAAAAACGTCACGCGCGTTTTTAAAAAGGTCGTTTTGAAAAAAATATTATTATTATTATTTATACTGTTTTTTTATATATATTTTTAGATAGTATTGTTATTTGAATTTATTAATGTTTTTTTTTTTTTTAATTGTTTTCTAACTTCTAACGCACGTACATAAGTATGCGTACACGTTTATGTTTTAGTTACATTTTATTGTACAGAATTAAGGTAGAAAAATATGCTACAATTATATTTATGCCGGCGATCGTATCGCTAAATAGCGATTTTGTCCGAATATTGGTTGACGAAGGAAAGTTTACAAGATATCGTTCACTGAAATAAATATTTTGATATGTATGTAGGTAATATAGTAGGTACCTAGTTGTTTTATTTTTCTTTTATTACGTCCCTTGTCCCAGACTAATTATAGAATTAAAATATGCTAACTTAACAACGTATTTTGAGAAAGAAAATAAAAAAATTAAGAAAATTAAAAAACGTGGAAATCTCTATGGTTATTCTTTATCGAGTAGATTTACCTACTCTGCTAATACATAAGAAGCTATTTAGTGAAATCTATGATCGGATTTTTATATCTATCGAAATCTGGCCGGATTATTATATCGAAATCTCTGATCAGATTCTATCTTTCTATTCCTTCTCCGCGACTCGCTCTATGCCAATGGTAGTCTGAGTCGAACAGAATCCGAATTTTGTCCTTTATTTGCGTGTGCTGACAATAAGCCACTATATTATGCCACGGGTTTTGTTTCACAGAAATATTCAAATTTATGACGTACGCGCCTCGTCCGACGCCATTTTAGCCAACTCGCCGTGTTCAGAGCGCAGGGACTATAATTTTGTATTATTGTTTTCACGATACGATTTTTTTATTTAACATTCTGCAGTGAACTGGTATTAACGGAAAGATGTGATTCGGATCTGGTATTAACGGAAAGATGGGAGTTCGTATAGTGTCTGCGAAACTTTTATTGAAATTCGTTTGAATAGTTGAAGTACCAGGTATTTAAAAAAAGTTTAAAAGAATTTTAGATTAGTAGAAAAAAATGTATTTCATCAAACAGAACAGGATGGGCAGAAATTATACACCTACTTAAAATGGCGGTATAAATGAAATGAACCATTTCATGGGGTTAATATTTTAAGCCAGGTAATTAGATACCTAATACCTATTTTTGTAATAAATATAAGTTTTATACAATAGATGTGCCGAGGAGTTTCTTTACGACTTTTGTTCTCCTCAATGACAAAGCACCTTTCCGAATAGCTGGTAGGGTAAATTAAAAAAATGGCGTTCATTTGTGATAGCAGAACATGCATGCATGAACAAAAGATTGTTTCATGTCATTTCATTTCATTTCATTTCAAGCAGCCCCAATACGGCTAAATTACCTTCCATAAGATTTCGCTGCGATCCGGTTAAAAGACCAAAGCTCTTAAAAAAAATATTTTACATTTAAATTGTCAGACATTTTCCCCGGCTACTTCATGACCCGCAACGCAATTATTAATTAGGTACTTTATTAAAGACGTCCAAGGGTTGAGCCTTTCCTACCTCGTCCTATATTCGCTGAAGCTGTTAAGGCCACTAGGGCCAACGATCTGTCAATTCGAACAAAATATTTGGCATTTAGATTTTCAAACCAGAGGCAGAACCATTTAGTTTCCTTTTTCAAACAAGACCTCCGTTACATAGCAAAAAAGACAACTAAAAACAAAACAACCTTTAAACAAACATCGCTCAAACAAAGCACCGTTAGAGTCCTTGGCCCACGTTCTCTGATCGCTTAATAACAACTGTGGCTGTATTCGGATTGAAATTAGCTAGTAAATCGAAGGTAATCACGAGTGGAGCAGCGGGAAACAAAACGAATCAATTAAGACAATAATGTGGTCCCGATAGCATCGGGAATGTGCAATCGACTGGCTGGCTCGCTAGGGCTGGCTTGCGAATATTGGGGGTTTATCAAAATTTAGTATTGGTTTTTTAATGCTCTTATTCATCCTTAATACCGTGTTAAAACCTTTTAAGTGAAATCATTGCCTATAGGTTTTAATTAGTCTGCTACGAATTATTGCATTCTTTAACTATCAAATCATTAGTCTTCATTATCATCATCATCTTTATTTGAATCTTTAGCTTTTGCCCGCAGCTGCGCACGCGGAAATTATGCTTAGATTATTTATTCCCTATTTCACCCCGTTGGGGGTTGAATTTTGAAAAATCCTTCCTTAGTGGATGCTTACGTCGTGAAGAATACGTGTGCGAAATTTTAAGTTTCTAGCCCTAAGGGTTTGGCCTGTGCGTTGATACATCAATCAACCAGTTGCCTTTTATATACAGATTATATGCAAGCTGAAAAATTAAGCATAGGCAATAGGCAAACGCGACAATGCCGGTCCGTGGACAGTTCGTACTACGCAAGATGCAATAAAGCTGTAAGCAAGCGGCACAGAAAGAGAAGAGAGTCTCTTCAAGAGACCCGAATCCCAAAAAGACGCAGCTGTGGACTGTTGATTTACCTACATTATAAATATAACCCAGACATAAAATTTCAGGAAATTGTTAAATATTTATTTTGTCATAAAATTTGTTCATACTCGTAATATCAGGCGTTCCTTGCAGAAATACATTTTTATTGAGTTAGTATTAGCCTACTTTGCAATAATCAGTGGTAAAGATGGTATATATACCTTAAGACAAGCGTGGCTTCTACCTCCCTCCTACAACAGAAACATGCACTACCTCAATTCTATACGTATACCAACATACATATGTATCAGTACCAACACGTGTTGAGCTCCAAAACGAAGCAAGCAAAGTGAATTAACTTAATTGCCAGGAAAACTAATTTTCGAATCTGGTAACCCTACCCTAGGTCCAATGCATGCAGATATGTGCCCACTGTTCAAGCGGAATGTCCCTCCGTTGTTACGACTTACGTGCAAATGGCCAAAACTATTCCGTCCGAGTTCAGATTTTAAGTAACACTAGGCGACATGGTGTACAATGTACTTATTACGCTTTTAAGCACTTACTCAATGCAGATAGGATGTAGTGATCGCCATTTTGTAGTGATCGCCCCATGGAATTAAATTAACTAAAAGTTGGTTTCGAGTGTTTCGACAAAGACTTTTCAAAAGTCGAACTACGGTAGCTTCAACTAATCTCTATATAGTGATAGAACGCGAAAGAAGAAGCCAAGAAACTCCCAGAGATTGTTTTCTACTTAAAGTTACTTACTTATTAGTACTAACTAAGTACCTACTGCTAATTACTAAACCTAATAAATTCATGTCCAAGCAGTCTTATCTGTGACAAAGGTATCATAGATCGTCTTGAAGAAAGTGAGGTAGGTACACCTATTTTCATAGCAATTAAGGCGTGGTTTATCACTTCGAAGAGCATTCTTCCTTTCTTAATTTTTTATCTGTATTTCGATTTAAGCCTCTTCTAATCTAAGTCAACCTCTGTTTTTCCCCCAGTAACATCAGAAACGTTATTTCCCAAGAATAGTGTGTGTGGAATCCCCACTTGGCCGGCGTGGTAGATGACTTGAGAGGTGACCTGAGAAGTGACCTGAGCGCAGGTGGTATCGGGTTGTGAAGATTCAACGAACATTATTCTATTAGTCAGCATAAAAGCCAGCTATTATACCTCAAAGGAACTTGTAAGTGAATGATCTAAATAGATCTGGACGACTTTCAATAGAACTTGTACTAAAAGATTAGACTCCAAAATGTTGCCACGAAACAACTAATCGCCCATCTAATATGTAGTCAACCAAAAACGCTAGAATTTAGTTATTCTGAGTTATACTGTTATACTGTTTATAGTTAATACTGCCACCGCATGTGATATTCATTGCCTAAAAAATCGCAGTAATTGTTTTTTGCTTTTGTTTGTATTTCATTTTTGTTACCTTTTACTATGGCACGCAATCAATAAAAAGTTTCGCCATCGATAATGATAATATTTTATCGATACATCTTAAACTTCTGTTAGACCTAATTCACAGTTTACGCACCAATATAGTCTTAATTCTTCAGCTATAAATCACTCTATTCTCTCCAACACGCGATTAAACTTTCCCCATTATCTTCAAACTATTCCGATCGAATTACTTCAACTCGATTCCGCTCGTTTAATGTACACACTTGGCCGTGATAAGTGTATTAGTTAGTTAATTACCCCCTTGATTCATTACAAGAACACCCGCTTGTCTGACCCGCTTGTGTGAGTCGTGCACACGTCAAGACTACGATACGATCACGACTCGCCAGTTTGAATTTCAGTTTCGAATAGCTGAATTGTTGCGCGAATGAAATATCGAATATTTACGAGATTGCAACGGAAGTGTGCATTTGATATTTCGATGGCCAAGAGTGTATTTCACGTTAGTTAAGGAAACAATATAAAGAGTAACAAAACCGACCAAATGCGTGTCTAGTCACGCGCAATGTATGGTTCCGAAGTTTATTGATTATTACTCATTAACTACATAAGCTAACCTAGCCGTGATATGTAAATATGTATATTCATGCCAAACGAGACGAGCTTAACTTTTAGTTCACGCAGAATAGATGCGTTCATAGGAAAGGCCGTCCAAGGAATTTGGAGCACTTTTCTCCAACACCACATAACAAATGCATCAATGCGGTCGCGATCAGCTTTTTTCAGTGTCCAGGTCTCAGCCCCGTAGCTGAATATGGAGAATAACAAGGAGTGAACTAATTTGATTTTGGTTTTATGTGATCTCTACATATTCGCTGTAGTTTGGTCATTACAGTTTTGGTCATTCCTATGCTCCTCTCACTTCTTTTTCACACGGACCAGTATTGCTGATATTGGCTCCGAGGTAGATGAAATCCTCAACCGTTTCAAGCGCGAGTGAGCCTGTGTGCTGTAGGTTGTTACCACGATCAACTACTATGAGTTTAGTTTTACTGTGGTTGATTTTATTGTATTATAAGTACTCCCCATTAAATATTACGTCGGAAAATAATGTCGTAGTCGTCTACAACGAATGTCCTTTACATCGCAGTGCATGATTAATGAATCAACAAAATAATATACACAAGATTTTGTACCGTTTGATACCTACCTACTCTTAATTGCAATTAAATGGTGTAATTACATGTTGAATAGCGAACTACTTCGAATATTAGATAACTTTTAGTAGTAATTTGCAACATTCCAAGGATTTAACTAATAGAGGCCATACATGATCAAGTTTACTTGTCTTTGCATTTTGACTTGTCTTTGCAGTTTGACTTGACGCGGCATCCTGTGTGTCTGGCATCCGGTGTAATAACACCACATAATCTGTTCTGTTTGTACTACTAAGGTGCATAACTCTAATCTGGCGCAGCGTGGTGGAATATGCTCTAGGCCTCCTCAAGAGGAGAGACCCGTGCTCAGAGAACCACAGGGTTGCGGCCATGATGTTTATTATTTTTGGCATTTAATAATTATAAAATTGGATTTAGTGGCCAACCCACGTATTGGTAATCATATCGCCAAGGCCCTGCTTGGTTTACCTACATGGCTAAACGACTGTTATCTTACGAGAGTAACAATTAATGATAAATGTAAGTACTTAAGTCCATTTAAGGCTATAGGCAAACATTTATCGTTACCCATAACTGCCCCACTTCTTCTTACTCGGGTTTTCTCAGACAATCGGTAGGTCTATCAAGCTGATCAAACGCCAAATGTGAACTTCACACACCTTTGAGAACATTATGGAGAATTGATAGGTGCGAAATTTTCCACAGGGTGTTTTCACCAAAGCAAATGGTGTAGAATTTCTAATACATGTGTATAACTTTGAAATTTAGGGATGTATGTGTGTGTGTGTGTGTGTGTGTGAGAGAGAGAGAGAGTCGAAGTTTTCAACCTAAAACCCTGTTCTCTATTCGTATCATTACATTTAACTTTCGATTTTAAGCAACTGATATGTTTATTTGAGTTGGTTTGCAGTGCAACACAAAATATTCAAATTAATAGCTAACACACTTCTATGTAGCAAGAAATGTTATGAGTTATCATCGCTGTCCATACTCACTTGGACGAAAATCAATCTCATGAAGCCATCGTCATTACTCAATGACGTTAAAAAATACTTTCAAGAAAGGAATTTAAGGACAAGAAAACGACAATTTAAAAACAATATCTCATCGCTCGGCGCGCCAGTTATGATCACGAACGAGCCTAAACAATTACTTAATGTCAACGGAGAAGATAATTTAATAATTGTTGCCAATGATTTACGATGGGTCTCCGCCCACCTGGGGATCAGTATTAAAATAACCGATACTTCTTCAGACCTTATTTATGCACACCAGCACAAAGTTACATCTTACTCTATACGCCGTCGTGCATTTGTTAAAAGAACACGGTAATAGTCGCTCGGAGATTTCTAATGTCTCAATTTCCTATCCCAATCAAATTAAATAGCACCCTAAATGCGCCTCTATTGAGCACAATTTGGTATGAAATTTCAGACGCACGAAGTTCAAGAGTCAAGAATGAAACGTTGTATGAACTTCGATGATTGTCACTGGAGATTGAAACTTAAGTCTTTTGCTTTGAACATAAAATCAAATGCAGGAGTGAGACTGACTTAAATTATGTCTTGTTTAATGAGTTGGAATGGACCGCCAGCTCGAACAACTAAAAGAAGGTCTCTCGTCGGTGTAAAACACTCTCTAACCCATCGTTTTACAGTCGAGTTTACTTCGCACAGAACGAGTAACAGAGAGCAAAATAAACTTTATTCAGTTTGCGAGATGTTTTCACTGAGAACACAGTCATGTAACTAATGCAGAGAATCTACATATCATTAAGAGATGTAGGCCCGTTTGTACCTGTGTACCGCTTTGTTTCTTATATTTACGGTTCGATATGGCGGTATTTATGACAGTGGTGCGTAGGGAACATTCGTGCGCGAAGGCTATACGCTAGGGCGGAATATGCTTGTTCTCAGACGCCTTTTGTATCAAAATGCGAGTGAATTTATTTAGTATAGTTTCCTGCACGTTTTTTAGATATAGTTTTATATACAAGATTTATTTTGTCTGACAGATCCTTCATGATTCCGGCGTGTAGTCATTTTCTTCAAATAATCATTCATGTTTTAGTTTAAATGACGTGAATGATAATACAAAGTATATTCTTTACTTAAATAAAAAATACTGTCACTGATTAATGTGTATATGGAAGTACAATATAGACACCTATATAATAATTAATAGCGAAAAATAGTGCAACAGATTTAGAATTTTTGGTTGTCTTTGCTTTAAGCTTTTGTTATCTAATCTGCTTAAACGATTTATATGAGGTTTTCACTAATGTACCTATTGCTGTAAGCTTGGGGTAACATAAGTGTTTCGTATATTTCAATCAGTTTATAAATAAAAATATTTATAAATTCAAAAATTTCTTAGCATTTTTTTTCAAATCGAAGTTAGCATTTTCTAATTGGTGCGCTACGTGTCGGTCTGCAAGTGATATGGAAGACTTGATAACAGTGGTTGCTACTAACAAGTCATCGCCACTCCTAATAGCGTCACAACTCATTGCCAAAATACAACACGGCTGAACAATTAAAATTTATTTTACAGTTCACTTTTAAAACGGACAGTGTGAAGATAAAATCCACCAGTATAAATGACATTATTAAAAATTTAATTTAAAAAAATATCTATTGAAACCCTTGCGTTACCGGCCAAGAAAGCGAGAAGCAAAATAAAAAACTGGCTCTCAACAATAAAGGTGGGTACGGTGAAACAAATGCTGTGCAGCCATATGTTCACTGACAATATTCAAGCCGCCATTGTGTTACTTAGCGCCCTAAACAAGGGTTTGCCATTGATTAATTTGACAGCTATTTTAATACGTTACTTAATATGCAATTGATTAGAGTTAATTAACATTTATAAGTAATAAGAAATATACCTAAATGGCTGTAAATAAATAATAAATAACGCTACCAACTATGAGTGCATCACACTAAGATTCCCTGTGTCGTGGGTACCATGGACAACGCACAAAGATAAGAACACACACACACCCAGATACCATAAACATTACGCCAGACGGTCAAGAAGTCAACAATTAAAAGCCCGGTTGAAAGTGGCCGTAGAATGTTTGTACAGATTGTCTCGACCCGCGGATGATTCGTTAGCGCCAGTCCACTGCCGTGACTGTCGACAATCCTGCGTTAATTGGATAATAAACACGGACAGACATTTGTACTTATTAGATTTACAGGGTTTGACTATTAGGTACTTAAAGTGTACAAAAATTTAAAGCTTTTGCTTATAAAAGGGAGACAAAGATTCGATAATGTCGCACGAAGTAGTAGGTAAGTACTCCAGGATTCAATTTGAGGAAATTCTATTTGGGAACTTTTTGGTTGTTAACCAGCTCGCTAAGTTTGTAAAGCAAAGCAACAACCCATAATTGTCCCATTGATGGACTCAGAGTCTCCTCTCGCAATGTGAGGGGTACAGGCCATAATCTACCACGCTGGCCAAGTGCGAATTGGTAGACTTCACACACCTTTGATAACTTTATGGAAAACTCTCCGGTATGCAGGTTTCCTGACGATGTTTTCCTTCACCAAATCAAGTATTAATTAACTTGTAACGCTAAGCTTGGAAGCAACTCTATTACTTCTAATTTTTATAATTTATAACTCAATGTTTACTAAAATTCTTACATGAAATGAAATATACCTAATTAATATTGATGGATTTTAAACGTCAACTAACATTCATATCATTTTCTGTTCTTGATAAATATGTTATTCTGTAATGATTTTCTTAAACATATTAAAATTCTTCTATACTTCGACATGTGAAAAACTTTTACTTTCTCCAACTAAGTAGTATTAATCATCATCAATTAAAATATTACACAGATATAATACATAATAAATAACTTTCTGTCAATAAAGTTATGATACTACAGGTATTAATCTGCAACGAACAATTCATTCATTTAAAATTATTTATCTGATCAATCAATTAATAAAATCAAAACATTTTTAAAGTTATGCTGTCATTGCGCCGCGCCGCGGGTGGGCAATGCGAAGTTAGCTTAACGCATTAGCGCGCATCGAATGATAGAGCCGTGTTAAACGCTAAACGTGTAATGTGTAAAATTATTGTCAAACGCAAACCGGTCGATAGATTGCTTTCTTAATTTGCTTTCTTTGTTCCGGTCTACGCATGGCGCATATTTATGTCCAACTGTGGGACCCGAGAGGGTACAGAAAGATATTCTGAACGAATAACGCTTGAATCTTGTACCAAACTGATATAAATTGACAGACAATAAATGAATGAATGAATGGAACGAATTGATTTTTCTTATATAGATAATAGATATCCACATCTAGATAGTCTTTGTATATCCTAGTAGATAGGTAGGTACATATTCTAATTACCAAAACAGCTGTACTGAGCCGTATTGCTTTGGTTTAAAAACTCATGTGTATATTATTATAATTTAATAAAGCTTTGGTTTAAAAAACTTTGTATAACAGTGTTTCACAATTACTGTTCGAAATAAAAATAAAATATATAAAAAAAACATTTTTAGTTGTATTAACTGCTACTTGTCGTAAAGTCAACTGGTCGTTTTAAAATTTTATGGCATCGTTTTCATTGGAACCAAAGCCACTTTATGTGCTCGTTAGTAGTTATAGGTACAAACATAATATCAACATCCTATTATTTAAAATACAAAACATTAATAAAGTCTCCTAAGCGAAGATCGAGCAACACATTAGCGAAGCGTTGTGCGTTGTGATAACGCGACGCACGCGTCTATCAACGCATTAATAACTGTGACGCGGAAAAATCGCGAACTCTAGTTAGGTATACATATTATCGGAGTCTGTTTCCATTGGCCTATACGGAAGGACGGAAATTTCCGTGCCGTAATGTTTATCAAGCGATTTATGAATCATTATATTATTGTTGACAGGTAATCCTATTTACCTGTTGTTGTCAAAATATACAAAACATGTTAAAAAATAGGCCTATTACAAAACATGAAATGGTTGTATCTTAAGGTACCTGACAGTTTTCTTTAAATATAGTCTTTAAATATTAGCATAGCTTTACATTCTTTGAATAAATGTAACTGATTCTGTAAATGTGACTGCCTCAGATGACTGCTTCTACCTGATTGTTCCGTTTTTGTGTAAGTACTAAAATAGTTGACAAACGGACTGGTGATCCTCATGGTACCTAAGTGGCCTTCCATGATTACTACTCGACAAACTGTTCCGAATTTAAAAAGTTGGTGCAGGGCGACAGTTTGACGTCTGTCACCGTCGCTCCTGGACATCAGGAGCAATCAGAGAATCTCGTGTGAACGCGTCGATACAATGGAAACACATATCGACAATATTTTACTTTCTTCGCATCACACATCTCTTCAGGTGTGCATAATAAATGATTATTACACAGCTGGTATCGAGTGAGCGTAATGATACGTACGAGATTGATATTGCCTTTCACGTGCTCAGAGAAGTGGAATTGTTCTCGAAAACAAAAGTCGGGTCATTCGTTACCAAATACGTCCTTTGAGAGATAATTCAGAGTAATACAGAGTTGTACGAGAATCGTTCTTCGAAATTGATTGTGTTTCAAACAAAGACTCCTTATATTTATACTAGACAGGCTGTTCTGAATTAAAAGGCTCATAAAGGCTGGCATTGGGAGTTTGAAGTCTGACTTATGTTATTCATGGAAAGAGTACGCGAGATAATAAATGAGTTGCAGTCAGTTGACCGCAATTTTGTTTATTTTAGTTTCAAATTGAATTATTACATTAAAAAATTGGACAATTTGAACAACTATGTAAATATCAATGATAAGAGTATATTGATGTTAAAAAATAGGGAAATGTAAAGTACATGTTAAACCACAAGCGACCTAATCTCTCATCACTTTAAGGAGTCCTCATGAGTAACAATACCAAACTAAAGGATAATGGTGCCCAAGTGAAAACTGAAAACTCATAATCTTATCTTACTCGTAGTGTTAATTTAATCTTACGAAAAAATTTGCACACAAACATCAAAGGTAAAATTTTAGGTGTTACATATATAATATCATTGTGTTACACACACGTCACATCATATCACATCAACGCTTCAAATAATCTGCATCGATCGACCACACAAAATGAAATGACCACTCATGATCAATATAATAGCTCTCACACCCACCCCTGAATAATTCATAACTAAATTAATAATAATAACAATAATATCCCTTGTTATTGCCGTCTATATCCCCTGGATGTATAACCGTCGCTTATTAATAAAAAATTCAAATGAGCTTACAAGCGTAAGCCGCGACTTAAATCTATTTGAAGTTCTCACATTAAAAAAGCTAATAAATTATGATTTCATTTGTGTGGGAGGGATTGGACGGCGGTATTAGTCCGTGTGTGGTGTAATCTTTTGTGTGAAATGTCAATATTCCTTTCGGAATGTACCTATTCCCTGATAGAGCGGCTTAATGTATTTGTTGAGGGTAACAATGTGAAATGATATTTTATTGTTTTACCGTACTGTAAGGTGGATATTGTCGAAGATACTTTAATTCGTTTGCATATTATGAACTCACTTTCGATATTGTCTGCCGCTTTTGTATTAGATAAATTGTAATGACGTCGATTTTATGAATATCTATAACTTAAAGCTTCAAATAGGTACATATGGTAGAAACTAACATGTTATAAAATAACACTACATAAATATAACAGCCCCACATGAGAATTCCCTGTCGTGGGTGCCATGGACAACACACAATGACAAAACGTACACCCAGACCGAGAAGAAAAATTCAAATCATCATTCAAATTTCTGCTTCCCTGGGAATCGAATCCAGCACAGACGCTCAGAGCTTACCTATCCCCTACCACTGCACTCCAGTTAGCGGACTTCATTGCGCGTGCTAACTTGCTACAAACCATATAGCGGCACCTTTCGAGTAAGAATATGAGAAAGTTGTTAGGAAATTCTGAACGCCTGGCGAAAAGGTGAAATGCTTCGTAATGTTCTTGACGCTATGAGAGAACTTTTTTAGGGAAATAGACGGCAAACGAGCTGACGATACATCTGATGGTAAGTAGCTATCGTCGCCCATGGACATCAGCAACACTAAAGGAATGATGCGTTGCCAGCCAAGAAAGAGAGAAGAAAAAGAAAGACAGAACTGGCTCTCAAGCCCCCAGCCGGAACACGACGTGTCATTTGGCGGCTGACTCATGCTCAAGGGTGGTAGCTATCCAGGCGAACCCCATGGAGAAATAACAATAGTAATAATGGTATTAATTAACAATTAAAATCAATAATACCAATATAATCCCTCGAGGGGCCCTACCACCAGCGGGCCGGATTTAGTCGCCTCTTAAGGCATCCATCCGGCGTGGGATTGGGGTTAGTATTCTAAGTTGCCCCAATACGGCTAATACTACCAAATGATGGCGGATTATAGCACTTCCTTCAAGAGACCTTGAGCCTAGAATGCTCAAGTAATTATACCCACCTGGAACTAATAACTAGCAAGCATCAAACAACCTTAAGAACTTTCAATACATTGCTTTTTTTAAACAAACTACGTGCTCCTTCACCCACACAGCTAATAAAGCCTAAGAAATAGAATAAACACATTACCCAAATAAAAACATCGCTTCTCAAACGGTTTCAATCCCATACGCCATTAGGCTCCCTTCGCAAAGCAAACATTCGCCCCTCAACCACACGACACGATTTGCGATAAATAGTTGTAATTCACGATATCGCATTATGTACGACGTATCGCATTTCGACCGACGGCCGATAATACGCGCCACGCGCGGTTATGAAATTCGATGTCGTGAGAGATGGGGTGCTATTATCGGAGAAGTGATTTAGTTTGTTTTGTTTTATGCCTATTCGTAATCGTTTATTCATGCGAAATGACAGCTTTCTAGCACTAAGGGTCTCGGCGCTTTGCAGACAGAAAGACGGAAGGACAAACGGACAGACGGACAGACGGACGAACATGACCAAAACTATAAGGGATATAATTTGATTTTTAAAACGCTGTTGGATTACCTTATGAATAAATAAATAAATATATTCCGATTTTACTTCGGAACCCTAAAAAGGAGTAGTTTGACCCACGAACAAATGCATAGGTGAATTGAAAACATTGAAAAAGTTTTGATTAATTTGTACGTTATAAAACATTTTGCACTCACATTGCATAGGCATAAAAGCAACCCAGTCTGAAACAATCTTTAATCTTTGCCCACACCTCGTTAAGGGAGCACTACCCTTGTAAAAGTCAGCGTGAATAGAACTAATCCTTATCTGGGCTGAGGGTTAGAGTGAATCAATTAAAGATAAGCAAATATGTTTCATTGTGCCTCCCCCAGATTGAATTAGTTGGTGTAGAAGAGGAAATTAACTTTTGCCTGATAAAGCGATCAGTCATGTGTCTGACGCGCCCTTAAATTGTAATCAAATGTAAATTGTGCGTATTGTTTCAGCGTGATTTAGGATTAGGAATGAATTTCTCGCAGAAAAGACTTTTTACATCGTTTTACAAAAAAGGCATTTGAATAGCATAGCTGTAGCACTTCCGTAGATAAGAGTTAGGATCGTAAAATAGCAGTATTCGAGCAATTACATGATCGACAAATTCAATTTATGACTAATAATACTACTGACTAATAATATTAATATTTTTAATCCCTACTGAGTAATAATAGATACCTATTATTAGTCAGTAGGGATTAACAGTATTGTTAATGACTGTAAAGTCAAAGTAAACCTACTGACGTCTGACCTGTAAAGTCTGAGTGTAAATTTTTTGAGCAGTTGCTTCATTAATAAAACAAATCTCATTTAACATCTTGCAGATGGGCTTAACTACAATAGATTAGGTAAACTAGGTTTGTTTTATTTGTAAACCAATTTCAGATTGCCAAATATTTTATTCGGAATCTATACGAGAATAATAAAACTCAACTGTCTGTTTGTCTGTCCGGGCATCACATGAAAACCCTTGAACGAAATTCGATGAAAATTGGTGAAGTTGTTACTAATACTCCGGGTCATATTTTAGGAAACTTTTTATCCCAGATAATTAAAAGGTTCCCCTGGGAAATGGGATGGAAATTTGTATAGAATATTTTTAAAACATCAACCGATTTGCTTCAAATTTGCAACTAAGGTACAATACAATTTCCATACGCGAAGCTGCGGGCAACAGCTAATATAAAATATACCGATAGAAACCTCCGAATCACACGTATTTTAATAAAATGTCATTCAAGTGGATTTTCAATATCACAGTGAATGGAAAAAACGTTGCGCCCATTCAACTGGACGCGTGATATGCCTAGGCGAGGAAATTGAAAAAACCTGTGGAAGCCTCCGAAATTTTTGAGCTTTTGTGGCCGTTTTTAGAGTGAATGATTTTATTGTTTTGGTGTACGGAAGCATGAAGATAGATGGAATACGTACTGAGTGTAATGGCTTCAAGCTTTTAAAAGGTACCTATGTTTTATCTTAAAAGAAGCTTAAAGAGCTGAATGAGGATATGTAGCACACTTGATAGTAAGTGACGCCTGCAGCATAGACTAAATCTGAGGGCATCACCAATGAGTTGTAACTCAAGTTGGGAAAGCGAAAACAATCAAACACTTAACACTTTCAATGAAAATGGTTGGCCTCATTTAATCATATTTGCCGTGGCTGTTCCCCCGTTTTTCGGGATTATAAATCTTGACAAAAAATAACCGACTCCAAAATTAGGGATAACTCAAAAACTACACGTCAGATCTCGCTCAAATTTAAATAAGACTACATGACAAGAACCAGCTTTCAATTAAAAAAAGAAGCATCAAAATCGCTTCACCCAGTGGAAAGTTCTGAGATAACAAACATACAAAATACAGTCGAATTTAATACCTCTTCCTTTTTTAAAGTTCGTTAAAAAGTACCGTTTCTTTTATTCCATATTATGGTCTACATGTTCATGAAAATCCGTTCAGTACATACTTAAACAAACATACATACTTTAACATACAAACTTTCACATTTTTTTACATAAAATAAGTTAATGCTTGACCATAATCCCACCTGATGGTAAGTGAAGATATCTAAAAACAATTAAAATATAAAAAAAAATAACATTTAAAATATTACAGTAGAAAGTTAATTAACTTTCTATTCTATTCTTGATATTAATATCAAGTTACGAGCTATGGATAGCTTCAGGGATCTCAGATTATTTACAATAAAAATACAATTCTATTTCCTTCTCTTTGCATGTTAATTTTTATGGAAATAGCCGGCAAACGAGATGACGATCCACAGCTGTTTCTCCAACTGTTTTTCATCAAGGTGGAAAAGAGGAAGAAATTGTTTACCACATTTTAACATTGATACGACTTCACACCGTTTTCTATTTCCATATGATAAGCCATATAAAAGAATTCATTGCAAAACATCAAACTGTCACAAACTTCTGGCCAAAAGCTCGGACGTCGCACAAAAATTCAGGAAATTGAATTTTTTCCGCGCCACACAAAGCGTTGTAAACGGTGTGTTGCCTCCATTTTGTGTTGCATTTTTTATTAATTTATTTATCATTAATTTATTTCTAATTATTGGTGTTTTACGTAACGAATGATATTTCAATTTGTAAGTTATTATTAAATAGGCGATGAGAAATAATAAGGCCCGTATTAATAAATTGACTAGAATCAAAAATGCGATTTCAGATCTCACAAATGTCACAATGCTACCATTCTACACGGGAACCTTTGGGCTTAAACTGAGGTTTTTACAAAATATCACCAAAATTAAAGTTACCGGGATGATAATAAGGGTTTATCAATGATACACAGATTATATCATTATAATAATATTCTGACTAGCTAGCTGTTGCCGCAGCTTCGCACGCGGAAATTATGCTTATCATATTTCTCCCTATTTCACCCCCTTAGGGGTTGAATTTTGAAAAATCCTTCCTTAGTGGATGTCTACGTCATAAGAGGAATACGTGTGCGAAATTTTTTTCTAGTCCTAAGGGTTTGGCCTGTGCGTTGATACATCAGTCAATCACTTTTGCCTTTTATATATACAGATGACTGTACACCTCAACATACCAATACCTATATCTAAATTTATACGTTACATATTCCTTACGTAAGAGGTGTGACCCGAAGCTATATGTCATGCAGCCCTAATACAGTGGAATTATCTCCTTATACCGGCAGGGGGCAGGAAACGAAACGATAGGGTGAATTTTGTATCGAATATACAATTTTAAACGAAACGCTTAATATAGTTTTATAGTGCTTGTGGGTAAAAATGGTCACACAAATAATACACATAAAAATGCTCACAAAAATGCGCACATCCGCAATAGGATTCTGTATCACGGGTGGCAAGACCATACAAAATATGATATCATGAAACTAATGTAAAAGTCTTTTATATTACAATACACTTTTATATTGTAGACGAATATATTTAGATTTTTTTTTATTTGGGATAGTAACAGCCACTACAATACAATGAAAACTTACAATTAAACCACATTTTAGGATAATAACAATAGTTAACGTAGAATTTATATTTAGACGTTAGGTATACCTAACGACCTAACATCTAAATATAAATTAGTCTAAATTAAAATAAATTAGTATAACAATCCTCCAAAAAACTGCTATGTATTCTACGCATTAGACCGTATTAAAAATTACGCGTATCTTGTCTCTGTCAATTCTCCATAACTTATTTACTATCTCACGTACCCTATTCATTATTTAGTAAGTATAACCAAATCGCTGACAGGCAGACTTTTCTTTCAGAACAGCCTATATACATGGGAGTCCTTCGAAGCCTCTGGCTTAGACTCTTTTCTGTTAGCATTCACGCTAACCGCTACCTCCAAAAATTGTAAATTGTACAAGTGTAATTTTTTATACTTACTAGGTTGCTTCATCAACTGTATAAATATTGTATAAATGATAGACTGAATAAATATTTTTTTATTTTATTTTTTGTATGGAAATAATGTAATGTCATTTCATTGTCATTCGGAATTCCTCGCTGTCTGGATTACTAAAGCTCTTTTATTAATAGAATTGTTAGTTCGAAGTAGAAACAGTCGGGTATAGTAGAAAAGGCAGCAATTTGCAAAGATTTCTTGGAGTCTCCTTATTATTTTGGAGGCTTCAAATTTTCAATGCCCTTGTGAAGCCTGTGGCCAACAAATCTTTACGACTGCTTTCCTTACCAATAACAATTAAGTAAGAACGATTAAGTGTGATTCGAACTACCACAAAATATTGCTACCTAATTATCGTTTGCTTTGCCTTTAAGGCTCTCATTTTGACAATAAAAGTTTGTTTATTACCCATGTCCCCTGCGATATCTAAAGCGAATTCTACCTAAGAGATTATTGTAATCATATTGTGAACGTTAGTTAATTAGTCCCTCAAATGAAAAATTACTCATAATCACACATCACTTACAGATGTGCTTCAAAGGACAGACTTATAATTCGCTATCCCAGCTGTTATATTTATTTTCTACTAGCTGTTCTAATTTATACGTGCTTACTATCTTAACGATCTAAAGAATTCACATTCGATGAAGCACCGCCCACCGAATGTGAAAATAGCTTAAACTGTAGGGTGACAATAATTTACCACGTGGGAGGGACCGTGCACGTTGTCACCCCGCTAATGCCCATAAATATACTAGGGATGTTTTCCCAAATTATCTATTCTCTATGGGTCATAAAGTTTAATGGATCGACCGTTCATACCGCGATAAGCGTTTGTCTATCGTTTGGGCTTGTTCTTGGAATTTACATAGCAAAGGCAATAATCATGTACTTTTATTTTGTAACGGATATAATCATGTACTTTAATCATGTACTGTATCATGTATCATGTAATGTATAATCATGTACTTGAATCATGTTTACTGTAATCATATACTTTTATTCTGTAACGGATATGTTTTTTAAATAAATAGATACGTATTCTATGCATGGAAAGATATATATACAGAGCCAGTGTGTACTTTCTTCTTTTCTTTTTTGGTCAGAAACCGCCTGATGTCCATAGGCGACGAAGACTACTTACAGTTAGATGGTTCGTCTTCTGGTTTGATGACTGTAAAATAATTAAAATGTAATGAAAATAGTATGTATGTTAAGTAAAACTTCTTTGGCGTTGGTAACACTTAACAAAAAAAATTAAACTTAATTTGAAATAAATATCGTATTACAGTTGACTTATATTTATCAACAATATACTTTAAAAAACTAATATAAAGCTATAATTTCCGATAATAATACCATAATCGTTTATTAACAGTAACAGTATAATTATACTGGTATTCGTTAACCCGTATGTTACCCCGTATTTAATCTATAGACTTGTCACCGATACAATGTAATCTTAATAGAATTATATATGTATCTGTACTTCAATTTTGTTTATGGTTTGTTTTCATTTGACATTCAACAGACTATAGAGCCTTATTTTCGTCCGAATACTTTCGTCCGAAAAATAATCTGAGTTACTCTCAAATTACGCCTAAAGAAATTTTACCAAAAATAACCGATTCTAAAAAAACACTTTTGTTAAACCTACGCCCCTCAATTCCTCATAGGGGATCTATGAGGAATCATCTTAATTCTGATATATGTGGGACCAATCTAGAAGGATCCCTTTTCAAATAAATAAAGATGATTTCATTTTCCAATGCAATCTTTTCAACTTTAAACCTTCGGGTCATACAATAGTTCTACTGTACGTTTCCATGAAAGAACTCGATATGGGTGAATTTCCCAGGTGCATTTTTGAGACGGCGAGGTTGAAAATTAATGTGTGGAGGTAAACTACAATTATGCATAATTTTATATAGGTAGTTTAAGTAGTGATCTACATGATAGTGAAGTATTCAGACGTATTTAATACATAGATTCTTAATAAAAAAATATCTAAGACCTAAAATCTAATTCCGGTGTACTGTCCAAACTGCGTTTATTTACATATTTTATTAATTTAATTTTTTTTGGTAAATAAATTTCATTGAAAGGGAATGTTTTTTAGAAATACATTAAATAACACAACTAATATATATTTATGGAGTAATTTAAGATTAAACAACAGCTCTTAAAACATCTTTTAAAAATGTCCTACAAAAAAAAGCAATTCCGGTGGCGCATTTTGTATACTTCATTACTTGTTACTTCACGATTTGGAAGACACCTTACTGGCTCTCCCCGCACCGTTCAGTTGTGCTCTTGCAAACTGCGTGTTAGGATGACCGCCTGGTTGCGTAATTTTCCTGCCAAACACGTAAGTACTAACTGCGGTGGCGCAGGAATACAAAATCATCCAATTCCGATGTCATGTATATTAGTAAAAGTACAAAGCAGATTATCTAGAAATTTTATGGAGGGTTCCATTAACGGTTTTCAGCTACAATTGTGAAATAAAAGTTAACCTGTGACTAAAAGTTTTCTTTAAAATTCAAGTTTTGTCTCTGATTCTAAGTCCGGTGGCGCAATCTCGGTGGCTCCGGTGGCAAATCAAAGCGTATAGGGAAGTATAGGCCATAGAAATACAAGCGTGTCTCCATCTATCCATCAGACCTTGGAGGTCCACTGTTGGACATAGGCTTCCCCTAACTTGCACCACTCTGACCGGTCCTGAGCCTTCTGAATCCAGTGGATGCCCACTGTCTTCTTCAGGTCGTCAGTCCACCTGGTCGGGGGGCGTCCTATCATCCTATGCTCCTTTTTCCGAGACGTGGGCACCATTCGAGGACCTTTCTTACCCAACGGTTATCGGTCCTTCGCACTATGTGGCCCGCCCATTGCCACTTCAGCCGGCTAATTCTTCGAGCTATGTCGGTTACGGACGGTTCGTCTACGGATCTCCTCATTTCTGATGCGATCATGTAGAGAATTACCAAGCATAGCCTGCTGCGCTTCTCTGAGGTTGTGGATTAGGCCAATAGTAAAGCACCACGTCTCGGATTCGTATGTGATCACCGGCAACACAAACTGCTCGAACACCTTAAACTTCTGGCACTGAGGTAGTGTTTTGGACAACAATGTATGACGGAGTTTCCCGAACGCAGCTCATCCGAGTTGGATTCTACAAGTGACTTCTTTCTCGAAGTTGGACTTACCCTACTGGATCACTTGTCCCAGGTAATTGTATTCGTCTAGAACTTCGAGAGCAACGCCGTCAACAACAACCGATACGGGTGTGACATGGACATTCGACATGATTTAAGACGGGTGGGCCGTTGTGAGGCGCTGTTCAAGTCCCCCGAGCATTGTTCCAAGTTCTTCCAGGGAACCCGCCAGGATGACTATATCATCGGTATACCGTAGGTGTGTGATGTATTCGCCATTGATGTTAATGCCATGTTGTTTCCACTCCATCAGCTTGAACACGTCTAGCAACAAAGCGGTGAACAGTTTTGGGGATATGACATCCTTGTCTGACACTTCTCTGCAGTTGGATGGGGTTCGTTGCTGTGTCGTGTACTCTGACGGACATGATGGCGGATGAGTACAAACCGGTAGTCAATCCGCCACCACTGGAGAGAATCTAGTACCACCCAGATCTCGATAGAATCAAAGGCCTTCTCATAGTCCACATAGGCTATACATAACGGCAAGTTATAGTCCTCGGTCTTTGTATAATCTGCCGCAATGTGTGTATATGTTCTATGGTGCTGTAGCCTTTTCGGAATCCTGCTTGTTCGGGAGGCTGGAAGTCGTCAAGCCTGCGTGCAATGCGATTTGTGAGGACCCTCGAAAACAGCTTATAAACGTGGCTCAGAAGTGCAATGGGCCTGTCTAATTACCGCTAAAAGGAGTCCGTTCATCTAGACTCCTATTCTTCAAAATGTACATAATATCTTTAAAGTATTGAATGATCCTGCCTTTATGATTTCTCATGGGCGTAAATCAATTTCGGTGGATCAAATTCTAATTCCAGTGGTCCTAATTTCGGTGGCATTTGATAGTGTAATTTGATAATATCTCCGGAACAAATAATTTTTTTTTCAATCTCTACTATATGACTAATTATCACTACTATGTACATATCATTTATGCCAAATAAAGTGTATTAGAAACATCAAGTTTAAATTTAATCAATTTCGGTGGCTTGGATTTTAATTCCGGTGGTCCTTTAATAATTTCGGTGGCATTTGATAATTTCAAATGGAAGTATCTCATGAACTAATCATTTTTTTTCGATCTCTAGTATATGATTAATTAGTACAACTCTTTATCTATTATTTAGGCCAAAAAAATTTATCAGAAACAGCAAATTTAAATTCGCCACTGTAATTAGGCAAAATTCGAGTTTGTTGAAATTCACCCATATACACTTTTAGGCATTATCTAGAAAGCTATCGGTTACACAATTATCCCAATGACCGTTATACCAGTAGATTATAAAAAATATTGCTAGTGCAATAAATAAATAATCGCACAAATGTCACCGCTTGAGTTCTCAATAAAATATACTATTTACGAGTACAATGTCGCGTGATGGCGGCCGAATCGATAAGGGTTAATTAAATATAAATGTATGATAGCGACACTAATATGGGAACTGGACAATTTATTATTTTACAAACTCAATATAAAACGAATAAAAACTAGTCTTCATTATATTACTATTCACAGAATCGATCAAGTGATCGAAAAGGTATTACAAGTTAATAATTATCACTTGCTTCGGTGAAGGAAAACGTGAGGAAACCTGCACACATGAGAGTTCTCCATAACGTTCTCAAAGGTGTCTACCAATCCCCACTTGGCCAGCGTGGTAGACTATGGCCTGTACCCATTGTCATCACATTGTGAGACGAGACCCCGAGCCCAGCAGTGGGACAACTATGGGTTGTTGCTTTTTTTTGTTGCTATAGGCCAGTCGGAACATTACACACAAAATGTTCTTCATATAACTAAAAAGCGCCATCTCTCATATTACTGAGTGAAATTAACTTCGGTCGTGTTGATTGATGTGTACTGAGTATTGGTCCATTCGGACCAATGAAATTGCCAGGGGACCATTCTTCATAACCTTGCGAGACAGATGAGGAAGACGTTTGTTTAGAATCAAGGAGGGATAAACTGGGCTGAAATTGGCCTCACAACTTTTTTGTATTAGGGTTGTTCTACAAACTAAGGAGGAAAATGAGTCCGATTTTGACCTGATATTTTATGTGGATTATATATTATTGTTGTGTAATTTAGCGTATTATACCAATACATATTATACTAATTACATCATTAAACCTATGTTAAGTGGAACAGTCAAAATATTTTAAAATTGTAGGTTTATGGCCATTTCAAAGAAATAGAGTTACAGGAACCTGAGAATGTAACCAGGAAACTGGGAAAAATACGAAAATGTACCGAAATCATTGGTTAATTACTATTTATTTCACAAAAGATAAAAATTTCTTACCTTGTAATATTTAAAATATGTTGAATAATAACTAAAATTAGGTCTTATTTTCTTTAAAATAATTCTACTCCTAAACCAGTCTTAAATCTGAGTATTCTCCAATATTTGCGAAATTATCTTTTTGACGAGTCGATATTTCAGTTGCTATTTTTTGCCGGATCCTCTCAATTTCTTGCTATTGCTTTCTTTTATTTTTTCAGCTATAGTCCATTGAAAAGTTACATTTGGGGTTGCGTTTTTTAGAGGACGCAATTTTATTTTTTTGATGTGTAGGGGGGGTCAGTGTAAAGCTAAAACCAAGTTTGTGGGGTCGCCACCCTTGTCCCACGGCCGCCATCTTGAAAATAGGGGTTGGAATGGTTTTTACGGTATATCTCTTAAACTATTTATTTGAGAAAAAAAATTTGTTAACATTTTTTGTTGCAAATTAAATTCTCTACAACTTTGGTCCAGTAACTTTTTATCGTAGAACTATAAATAAAAAAGTTATAAACCAAAATCTTCAGAAACTAAAAACTAAAAGATATAGGTTAAGCGACAACTTCAACACAATGTTTTGAGAGCTATTCTTACAATAACAGAGGTTAGGAATAATAATAACAATAGCAGGCAGCTGTTCTTTTATTCGAGCAGTGTGTGTTGCCAGTGATGACATACGGATCCGAGACGTGGTGCTTCACTATTGGCCTAATCCACAAGCTCAGGGTAGCACAGCGGGCTATGGAGAGGGCTATGCTCGGTATTTCTCTACGTGATCGTATCAGAAACGAGGAGATCCGTAGACGAACAAGGGTGACCGACATAGCTCAAAGAATTAGCCGGCTGAAGTGGCAATGGGCTGGCCACATAGTGCGAAGGACCGATAACCGTTGGGGAAGAAAGGTCCTCGAATGGCGCCCGCGTCTCGGAAAGCGGAGTACAGGGCGCCTCCCGACAAGATGGACCGACGACCTGAAGAAGACAGCGGGCATCCGCTGGGTTCAGAAGGCTCAGGACCGGTCAAAGTGGCGCAAGTTAGGGGAGACCTATGTCCAGCAGTGGACCTCCAAGGGCTGATGGATGGATGGATGTTCTTTTATTCCCTCATGCTCACTTGGGTATTTTCTACCTGAACAGTATTCTCGGTAACGGCTATCAGATTTAAAATTATTTTAAAAATCAATAATTGTTAAATTCTGTTATGGAGTGAAAAAGAGTCAATAATTAATTATTAATAATATTGCAAAATTTGTAATTAAAAAACTTATAATAACAAAATAAAAAAAAAATAACTGATGACATATTATTAGTACACACGTATAATATAGGTATAGTTAAGAGTACTAAAAAATAGTACTCACTTCGGAGCGCTGTAAAACCTTAGCTATTGACTTAATGAAAAAATGATGCAAATAAAAGTTGTTCCTCAAAAAACGATCTACAAAAGTGGTCAGATATCATTTTTTCGTAAAATGATAAAAAAAAAGTTACATCGAAAAATATAATTTTTTTTCTCGAATTTCTGAAGATTTTCGCTTATAACTTTTTTATTTATAGTTCTACGATAAAAAGTTACCGGACCAAAGTTGTAGAGAATTTAATTTGCAACAAAAAATGTTAACAATTTTTTTTTCTCAAATAAATAGTTTAAGAGATATACCGTAAAAACCATTCCAACCCCTATTTTCAAGATGGCGGCCGTGGGACAAGGGTGGCGACCCCACAAACTTGGTTTTAGCTTTACACTGACCCCCCCTACACATCAAAAAAATAAAATTGCGTCCTCTAAAAAACGCAAGGTAAGGCCTAAAAAATGTAACATTTCAATGGACTACTATCGTTATAGAAATTTCGCCAAGAAAATAATATCGAATCGAAATTATTTTTAATGATGAAAGGTTTGTTGTACAGTGTGTTATAAAAGTAAAAAAGTTAGTATCAAATTTTAGTAAAAAAAACCATGTTTTAGCTGGTACACCGAAAATTCCTTAGTTTATAGAATTATATGCACTAATATCCCGGACCATTGTCCTTGTTTTGAATGGCATAAATATTCCTATCCAATATCCAACCGGAACGAACCCGATACATTAACTACAAACTCACGACAGCAATCATTATGAAATAACTCATACAATTTCTACTAAGAACAATTTCCTGTAAAAAGATTTATTTATATTTCATAATCTTATTCGAAAATATAAAATGGCGCCAATTCCAAATTTAAATTGGCATAACGGTTCTCCGTAACCACGCCCCCAACCAACGTTGCGGCGATACAGAGAATTGGTATTTACCGGTAGTGCCACATAAACGAACTTCAGGCACCGGTTTTACTATCTGTAGGGTTTTAGTCCCTAGTCACTACAAAGAGACTTGCGAACGGTACACTCGCGTTCAAAGTTACTTATTTAATTAGACAACCGGAGTAACTTCGAATAGAGTAAATTTGAATACGATATTTTCTTTATAGCACTATGTGACTTAAACCTGCACTTAAACTTAAAACTGTCACTTACGACGATTGTTTATTTCTTAAATAACCTTTGATACACCGTGCAAATATTCGCGAGTGACTTAAGTTATCTAAATTATTGCACAGCGTTAATTATCTTGATTGGCGAGACCTAAAAAACGTGCCTATTATGATGGGTAACGTTTCATTAGGTTAAATGTAATAGCTTAAATATTCACTGAAGTGTAGTACCTGGATGTTTTAGTAAAATTGATTATCGATTATTTTAGTAAATATTTAAGTTCCTTTACGGGCGACCCTGTTTTAAACACTTGTTTTCATTTTACTTTTATGAGTTTATTTTTATATTATATAATATAAATATATAGTTTTAAATTTGTTCATGAATAAAATCTATATAAGTTCATTTATGAGCGCGGTAATGATTCCAGTGCCTTATTTATTTTCTTAATCATTATCGGTGAAGCATAAAACGTCTTACTAGAAAGTTACAACAATATAAGGGTTAATTAATTTTTTTGTCACCTCACAGACATTAAACGTATACACATAATTAGAGAGACCCAACAAGACAGTTAAGCAGACAAAAAGAGAAGAGTTATAAAAATATTGGGAATCGGAAACAATCTTATCATAAGTAGTAAATACTCGTCTGAAACAATCTTATACCTCAAAGACAACTACCGGATATTCTTATTAATATTAATGTGTTTATTATAAGAACATTCGTTCGCGACTGTAAAGGGGCGGAGCAGACGCCTCGAGTCGTTTTACAGCGTTTCACGGTAAGACATTAATTGAGCAAAACGGAATCAAAGGCTGGAAACGTTTCAGCGCATCTTTGTATGTAATGACCATTTGGAAGACATTTGGACACTCAGAAATACAAACAATAGAACAGTGGCGCCAGTTAAACATGTCAAGCTGACTTCATTTTGTTTTATTTATGCTTCATTTCAGTTACGATGCAATGATAATAATATAATAGCTGTGTTGTGTTTATATCTAGAATAGTCGACAAACGAGTTGAGAAGTCAGCTGCTGACATCAGCAACACTAAGTGCATCACCGATGAATTACGACATGAAACTTCTTTACAATCACAGACTTTAAAAAAGAACCATACGGATTGTCAGCAACAAATTCAGTGAAGCACCCATAGTAATACCAACTCCTCTATTCGTACAAGTATCACACGCACACATTGACACCATGATATTGTTATTAATCAGCCGCCATTACCGCGTCGGATTGGTTGGACTGCACAAAAAAAATACGCACACATGGTAAGCGGGCGGCGTCACTCTCGATAAGACAAGGTGACGTCTGGTTCTTTTTTCAAGTCTGTGTTTACAATATATCGTTTCTTTTATCGCATTAACTTTACCGTACCTTACACAACACTACAGAACCCAAACTCAGTTTTCTTGTTGTTTTTCTAAACTCCGTTTTATTATTGTGACATAGGTGATAGGACTCTTGCTGCCGTGATGGAAAATCGTTACAAGACAACGTTGCATTTTTTGTTACCTCCTCTCCACTGCATCGGTAGAAGATCCGTCTTAAGGTCGTAGCTGACTTATACGACACCGCTCCCATCCAACCGAAGTATGAGAATTCAAATATAAACTTAAAATCGTGCTCTGTAGGTGCACTTTACAGTAACAACAAAAATTAGCAGCCCGCGCGCGGGAAGCAAGCTAACCGCAACCTTGCCACTCAATAGTTGTACCTACAGAGCACGATTTTAAGTTTATATTTGAATTCTCATACTTCGGTTGGATGGGAGCGGTGTCGTATAAGTCAGCTACGACCTTTAAGCTGGCCATACACGATCAAGTGTACTTGTCAAGTTTGCAGTTTGACTTGATGTGGCATCCAGTTTGCATGAGATAGCTATATGGTCAGATAACCGTACCGTGGCATACACCGTCAAGATTACTGGATGCCGCGTCAAGTCCGCTGCAAATTTGACAAGTATACTTGATCGTGTATGGCCAGTATTAAGGGTCAGTGCATATAAAAGACTTAAATATTCCGAGGCTTGACGATTCCTAAAACATTGTAACTATAAAAAAAATATTAACAAACTCCCTTAACGCGTATATTGATGAGCATTGTTTAATTGTCAATTAGAGCTAAAAGGTGGTTGGCGACACGTGTTCATACATACTCCTGCTTTGAGCGGGCCGCAACTTGAGCACATCTGTTCTTATAATTTATTTCTTGTTTTGGTAATAATATTAAATTTTAAGTGGATTTCCTTGTAACTCGAAGTTAAGGCGTGTGAAAGCAGTTGTAGACAAATATTGTAATAAAAAATACCTTAATATCACTGGTTGGCTTATATTTTACATGGTTTTATTTAGCTACGCGCCCCTTATGGATTATTTAAAATCTTGAGAAATCGTTTTCAATCTCTCCTGAACTGATTCTTATAAAACACCGCACATACAATAGTCTATTGTAACACTATGTACATTATTACGAATTTCAACTTGCTTACCAAAATCAGTTTTTTATGTTGGCAACAACTGAGCTGAAGACATCACCGATGCTTTGCCGATCATGAAAGAAGAGAGAGAGAAAGAAATAAAGAAGTGGCTCCCAAGCCTCCAGTGGAAAAAAAAGTCTTTTAAGATCATTGAAGTACTATTATTAGCGTATAGAACCGACACCGCGAACACCATGTAATTATGTCCCAATGCATTGGCGCCACGTGGTTTCAATCTTCAATGGATTCGTTCGATTTTGAAAGGAGAACGGGGGCTCAGTTTTGAAAATCGAACCTTTGTTCACACACACATTTTGTTCGATATGTATGTTCTATGACATTATACTAATGTCTGAGATCATCTTTTTCATCGAAGTTAGAGCGTGTAAAAGCTTAATTGTCTGGACTAGTTACATAGATTATACTTGGTGATGAGTTATAATGTATCAGTTTGCCTTTCATCCAAATCCATTCCGCCGTTTGCATGATTGAACAACACGGGTTATTGAGTCAGAATACTCACGATTCCAAACTTAAATTTAAAAAATTAGAACGTTAACGTCATTCGATTAGAAAGTACCCACGGCTGTCATAATAACGTTAAACAATGACGCAAATATATTGTATTGTAACGCGGTCGGCGATAAATGTGACGCTCGCGACACCTTGGCTTAATTGGAATTTATGTAGTGCACCGTTTTATATGGTATTCCCCTACTACGGTTAGGCGGGTAGAGTTGCGAGTATTCTCTGATCGAGTTTCAGTATGTTTTTGGTTGGTCATTAGACTCATTAGCAGTGGAAGATAATTATGGAGCCTTCAACGATGAGAACCTAATTATTATTTTTTCACATCTGAAATTTTCCAAATGATTAGTAGGCAAGTATTTAACATCAATCCATTAATTAGCCCTTGGAGGTCCACTGTTGGACATAGGCCTCTCCTAACTTACGCCACTCCGATTGCGATTCTGAGCATTTTGAATCTAGCGGAAGTTTTTTCAGGTCGTCAATTCACCTGGTTATGGAGGTATTAAACTTAGGTATGCTTAAAAAGAAAACATCAATACCGTTATAAAGTTAAAGAATATAGACAACAAAAACCCAACGACTTTCTTTCGACTATTTCTCGAATATTCTTCCACTCTAGTTGAAGAAGTAGGGGCATAATTTCCAATTCGTGGGTTTATTATTAACATATTATTTCATTCGGTTTTGGATAGTTCGAAGGGCTTCCGGCGTAGATTAACAAAACGTTTTCTTTTTTTGGACCTTATCTTAATTAAGGGTGCAACTTTATTAAGGCTCTCGTAATTACGTCTTGAATTAATATTTTGGAATTTAATTTGGTTTTAAAATCAGCATAAAAATGTTTAAAGTGTTAGTTAGCGCGTCGTTAAGTTAAAAGTTAGGGTAGCATTTGTATAATGTGGACGGAATAAATTGTTGCATAATAAGTTATATAATAAGCAATATTTTGTTTTACAACGTTATGTTATTTTGGTTCTATTTCAATAATTAACGAGCATAATATTACAGGATTTTAGATGTAGTAAATTTTAATTTTATTAGCTTGAGTAATTAAGATACTCTTTGAATTTTAGATTACTCAGAAAACTTTTGATGAAAATGATGTTAATTTTAATCAAATACTAATCAAAAGAGCTTTTACATTTTTTATGTAAATTGCTGACAAAACTAGAAAAAGAGCCACATGATAAGTGGTTACTGTCCCCCATGGACTTCAGTAACACCAAAGGCGTCACCGATGTGTTGCCGACTAAAAGAGGAGAATAAAATAAAGTACCTATACTTTCTCAAGCTCAAACCGGAACGAATTCAAGTGGATGGTAGTTCGCCACGCAGCCTTCACGGATACTACCGGACCTACCCAACACCACCATACTCAATACACCATACATTGTCCACCTACGAGTCCACACTTTACCTGCGGAAGATTTTTTTTATGGAAATAGTTGGCAAACGAGCTGACGATCCACATGGACATCAGCAACACTAAAGGCATCACTGATGCGTTGCCGGCCAAGAAAGAGAGAAGAAAAAGAAACAATGAACTGACTCTTAAGCCTCCAACCGGAACACGACGAGTCGTTTGGCGGCTGACTCAAGGGTGGTAGCTATCCAGGCGAACCCCATGGAGAAATAATAATAGCAATAATGGTATTAATTAACAATTAAAATCAATATTACCAATATAATCACTCGAGGGGCCCTACCACCAGCGGGCCGGATTTAGTCGCCTCTTACGACACCCATCTGGCGTGGGATTGGGGTTAGTATTCTAACTTAGAATTTCTAAGCCACCCAATACGGCTAAACTATTACTTACGGATTACTTTTATAAAACGAATATAAACATGAATATCAGCTCAGGGAACATACAAGTGGGATAAAATGTATGTATCCTTTATCCTAATCCAAGACATGGCCTGTCTGTGTCCCAAGTTTCCTCTTAATCCGTACAACGATTAACGCGTGATGGAAATACAAATATCCTTACATTCAAACATCTACATAACCTTTCACATTATTAGGATAGGATAATAAAATAAATAAATTCTCGAACTTCTTAAAGTGATCCCCTTGGATATCAATTCCTTTAATGATATGAAATGTCACAAGCTACACATTAACTTCTAACACAAGTCAAGCTACGAATGTTCCTCCATCCACTTCATTACATCCAGACGTAGAACGATCCGATACGTGACAATTTCCTTTAATGGAATCTAATTTGACGCTTATTGCAGCGTTTTACATTCAAACGATAACCTCGATATA
Source organism: Thymelicus lineola (assembly GCA_963932265.1). Classification (NCBI taxonomy): domain Eukaryota; kingdom Metazoa; phylum Arthropoda; class Insecta; order Lepidoptera; family Hesperiidae; genus Thymelicus; species Thymelicus lineola. Next base: position 5,395,778 of record OZ010703.1, on the reverse strand, counting down.
AAGAAGTGAGGCTGGAAACGTCTAGGCAGAAGGCTAACTCTAACAGCCTTCATAAACGCTTAATAAAATAAACTGGCTCTTTGCCTTTGGTGTCTTGATGTCTAAGGGCGACTTACCATCAGATGGCTCGTCTGTTGATTGGTTGGGTATCTCATAACTCTCTGATCTATATCTATACTAATATTACAAAGCTGAAGAGTTTGTTTGATTGAACGCGCTAATCTCAGAAATTACTGCTTCGAATTGAAAAATTATTTTGTATTTGATAGTCCATTTATCGAGGAAGGCTATAGCCTATATAACATAATATATTTTAGTGGTTAGTTTTTTCCACAAATTAACGCGGGTGAAACCGCGAGGTAAGACTACCTGTCTTATATATTATAAGCTAAGCCACATCCAGCACTCCAGCACTACCTCCATCTATGTACACCGCGTTAAATTTGCATTCGGCCGTCCGGAGTGATTTCCCCGGCGATCGCGTATCGCTCGATCGCGACGATATCCAGAATTGCCACCCTGGCACCGAGTCCTATCCAAATCGAAAATCAACTCTTTTTATTCACGCTATTGCGGGGGCTAATTCTGGGATGTTTTGCGTAAACAGAAAATGAATGCGTTTGAAACGCTTAGGTTTACTTTAAAATTTAATCAGTTCAACTCAAGCTGAATTGAAAATAAATTACAAATAAAACCAACATAATATCTACCTTGACATTGTACTGGTTTCGGAGCAGATGAGCGCATTCCTCCCAAATGGCAGTGTAAAAGCTGCAAAGTAAAGCAGTTTAAGAACATCTCACTACAGTCCTCCTGTACAGGCTCGGGAAGCAGTGACGCTGAGTGTAATTCACAAACTGATGCCAGTGCCGCCTTGACTGATAGCGAGATAAATCTGGCCTATGAAATAAAGCAGATACAATTACAGCTTTCAACTATCGTGCAGGAAACTACAAGCTGCAGGCAGGAAATGGAAAGTTTTAGGACTGAATTTATAAAACTTAATGCGACTATGTCTGAATTTAATGGTCGACTTAGCATTGTTGAGGAAAAAGTCAATAATGTCAGCAAACGCCTCACAGAAGCTGAAAAAAAAATCTCTGCTGCTTGCGGTACCGATTTAGAGTCTCGAATTGAAAGTCATCTTAATGACCGCGATCAAGAAGCATTTCTGTCTGACATCGAAATCTCTGGTATCGACGAAAGTGCCGGTGAAAACCCCGTGCATCTTACCAAGCTAGTAGCACAAAAAGTTGGTGTCTCTTTAGATGAAAATGACATAGTATTCGCAGAGAGAAGAGGGAAACGCCGTGACCTGCGTGCTGCGTCCGATGAACATACGACGGGTACAATAGCTGGCCCGCGCACACTTACCGTCCGGCTCGCGCGACGGGCGCTCAAGGATCAGCTGCTACGGGCTGCCCGGACACGCCGCGGAGTGGACACTTCTGGCATTGTCGCCTCTGAGCCACGTCGTTTCTACATTAACGAAAGGCTGACGTGGTTCAACCGCAGGCTTTTTCGTTTGGCCCGCGACCGGGCACGCGCTGCGAACTGGAAGTTTGTTTGGTCCAAGCTTGGCCGTGTTTATGCAAGGCGCGATAAAGACTCACTGGTTTACCGTATTCGCACAGAATCCGATGTTGAGACAGTATTTAAAAAGTGATTTATTTACTAAATATAAAAAAACTGTATTTATTTTAATTTTGTTTATTTGTAATATTGTTACTGCTTTATTTTATTTTACATTTATCCATGATTTTATACAATATTGGCGTGAAACAATTCAAACTTTAAATTCCTATATCTACTATATGTCGACTGGAAAAATAATATGCTATATGATGCTGCTACCATCTTATAAATACAACTCAAATTTGCATTACGCACATCACTCACGTCACAAATTAATAAATAACATATACCCTATAAGCTATCCCATTAAATCAACACTTAAACACGATTATATATTATTTTGTTATTGTATTACAATTAAAAATCCTTGTATAATTTTAATGTCAATTGCTGTTTTGACTAACTACCTTAATGGTTAAACCAAACGCAATCAAATTTGGTCTGTTGAATCCAGGCTCGTTAGGAACAAAACATGAAGAATTTATTGCCGCTATGCTAGACCATGCACTTGATATTATGGCCATAAATGAGACCTGGCTTAGGGAGGGGGAGGAGGGACGTGCCCCATCAGTTCCCGGATATAAGCTAATACATCGGCCTCGCCCAGCTGCCGTTAAAGGAGGTCTGGGGGGTGGCGTGGGATTTTTCATCCGTAAGGGTATACGTCTACGAGTACTTCCTCACCCGGTCTCAGAGCTCGTTGAGCAGATGTGGCTTAGTATCTCCTGCAATGGGAAATCTCTGTTACTAGGGACGGCATACCGGCCGCCTTGGCTACCCTTGCAGACCTTCATAGATGGGCTCACCGATTCTATCTCTTCGTTCGAATGGCATCACTACACAGTATTATTGGGTGACTTTAACGTCGACATGTTGAATCAGCAACACACTAATACTAAATTCATTTGTGAGTTCCTAAGACTGAATAAGCTTAAGCAATATATAGCCGAACCTACTCACTTTACCGACCATAGTCAAACGCTGCTGGATCTAATCTGTTCGGACACGTCTATTAAAGCTGTTAAGGTTAACTACATAAAAGAATTAAGCAGTCATGCAATTGTTTCTTGCCAACTGAATGCCACCAGAAATTACATTCCACCCAAGATACTGACGTACAGACCATTAAAAGACATTAATATTAACCAATTCCGTGATGACCTTGGTGCCACAGACTGGACTACTATTCTTTGTTCATCCGACGTAAATGATATGGCTTTTCAGTTCTCTGCTAATATTATGCAACTTTTTGACTTCCATGCTCCTATAAAAACAATACGCATTAAAGATAATCAGCATCCATGGGTCACTTACAATATTAGACAGATGATGCAAAAACGCAACGAGGCCCATGTGCGAGCTCGTAAAACTAAGCTAGAAGGGCACATAATATTTTACAAAGAACTGAAAGCTTTAGTAACTACTGCATTATGCGCAGAAAAAAAGGCCTATTTTAAATTCTGCGTAACTTCTAATACTCATAAACCTGCCATTATGTGGAGGCATCTCAAACAACACATCACGCTAAAAACTAAGTCCAATATTTCTCTTCCTCCAGACCTCTGTGACCCAGATTTAATAAACGACCACTTTTTAAACATTGCCAGTAGTAATCCCCCTTTATCGACGATTACCTTCTATGAGTTTAATAGGCATGGTACAGCAAAGTTTAAGTTTCGGGAGGTGACTGACGCTGAAGTAAATAAAGCTATTAAATCCTTGCACTCAAATGCTATTGGAGCTGATGGGATCTCGCTTGAAATGCTCTTGCTGACATTGCCTATTACGCTCAAAGTCCTGACTGCTTTAATTAACACCTCTTTTAGTACATGTACCTTCCCTACACTATGGCAGCAGGCTTTAGTTAAACCCATACCTAAAAATAACAACCCCATCAATTTCAAAGACTTAAGACCCATTAGCATCTTGCCGAGCACCTCTAAAATCTTAGAAAGGATAGCTTGCGCGCAACTGAAGCACTTTATAGAACAGAATACCATACTACCTATCACTCAGTCTGGATTTAGGCAAAAACATAGTACGTCCACTGCCTTGATGGACGTCGTGGATGATGTACTCACAGCTCAAGACATGGGGGAGGGCACTATTTTAGTCATGTTAGATTATACCCGGGCATTTGATTCCGTAAATATACCCTTACTTCTATCTAAGCTATCTTATTATGGGTTAGAGATTGAAGCTGTCAAATGGTTTGATACCTATTTTCGGTACCGCTCCCAAACCGTTGTTCTAGATAATTGTAATGTAACTAAACGTTCAGGTAGCAAGCCCGTTACGCGAGGTATAGCACAGGGTTCAATACTTGGCCCATTGCTATTTATATTATATAGCGCGGATGTAGTAAAGCACCTCAAGTACTGTAAATACCACCTATACGCCGACGATATCCAACTATACATATCTTTTAAACCATCAGACACAAAATCTGCCCTTGAGAAATTAAATTACGACTTGCACCGTATTTGCAACTGGTCTGAGGAAAACACTCTAGCGCTAAATCCGGACAAGTCTAAATTTATGATACTGGGCACTCGTAAACAAGTGAATAAAATTTCTGCGCAATCACCTTGTGTACTTGTAAACGGAAGTGCGATTGAGAGAGTATCGGAAGCCCGAAACCTTGGTGTCGTGATGGACGAGTCTTTGCGGTTTGAAACACATGTAAATAATGTCGCTCGCAATTGTTTCTATCGTCTCAGGATCTTGTATAAAATACGAAACTGCATAGACACTAGATTACGCATTTCCTTGTGCGAAAGCATTGTACTATCGAAACTTAATTACGCGGACACTGTCATTGGTCCAAGGCTTCTAGCGCGTTCCCAAAACCTAATCCATCGAGTCCAAAATGCATGTGCAAGATACGTCTTTAACATACCACCCCGAGCCCATGTTAGTCCTTATTTAAATGACGCTAATATTTTGAAAATGAATTTACGCCGACAGTTACACTTTGCGTCATTGTTATTCGGCATTGTCTTAGATGAATGTCCACCATACTTGTATAATAAGTTGCAATGGTCCAAACATTGCAATGTTTTGCACGCGTCCAGGTCCTCTGTTTTCAAGCTAATATATCCCAGATATTGCACTGCAGCATTCCGTGGTAGTTTTAAGTATAGCGCCACCAAATGCTGGAACAACTTGCCTCCACCCCTTCGCAGCCTGAAAACAACATCAAGTTTTAAATTCAGATATAAAATACACTTATTAAACCTGCAAAAAACGCTTTAATACACACACAATCAAGCACGAACACACACTCGCACACACACACACACACACGCACACACGCACACACACACACACACACACACACACACACACACACACACACACACACACACACACACACACACACACACAAACAGCGCATGCGCGCTATTTACTTGCATAAGCGCACAACACTTTACATAATATTTATGCATTTTAAATTATGTACTTACTTGTTTGGTGTAGCTGACTCTCATTGCAAATCTTCCTAATGTTCTCGCGCCAATATTATATAATATTGTTTATCTTTTATTCTTATTTTTATTAATTTCTTTAACCGATTCTGTTTAATTTTATAGTGTTTTTATTTTGGATAGCCATTTTAAGCTAAAGTTAATTGTTTTTGCATTGTATTTCTTTTGTATTATGTTGCTTATTAACATACTGTTGGTAGTTGCATTGGTCGAAATTGCAGTTTAGGAAAAGTTTAAGGATGCTGCTGCGCCACTTGCCGATCTACACGCGACAAACGGGCGCACTGAAAATCAGAGGCGTAGTAGGTTGGTACCTTCCACTTGCTGCGCCATATTCTGAGTGCGACCCTTTTCTGTTGGCGGCTGCAACTTCAATTTATCTTTATAATATGTTTTAATTTATATATGTCCTGTTATAGGAATTAATGCTGTTGCATGCTTGCGACTGAATAAATGTTTCTTTCTTTCTTTCTTTCTTTACCTTTACAATTTCATAAACTAATTCACACACAACACGCAAGCACTTGAACCCACGCACGCAAACACACACACACACAGAGAGAGAGAGAGACACACAAATACACACAAACACACACACACACACACACACACACACACACACACACACACACACACACACACACACACACTTACGTAATAAGTAACATTTAATTATGTTAAATGCTATGAATACAAGTATTAAATAAATTAATAAAATATAGGTAATAAGTAGGTACAAAGCAAAACTATTATGTCAAAAAAGCATGTTATTATTTGTATGAAGAGTTACTTATTGACATTCAGACACTAAAAAGGAGGCTATGGGATAAAGGGATGGATTAACCTGGACGGTTTCAAAGAAAAAAAACATGTATCTATACGTCACAAAATACTGATATTAATAGGATTTTGAGTAGATCTTCGCCTGCACAGTTCGGTGGCTTAGATTAAATTATTAATTTATTAGGATACCTTTTTGAAACTTTAATATAAAAAAATACTGCGACATTAAAAACAATATATCTACTAAATGCTTACCTTTCAGAATAAGGACGTCAACGTCATCTCGTTCCAACGATTTTTGCATAGCAACGGTAGGCATATAAGATTTTATTGCGAAGGGGGCTATTCTATATGCGAATTGAACCGTTCGACTGACAAAAGGTTTTTCGCAATAAAAAGTTTAAAGGTATTGTGAGAAAAGTCACCTTGTTCGAGATATCTTTTTTACCCAATTTGAATTCTCATTGTTCAGTTTAGTACTGTTGATTTATAGTAAAATAATCGTCCCTCGCTACATTTTCTCTCGACAACGCATCTGTGACGCCGTGGTATCATTATTTTACTAAGACGACGATGACCATTTACCAAATGGTCATTTACCAAATCATACAATTAATATTCAACATTATATTATACACTAGCAATCGCCCTCGCTTCGCTTCGGAAAAAATCTTAGGTGCTTTATTTAACTTACATAACATACTCTTAAAGCAGCATGATCGCTCATTAGAACAACGTTACTATGAAAGCTCAGTACTCGAAATAACGATTCGATATTTTAGGGTTCATTACCTCGAAAGAAAAAACACGGTTCCCTTAAGATCACTTACTCCATTGCCCGTCTGTCTGTTTGTATTTCAAGACCTTTTTTCTCAAGAACGTGTGAAGGAACCCAAATTAAAATTAATCCAACACTCAGGTCTGCAATCCCTAGGAGCTGTGAAAACATAAGGTAAACGCGCCTATTACCGCCAGTTTAAGCTGACTTTGGATGAACTTCAGAAAATTAGATATACGTCGTTATGCTAGAAAAGGTGTTTCAATTTATTCATTAGCATGATTAAATATCCTATGATATTCAGTACGTAAATTCAGTATTAAATCACACAATATTTAATAAATAATAATTGAATCTGAAATAGCGATTGCTTCTATTACCGACCGGTGCATGATGTTTGTTTCTAATACCGTTTTTTATGTTTCTATTACCGACCACTAAACTAGTATAAATTTAAAAAATAAAAAAACTGCCTGCCATCAAAAAGCTATCATGATATACCTTTTTAAAATCCTTATGCTTAATTTGATACCCATATTGCATCGGACGATGTACCGTTAATTTACTACCGTATTTTATTTTACCAACACGATGAAGCGCCCTCGCACTATCAGCGACAAGTACGCGAGTATTTAGATGATAACAGGATAACTTCGGTGATCGGTGGATAGGGCGAGGAGGACCTGTGCCGTGGCCGGCGCGCTCCCCGGACCTCACACCGATGGATTTCTATTTGGGGGGGAAATTAAAAGTGTTGTGTATGCTACGAAGTATTCGAACAGAGACGAATTAAAATTAAGAATAGTGGCTGCTTTTGATAAAGTTCGAAGTGAAGTGTTCTTGTGCTAAACCGCGTAAAGGACAATTTGTGCAAACGTGCTGAACTCTGCATCACTCGAGTAGGTGAACATTTTGAACATCTGTTAAGGCTTGTGTAAATAATAAAATCAATACGTAATACATCAATCATTGTAAATGTATGATTCCATTATTTACAGTAAAAGTACGAAGATAAGTAAAAACCTATTATTGATGCAGATTTTTTTGTGTCAGTTTTAACGAAATCCCCGTAAATATCTGGAATAAATCACAGTATAAGAGCTTAGCTTTGTATTTTTGCCTGTCCTAAGTCAGGAAAAGTATGAAGGGAAAAGGAATCATATGTTGCCCTTACCAAAGTTCATTGACCCACCCACCAGCTGATCGCGTGGCACTGTGGTGCGGTGGCGCGGCGTCGTTAGACCGTAGCGTTTCGACCGTTTGTACACGGTGTCCACACTTCCGGAGTATTTTGAGATTAATTTGATTAAAATAAATTTACGGACTATAAGAATAATTTTGATTTTGATTTTTTTAATCATTAGCTAAGACCATTTACTTTCATGTCCTTAAGTAAGTATCTAAAGTCTTTTACCAGTCACACTGGTATATTTTTTTTATTTACTCAAGTGCGTCTATATAACGTATATGAATACAGAAAATTATAGTAGGCTTATCAGAATTTTAAACAAACCTACAATATATTATTATAAATAAGACCGTATGGGTCGGTAATAGAATTAAGTATGAAGATTACTTTATTCTATTAGCGACAGCAAAAATAAACAATAACTGGCTAAAATCTCTGCTTTAATTTAAACGTGTTTAGATGGATGTCATTGCTATGATTATTTTTTTATATCAAAAAGTTTCTTAATTTTGATATGAGATATTATTTAAAATACATTGCCATACATTACTAAAAATTATTGCTTACGTCGAATCTTGTTTAAAAGAAAATCTATGAGACAAAATGTATGGCGTTAATTGATCAAATTATGTAATATACTCTTAAGAATCAAACAACTTAAAAGAAACATCGAAAATTACGTATTAAAAGATATAAAATCTAAAATACTAACTATTGTAAAACATCTAACAACGCCATGAGGCGGTATTAGAAACAACTTATGAAAATTATGTTTCTATTACCACTTTAAGGTAAAATTCGAATTAAACCACAAAAAATTGTCAGAACGGTAATATTAGATTCACATCTAGAAAACCAATATATTATTTATTATATTTACACATTTGCATGCAGGTATACACATTTTATTTAAGTTAATTTCTCTTAAGTAATAATTATGTTTACTTATGTAGCCGGGAGCGCAACACTATGAGACGGGCGTCCGTTGCGGGCGCGTCGCAGTTATTATCTAATTATTCTGTTTGCTGATTATTTACACACACAAACTTTATTATTTTTGTTTCTCAATATACATACCTAAAATGTTTTTTAGGCTACAACTTTCATGAAATCTGTAGTATGCCTTAAAATAGTGATTAAAAAAACTGTCGGTATTGGATGCAGATTTTGGGGTGGCGTTATTGGGCGCGTTTACGTTATAATATTCTGTATCCTCAACGCAATCAAAAAACATGCGGCTAGAAGGAATGTCTTAGGTAAAACGTAGGTTAAATAAAAAATCTTAAAACTGTGAATTTGTAAGTATCACAAAAAAATAATTTTAAACCTATTTGCAGAACTTGGTAATTTTATCGGGACCCATATCGATACATATATGGGGACAACAGTTTTTCAACGGCAAAGTTAAAGTTCCGTTTATCTTTTCGTTACACAACTATGTTAGATTTTACTAAACAGTTAAGTTAGGTTCAACAACCCTAGTTCGCACTGCGCCGGTTGCTTTTACTTACTATTATTATTTCATCATATTATTTTCTAAATTTTGTGTTTCCTACTTAACCCTTAGTACTTAAATTACATTGAATAAATAAATTGTATGATGACGTTTGCTGATCCATCAGTATTTCACATTAGGTACCCAGACTTTAAAAAAAGAAATAGTCTTATATCGTTCTCCAAGGTACAATCTATGTCTATACCAAAACACATCAAGATTGGTTCAGCGATGAGAAAGAGTTAAGGTTAATTCGATGAGTTATATGAGAATAGTAATAAAGGAGCAACACATTTTCGCATTTATTACATTGTAGTTTTGGCCAATCAATAATTCGGCAAAGGGAAGATATTGCTTCACAGAAAATGAGAAAATTCAGCACCTTGCACTCTCAACACGATGTTCCTCAGGACTGCATTATAACAGAACTACAACATCACTACTACGGAACTCTAAAAATGACGGAACACTTAGTTATTTCAAAGAACAATCCTAAGCTTGATTTAACACGCCGCAATACGTTTTATTTAGTAGATTTATGTATTTTATGATCAATTATTCAATTTGTTCAATGTCTATTATTTGTACAACACTAAATTACGATTTTCAACCCCTTCCAGGGTAAAATGCAAAAAAATGCTAAAACGTTGGAGGCCATAATACGCAATTAATGATTTTAAAAAGGTGAATATAAAAATAGATATTTAGTAAAAAATACTTCAGTGCCGTATTCTAGTTCCATCTTGCAAAATACAAATAAACTAAGAAATGCATGTATGCCTTATTTTGTGTGAAGAAAAGGTTTTTGTAAGTTTAAAACAAATTAAAAACTCGTTTCTCGGTTTTGGTATCGTGAAAGTATAGATTTACAACTTAAAAAATCATTTATTTTGAAATCACAGACATTCACTTCAGTTATATTTATGTGTATTTGAATTATTGTAAAAAAATATGTACTCGCTTTGGCTCCACCTCGCAAAATATAACAAAAAACTAAGAAATGTATGTACCTATGCCTCAATTTGTGTGAAGAAAAGATTTCTGTATGTTTAAAATAAATCGACTCATATTTTATTTTCTCGCTTTGTTATGTAACCCTAAAAAATTGCCTATAATTTAAGTTGAAGACTCGATATTGTAGTAAAGTCCTGTTGAAATCCGTTCAGTAGCTTCAGAGATTAATGAAGACAAACAAACAGACAAACAAAAATTAAAAACTCATTTTTCGGTTTTGATATCGTGCTAGTAACGATTTATAACATGAAAAATGCAGTTATTTCGAAATCACAGACAGACATACTAATTATATTATATATTAAAGGTGTATGTATTAAAGGCGTTGGCGTGAATCAACACATACAGAGCCATCTAGTTGCCAAGATAGTAATTGATTATTTATTGGATATCAGTTACTCATACAGACTTAATTTGCGTTTTTCTACCACTTCTCAGGTGAAATTTATAAAATGCTGAAATTATATTGGAGGTTATAGATACGCAAACAATATGCTCTTAAAAACAAAATACAAAAATAGATATCCACTCAGTAATAGGGATTTGAATTAATGAAAAAAATAACCTTTAAATGCATTTTATGGCCTTTCTATGCAATATAAGTAAAATCTAAGAAATGCATGTATAACTCTTTTTGTACGGAGAATACGTTTTTAAAAGTTTAAAACAAATCGGCTGATATTTTTTTATTTTTCCATACAAACTATCCCTAAGGAACCCTTTAGTATGGAACCCTAAAATATTGCTTAGTTGTTAAGTTGAACACTTTGCAATATCCTAGTAAAAGTGTTGTTGAAATTCGTTCAGTGGTTTCGGAGATTAGCGGAGACAAACAAACAGACAGACAGACAAAAATTTTAAAAACTCATTTTTCGGTGTTGGTATCGTGCAAGTAACGATTTGCAACTTGAAAAAATCATTTATCTCGAAATCACAGACAAACTCTTCAATTTTATTAATATGTATAGATATTAAGGAAATTAATATAATACATCTATCATTTTTTTCTTTTTTGTTGAGCATATCAGTATCAAAACGGCAAGAATATCAATAAAAAACCACAAAATAACATTAAATTTAAAGGGTTAAATTAAAAGAATAATCATAATTACTTACTATGTCCAGAAAATTGTACCTTACTACCTACGCGACGGTAGTAGATAATCTATTTTTAGTAGTCTTATTTAGTCAACAATTTACATGAGATACTTTTAAAAATATAATATAATATTATTTTTTGTTAGTGAGTAATAAGACTAAATTTGAAAAAAACCGACTAGTGACTTATGCCCACAGTATGTATGTCGATGAGGATAACACTATCCTCATCCTTCTTAACTTCAACATCAGAGTTATTTTAATGGTAGACGACAAAAATAGATATTAACATAATGCTCGTCATACGTTTGAAATAAACACATTAAGATTTGTGTAATGTTCTGAACGTATTACCAAGATCCACACACTTGGGTAAGGGGTTCATGCTGTCAATAACATTATGCGGAGAATATTGTTGAGCTGCTCCGATAAATATGGAGAACTAATGCTCTGCACGCGGCTTCGTCCATGTTTTCTGAAATAATAAGTACCTTATGTCTCATTCCAGGTCTGGTCTACCTGTGAGCCAAATTTCATGAAATTTCGGTCAGTAGTTTTTGCATGAAAGAGTAACATACATCCATCAATTCTAACAGACTTTCACATTCATAATATTAGGTGATAGTATATCAACTTATCCTGTGTATTTCAGGAAATTTAAATTTTTCTACTTCAAAGTCTCATTATTAATCCGAGTTCAAAATGCATTTTAAGAATTTATTATTTTCCCAAGGAGGCAGAAAGGAGACGGATGATCGAAACAAGGTTAAAGTATACTAGTTTAAAAACTTATAAATTATTAAGTTATCCGCGAAATTTGGGCCGATTTGGACAATAGTCACCAATCTTGCTGATTGCCAAAATAAGGAGGAAATCAAGGTTTCTTTCTTTGCGCTATGACAGCTATGTATGAAAGTCACTCGCCCCTCTGTGTGGCGTTTACGTGGCAATCACAAATAGGTATATTTTTCATGAGCTGTCATCGCTCAAAGGACAGTTTAGACCATGACGAGCCGAATATCGTATTTTATATCGTATTTTAAACGTAAATTCAATTCATATAGTTATTCCTTCAGGTATTTCTGTGCCTTTAAGTAATATAAATTTTATTACAAAATAGGATGATTCATCCCTTGCAATTTGATTTATTATTTGGACAATTCCGATTACAATATCGATTTATTTTGCAAAGTAAATTCACAAATACACATTTTTTAATTTCTCTGTTTGTAATTGGGAATTAATCTGATAATTAATACTTAAAAATAGAAAACTTACTTGTTTTGGTCGGTAGCCCAAAAGTCCCAATTTCCTCTCTATCATGGTAGTAGAGGAGACGTGGAAGAACGACCTTCACCGATCTGATAACTCGATGGGACATATTTTTTATCAAATATAATTTATAAACAAATATGCCTACGATAACTTGCCTGTCGAAAAGTGTTCATACCTATTTTTAATTTAATTAATTTTAATCGATTTTTTTTCGTCACTTTCACTCATGTGATAACCGAATGAGTTTTATCTTAATTGATAGTTTTTAACACATAGAATATGCCTAGGTAGGCTTGCCTACTTATTTCGGTTCATGGCTACCTGGCAAGTAGGTGTGAACAGGTGAGAAAATATAGGTATTTACACCGATCTGTTAACCAATTGAAATTAATATCATAGGTAGATATTTTAATTACAAAACCAATCATATAGGCTTGCCTACAAAAAAATGTTCATGAAATAGTATTGCCAAGCTGTAAAGGGTATAGCCGGATAGCCTTGGGAAAAGTACCCCAACACCTTGGGGTTCGAAACTATGTCCAAATGATCCTTTATATAGAGATAACATGATGTACAAAATTTCACCCCCCCACTACGCCTCAGGGGGCTACGGCACTCAATTAAACCGAAAATGATTTTATTTTTTTTCTCCAAATCTGTGTAACTGACGCAAATCAAATTTTGCATAAATGTTGTGGTAACTTAAAGTAATAATACAAAAAATCAAGAGCTCTCTAAGTACTCCCTATATTGAAAAAATAATAATTTAAAAAATTGGAACATCCTGTATAATGATTTCCTTTCGTGGTAAAAACACCATTTTTTTTCCAAATGTGTATCAACATCCAACCTACGTAATCTCCAAGTTTGGTCTGTCTAGCAAAGGTGGAACACTACTTTTAGTTCTACTAAAGTTTTAATGCCTGCTTTATAAGGGAATAGAATCCCACGGTTTTATTTTTTTCTCCAAATCTATGTAAGTGATGCAATCCACGTTTTGCACAAATATTGTGGTAACTTAAAGTAATAATACAAAAAATCAAGAGCTCTCTAAGTACTCCCTATATTGAAAAAAAAAAATTAAAAAATTGGAACATCCTGTATAATGATTTCCTTTCGTGGTACAAACACCGTTTTTTTTAAATGTGTAATTAAGGAAAATATGATAAATCTTTTTACTTATGTGTCATAATACATAATTCTATTAAGATTACATTGTATCTGTGACAAGTCTATAGATTCAATAAGTATCACGGGGTAACGAATAATTATAGCTTTATTAAAGGTAATAATAACGGTAATTATAGCTTTATACGGAGGAGGCTCATTCGACGGAGTTTCATACGGCGGAGATTCATACGGGGCCATACGGAGGAGGCTCATTCGACGGAGTTTCATACGGCGGAGATTCATACAGGGCAGGCTCATGCGTCGGAACCTCATGCGGCGAATGGTCATACGGAGGAGGCTCATTCGACGGAGTTTCATACGGCGGAGATTCATACAGGGCAGGCTCATGCGTCGGAACCTCATGCGGCGAATGGTCATACGGAGGAGGCTCATTCGACGGAGTTTCATACGGCGGAGATTCTTACGTGATATACAGTGATAGCCTAGCGGTTAGAACGTTGGTCTCCCGAACGCGGGGGCACGGGTTCAAATCCTGGCACGCACCTCTAATTTTCAAATATTATGTGCGTATTACTAGTTAATTATCACTTGCTTCGGTGAAGGAAAATATCGTGAGGAAACCTGCACACCGGAAAGTTCTCCATAACGTTCTCAAAGGTGTGTGAAGTCTACCAATCCGCACTTAGCCAGCGTGGTAGACTATGGCCTGTACCCCGGGACAATTATGGGTTGTTGCTTTGCTTTTTTTTAGCTTTATATTCGTTTTTGTAAAGTATATTGTTATGAGTCAACTGTAATATGATGTTTATTTTAAATTGAGTTTAATTTTTTTGGTAATACATGTCACCAACCTCAAATAAGTTTTACTTCAATCGCGCGTAAAGATTACACGCGCACATTTTTTTTCTTATCCATCAATTTGCCTCTGTTAACTGCACGCCAAGTTATTGACTATCGTGGCGGATTTTATCTATAAATTAGATATTATTTCATCCGCGTTATTAACGTCGCTAAGGAGCCTTTTTTCATATTTATTATTTAAAAAACAAGCAATTTTACATAATGTACCGATTTTAGGTAAGATTTTACTATCAACTTTAAGGTCGAGTAAATGATATTTTTGTTTAATTATTCCATTAACAGATTCTTCTACCCATCTTACTTTGGTATCGAGCTACGATTGATTTGATTCTGAAGTATCAAGCTGTGCTCTACTTGTATTCCCTTATAAAGCAGGCATTAAAACTTTAATAGAACTAAAAGTAGTGTTTCATTCCACCTTTGCTAGACTGACCAAACTTGGAGATTACGTAGGTTGGATGTTGGTACACATTTAAAAAAACGGTGTTTGTACCACGAAAGGAAATCATTATACAGGATGTTCCAATTTTTTAATTTTTTTTTTTCAATATAGGGAGTACTTAGAGAGCTCTTGATTTTTTGTATTATTACTTTAAGTTACCACAATATTTGTGCAAAACTTGGATTGCATCACTTACATAGATTTGGAGAAAAAAATAAAACCGTGGGATTCTATTCCCTTATAAAGCAGGCATTAAAACTTTAGTAGAACTAAAAGTAGTGTTCCACCTTTGCTAGACAGACCAAACTTGGAGATTACGTAGGTTGGATGTTGATACACATTTGGAAAAAAAATGGTGTTTTTACCACGAAAGGAAATCATTATACAGGATGTTCCAATTTTTTAAATTATTATTTTTTCAATATAGGGAGTACTTAGAGAGCTCTTGATTTTTTGTATTATTACTTTAAGTTACCACAACATTTATGCAAAATTTGATTTGCGTCAGTTACACAGATTTGGAGAAAAAAAATAAAATCATTTTCGGTTTAATTGAGTGCCGTAGCCCCCTGAGGCGTAGTGGGGGGGTGAAATTTTGTACATCATGTTATCTCTATATAAAGGATCATTTGGACATAGTTTCGAACCCCAAGGTGTTGGGGTACTTTTCCCAAGGCTATCCGGCTATACCCTTTACAGCTTGGCAATACTATTTCATGAACATTTTTTTGTAGGCAAGCCTATATGATTGGTTTTGTAATTAAAATATCTACCTATGATATTAATTTCAATTGGTTAACAGATCGGTGTAAATACCTATATTTTCTCACCTGTTCACACCTACTTGCCAGGTAGCCATGAACCGAAATAAGTAGGCAAGCCTACCTAGGCATATTCTATGTGTTAAAAACTATCAATTAAGATAAAACTCATTCGGTTATCACATGAGCGAAAGTGACGAAAAAAAATCGATTAAAATTAATTAAATTAAAAATAGGTATGAACACTTTTCGACAGGCAAGTTATCGTAGGCATATTTGTTTATAAATTATATTTGATAAAAAATATGTCCCATCGAGTTATCAGATCGGTGAAGGTCGTTCTTCAACGGCTCTTAGACCATGGGTCTTGATGTGTTTTTGACTCTTTGTGTTGTCCATGGCAAACACCACACGGAATATGTTGATTTTTCAAAGTTATACTTGTTATGGAGCGTTTAGAGAAAATATGAGAGTAAAATTTTTAGGATGTGACAGCTAAAAAGCGACATGATGAAGGTGCTTGATACTAGGCGCACAGAATTCGCTGGAGTTGTTTTGGATTGCTAGCCCGGGTCGTGGGTGCGAGCGAGAGGTACTTATAAGTAAAAGGTAAGCGTAACTTCTTACGTGGGTACATAAGAACACACACACGTTTTTTATATAGAATTTTTTTAAACACGAAATGATGTGATTATTGTTGTTTTGAACGGCTGTCTCACAATGTGTTGAGATTGAATCCTGCACACACGTTCTCCAGCTCCGTAGCTAAATTTCATTTGATTTGATTTGAAACAAAAACAGCTATTATTTTCGTACCTTACAATCATGAACTTCTCGAAAAAATAAGCTTCTTCCATTATCTGAAATAATTGAAAATATCACAACAGACAATAACAACCAACTAATAAATAAAACCAACGAAAGAGTAAATCTAAACTATTTTAGTATAAGAAAAACATTAATATACACAAAACTCATATCCTTATCGTATAAACAAGTATCAAATTCGTCTCATTATTGTCAAACAAGGATATCTTTTCACGTAATCGGAATATAAACATCAGACAAGAAAGTCACATTAACCATAAACTCCTTTTTGTATTCGCATCCAAAGCGTTCGGATGCCATTGGAATAATTCGGTCATATGTATGCCGCATGACATTATATACTATGCTAGTATTTGATAGGATAACATGAGAAATCTATAACTATTACTGCTTACCATTGAATATCAATCGTTTGGTTCGTCCAGCTTCACTCAAACTGCGAAGAAATATTTTCATGGAACTATTTTTGATCACTACAAAACATTAATTTTGATTCATTATATTAAATATAAAGATGTTAATATCACATAATCAATTCAAATCGCCGTAAATGGATCCCCGCAAACACCTGGTAAATGTTTGCCCTGACAGGGAACCGATACCAGGACCTCTCGATTCGAATGCGGGGTCTTTACCGAGTATGTACCTTCTATGTTATAAACAGGATTCGTCGATAGTTTCCTCATAAAGCTTCCTTCTTTTTTATGATGCTTTTTAGATATGTTCTGTACCTATTGTGTTTTTATGTAAATTCCGAAAAGTGTATTTAACCCAGTTGAAAATTAAATTAATAAATAAAATAAGAAATTCTTTTATTCCATGCTCATCATTAACAAAGTTTTTCAATTAAATTCTATTACACTCATTTTAATTTAAAAAAATCAAATACAATGCATAATTAATTAATGAAAAACATTTTATACATTTATTTTCTCTTAAGTCACCGGTGTGTTATTTTAAAAGTATTTATTTTCATTGACTAGTATTAAATCTGACATTTATATTATTTATTTATTTGCCTAATATAGACAATGACTTGAAAATATTGCTTGACTTGAAATTATTGAAAATGAATTAATATTGTTTTAAGATGTCGTTTCACTTTGAAAACCACTGGCCCAATACGTGTATTATAAGAAAATCCAAAGGATAGGGAAAAGCGGATTTCAATGGGTACTTATTTTTGATCACAAGGGAACATCACATTTGCTTACAAGCATGCATAAGATGTTGTTGGAATATACTTACTGTGAGATTAACAAAATAATCTTGTCTCTTGTACTGATTCAATGACTTGATAAAGGATTGCAACAAACCATTGCAATATATTATTATTTATGTATACAAAGCAATATTGTGTTTCCCAACATTTTTTTCTCGATTGTCGTTTGGGAAAACGTGTTGGGTGCGTAAATAGAAGTTTTACGTAATAAGTAAATAAATGGGATTGAATTTAAAATAAAGTATTTTTCAAGTTAAATAGCTTAAAATTCTTGGTAAATTAAAATATGCCTTATACTAGAAAACATCTTAAAAATTAATTAAACCAGTATCAATGGCACTGTTTGAGGGCGTCGCTTTTCAGTCAGCAAAGTTTTCACTATAAAACATTTAGTTATCATAAGAAAAATGTATCGTAAAAGTTTCCCACAGAAATATTCCGTTAGGTTTGAAATATCGTAATGTGTTTAATTGTTTTTAAATGATGGTGAAGCGGCGTATGGACTCAGCTGCCGACTGGCCACAGAGTATAAGATAATAGAGACATGTTTCATCAATCTAATGTTTAGATAATAAAATGGAAGATATTCAAGAAAAAACTATTGTTTTTTTTTTAATTTGATGTTTTGTATTTTCCGCTGATTTGTAAAATGGAATTTGGTTTGATGCGAGTTTCACGGATGTTTTGTAGTAAGTTAAGGGTTCTGGACGTTTAGTACACAATTAGAAATCTTTCATCAATTTACACTTACCACTTAGTTACCACTTAGGTATATACTACTGTACTCTCAGTATAAAAGTTTTAAGTGACTCAAAAACAGTAAAATGTATGCAGGTATTACGTAATAAATAATAATTATCCAATAATGTTCAAATCAAAACAGTTTTTTTTCAGTTCACGAAAATTGTTTAATGGAAATTGTTTCATGAAATATTATTGCGTACCTTCGAAGTTTCACTTCTAAAATACAAGTTTAGTATAGATCACTCTGTAACGTTAAGACCGCCTTTTGTGTAACATGCTTTCAGGAACTTCTTTGTTTCCTTGTATGTGTGCAATAGAGCAGTTGTTTCACGTCTAAATTCCCCTGTGAAATTCCCATATAACCTCTCACTGCCACTACTCTATGCTCCCGCTCCCATCAATCAACGCACCGGGCTTTAATCGCATCACAAATATTTGACAAGCGCCTTAAATTCGGTTTAGCGCCAAGCACCCATCATCCTATCACTTTTTGCTACAGGCTTCCCTTTTGTTTTTATAAGCTCTGTTGTTTAATGTTATTCGACACTGTTAGTTGTTTAATTTAAAGCTTATTGGGGTCTTGTGATTTGTACCTACTGACTTCTTATTGCCTGAAGTCTTATTTTAAACTCGTACAATTAGGTAGTCTTCATTAAGATCTACTAATTAATGAATAATGATTGAAATTTCGGCTCAAACCTAGGGTTGCCAGATGTGTTGGAAAAAAACCGAACAAGTTTTTGTTTTTTTTTTCATCATTGACTTTCTTGGAAAACAGATATACCCTAGTTAATCAAACTTAATAAACTAAATCTCAATCAAAGCTACATAAATTAACAGTTTAACTATTCAATTTTTTGTATATTTAGCATTCGGCAGTATTGGCGGATTATTATTAATTTGCTTAAAGCATAAAAGCATTTGCAAGCAATTATTAATTATTATATCCGACTTCAAAATAAACAAGAAGGTTCTCAATTCGAATGTATTTTTTTAACATTTGTTACTTCCGAACTCCGTCGATAAATTTATAGACCTATTTGAAATCCTTTTATTTGAAAGGGATATTATTGCTTCCAGATTGGGTCCATATTTACCGAAATTCAGTTTTATAGCGAATCCATGAGTAATTGCAGAAATATCCCTCAAATACTATTCCCTCAATTATATAATATCCCTCAATTACTCCTCAAATATTATAGATATACATACGGGGATTTTGATATGCATAGTATGTTTATCGAACACTGTTTCTTTCTGAAGTATTTTTTTAAATTAGAACAGGTATATTTTATGTTTTAACTTGGAAAAACAAGCACATAGTTGGTCAGAGTTTCACGTTGGATGAACAATGATCAATGATCAATTTTGATCGAGTGTAACATCATTAATACCGTTCTCAAAGTGGCTACTGTACCGTGAAGATAAGGTGACCAGAAGGGCTTACCTATCCTCAGTTCTCTGCTTCAATAAGGTAAGGTAACAATGGCTGAGGTAAAACTATCTGAAATAGTTTGCTTTAAATGTGAGTCGACGTTGCAGCTGATATTTCATATATTGCTTTAGTTTGGATGACAATTGACCTGAAAGTATGCTCAGGGATGACTCCAAACAGGAACTCTTCAGCGGCCCACAGTACAGACACAATTTTAAATGCTTATTACAGTAACTGTAACTTGTTTATTACAGTAAATTGAACAATTAAAGTTATTATTTATTTATTTTATTTTATTTATTTAGTACACACATAAATACAAAAGAAATAAGATGAAAAAAAATTTGTACAAGGCATTGAAGTATTATTATTAGCGTATAGAACCGACACCGCGAACACCATGTAGGTATGTCCTAATGCAATGGCGCCACGTGGCATCAATCTTCAATGGATTCGTTCGATTTTGAAAGGAGAACGGGGGCTCAATTTTGAAAATCGAACCTCCCGGGCGGGACACATTTTGTTCGAGATGTCTGTTCTATGACATTATACTCTAAATACATGTCTGTGACATTATACTTCAATGTCTTCAATGGTACAAGGGCACTTCTTATTCCTAATTTTGTTTTTTTTACTGATTTACCTATACTCCATTTGACGTCACATAGGTACCTAATCAGTGATACGCCCCAGCAGTTTCAGTAGGCGGGCTAGTTGGCTAGTTAAAATACGATTTTCACCAACTACGATATAATACAATGTTCACAAAGTATAAAGCATTTGCGTGTGACACGTCGCGTTTCCTGTACCGCCACTTCCTTCGCGGGATTCTTAACGCCCTGCAAGTAATATTTCATGCACATTGCTGGTGTCATTTTATCACTGTTTATGGACGGAAGACGATAGGGTTATGTAACACTCGGTTACATGACGCAGGAGGGGTGATATAAGGAATTATACATGACTCACGAGGCGTTTCATACCGCTGCGGCCTTGAATACGACTTGAGTGGGAGGATGGATTGAGAATTAGGCAATTGCTTGTGGCTTGGTCGAATGGCGTATATGTTTAAGTTACCTGGTGGAAAGTTTTAAAAGTCTGACAAAAGACGACTGTATCAATAGAAAAGACTTGATACTGTCGCATGGTAAAAATTCTGTGAAATAAACTGGATTAGTTATGTTACCTATATACCTTTAATGCATTAGGTAGATATTGAAACCATCCAACCAGTCCTGGATTACTCAATAGGCCGTATAGTCCGCGGCCTAGGGGCGACAGATTTCAGAAGATGACATAGTATTATAGATGATGTCGCAAAAAATTGTAATTCTTGTTTTTTTTACTCACTTTCTTAGTGACTAATTCAGTGCCTTCCTTACTATGAATGGAAAATTATTATTTTAAAAAGGTACATGGGGCGGCGGAAATTAATTGGCCTTCACTGATAAAAAATATAAATCCGGTACTGCATCCAACCGTTATGCCCCAAACTAGTTTCATGTAAAAGACAATAATGCGAAGATGGTTTGAAACCACTAAAACAAGGCTCCTCAGAAGAAACCCGTGCCATGTAGAGGACCATTAATGAGTTGAAGCCAACACTAGATGTTGTCACTTCAAGTCCATACAACCCGTGTGGCGCATTGGATAATGGTATCCAATCAACCGGATCGCTGGTGTAGCGTTATACCTATAACCTAGATAACTAATACTAAGGAAATAAAGTTATTATTCACATATCTTGTACGGAAAACGAAACGTGCAAACTGTGAAACGTATTTGGACAGCAGTTCCAACTATGCAAATAGACAAAGGTGTGCAAATATTGGTGCACTTTTCGGCAAAATCAAAGCAGGGCTAATCGATGGCTAAAATTATATCATGTTTCAACGCTTTGGACTATTGGTAAGCGATGGACTATATTGGTTATTCTGTATTATTATGCGCAGGCACCTACTCAATCACTTATTTTAAATTTTCAAATCGATGAGTCCCTTAACAAATAATGTGAGACTCTTTTAGTTAAGAGTGAATGATTTTTTGTGTACCTTATGGTATGTTATGTAGCCAACAAACGAGAATACATACCGCAACTTTAAGCTTATCGCCCAGGGTTGACTGGTGGAGAATGCCATTAGGCATTAAGTCCGCCCATTGTGATCTAGTTTATAGGTTTACAATAAATAAATATTACGAGTCACCTGTTGGTAAATAGTCGTCCCCCATGGACATCAGTAACATTGAAGCCATCAACCAATGCATTGTCGACCAAGGAGAAAGAGACAAGAAATAAAGAAAGTACCTTTAAGAACAGTGCCGGCGTTAGGGTAGGGCACGGTTGGGCGATCGCCCAGGGCACCAGGTTTGAAGGGGTGCCGCAGGTAGTCATAACGGAACCCTTATAGCTTCCTCATGCCCGTCTGTCTGCAGCATAGTGTTGAGGCACTTAGTGCAGGATAGCTATATATTGGCATGGATTTACATATTTTTACTATTTTTGTATGGGTCAGGCCTCGCCTAGGGCGCCTAGGACGCCTAAAGCCAATACTATTTAAGAAAGAACGGTTTTACTTAAGTAGGTAAGTGCATTTTACCACCCAAGAATACATCAATGGACTAGTCAAGTTTTTTCTACCATCTTTACGAGATTATGATATTGCTAAAATGCATCGCCGGATACACTGTCAAAACTTAAAAAGCTTATGCAAAAACTTTTGTCAAAGCTTAATAACAGCTTTAAAGCTTTGAGCTTTATCAGAGCCGACACCTTTCGCTACACGCGGTGAGATGAAAGCCATTGGTAGCGCGAAAGGTTTTTCCACACTACTCGCATCATAGAAAGCCGCAATGCATACCAGTATTATGTAACTACTTAAAAGCGATCACGTTAAAATAATTCAAAAATTCAGTAATTGCTTGTCTATGTATAGTTTGATTGAACATAGGTTCATTCAAAAGGACACTAACTTCAATCTAGTATGTCCACTATGATTGCTATAATACTAATATTATAGTAATTAATAGTAATAATTAATTATGGGATAAATCAAGGAATTTTACACTTGTTAAGTACCTACCTCTATTACCAACCAAGAATTTTTAAGTACCTAATAGATCGTTGATTTTAGTCATTACCCGATGTATGATGTAACCCGATGTTGGTATAAGTATTATATTAGAACAGAAAATGGATAAAACAAAAACATTTTTTATGGAAATAGCCGGCAAACGAGCTGACGATCCACCTGATGGTAAGCGGCTATCGTCGCCCATGGACATCAGCAACACCAAAGGCATCACTGATGCGTTGCCGGCCAAGAAAGAGAGAAGAAAAAGAAAGAAAAAAATACTGTAATGTAATGTAACTCTAGGGGACCTTCGCTATCTTTTCATGTTATTGATGTCCATGGGCGATGCTGACCACTTACCACCAGGTACCCGGCCCGTTTGTCACCTAGTTAATTAAAAAAAAAACAAGAAAATACCTACTTTTAGATCAGCAACCAATAATGTTGCCAGCAATGTTAAAGTAAAATTTTGTGTTTAAAGCATAAATATTATAATACCTATCCCGAATATAACACACTTTTAAATACGAAGAAGCATTCTGTAGTGATCGTTATAAAGTAGGCGCATAACAGTCAAAAGAGTGTTTCGTGTGAAAAAGTGCGTGTTTACACTACATGTAGAGTGGCGCCTGTGCTCACTTAAACCCTTGTCTTTTTTGTAAATTTCGCACCACAAACAAGAAGATTTGCGAAATGCGAAACAAACATTAGCTTATGGTTAGTGGAGAAGGATTGCCTACATTTCGTACGATTATTATCTCGGAGGTACTTTATGTGTGTGCCTAAATCTTTACGTAACAATACAAAAATAAAATGTAATTTTTCTTGTTATCATGAGAAGTTTAGACGTATAGATAACCGATGATGGACTCCGCCAACAAAATATCACAGTTATTTATTAATTTATCACAATTATCGAGAACATTATTTATTTAGTAATTAGTGGATACCCAGCGAGTTCCACAACACTAAAAAATGACA
Source organism: Thymelicus lineola (assembly GCA_963932265.1). Lineage (NCBI taxonomy): Eukaryota > Metazoa > Arthropoda > Insecta > Lepidoptera > Hesperiidae > Thymelicus > Thymelicus lineola. Next base: position 5,371,547 of record OZ010703.1, on the reverse strand, counting down.
ATTTCTGAGGATAATGACAGATGGTTTAATTTCCCAAGTGCATTTTTGACACGGCGAGTGACAAAATTAATGTATCTACAATAACGTTAATTTAATAATTTCGGTGACTTTTGATAATTTCAAATAGAAATATCTTATGAATTAATATTTTTTTTTCGATCTCTACTAACTATATACTAACTATATTAAAACTACTATTGACATGGGCTATTATTTAAGCCAAAAAAAATGTATTAAAACAGCAAGTTTAAATTCGCCACCGTAATTAAACAAAATTCTTGTTTGTTAAAATTGACCAGTGTTTCTGTGTTCAATGTCTGATTATGTGCCATCTTTACATAATTTATGTTCAAATTGTTATATGAGAAAAGTGGAAAATCGACTTTAATTGGACTGAATGTACCTAATGTATTGTTTCAAACCACCTTCGGATTATTGCTTTTCAAATGAAACCATTTTGAGACATTGGATGGTTTCAGAGTCTATATATGACATCAGAACAAACATTTTTTGTTAATATACATATATCTATAGATTTAAAGGAAAATTGACGATTTTATGCTTACCTAACAATGTCATTTCTGAAGTTGGTTTCCCAGAATATTCTACATTTATAAAATTTGAGTAAACCAAAATAAAAACACAACGAATATAAAGTACCTATAGGTACTTTCAATTGAATACAACAATGGCGACGAATACTGGGGCGCTCCGTCGCATTTTCTAATCTATATTCAAATTGGCGGGCGTTGGTGAAAATGGAAATATTTTTCCAATTTCGGGCGGAAAACACGCCTTCCCTATTGCATACAAACTATGTGTGAGGCGAAACCATTCGAATTTATACCTTATAAGTTGGAAATAGAGACTGATCTTCTCCGGAATAAATCGAAAGTCATAAAAACCAACAATAAAACGGTATTTATACATTCGTCGAATATATCCCTGGATAAACTGGATGTATTATTTAAGCGAAATCAATAAAAATAGACAGTGGTATAAGTGATGATGTGTATAGAGTCCGTAAAAAATTAAAGATTCAGAATTCAATAGCTGGTAAAATCCATCCATCCATCCATCCATCAGCCCTTGGAGGTCCACTGCTGGACATAGGCCTCCCCTAACTTGCGCCACTCTGACCGGTCCTGAGCCTTCTGAATCCAGCGGATGCCCGCTGTCTTCTTCAGGTCGTCGGTCCATCTTGTCGGGGGGCGTCCTGTACTCCGCTTTCCGAGACGCGGGCGCCATTCAAGGACCTTTCTTCCCCAACGGTTATCGGTCCTTCGCACTATGTGGCCAGCCCATTGCCACTTCAGCCGGCTAATTCTTTGAGCTATGTCGGTTACCCTTGTTCGTCTACGGATCTCCTCGTTTCTAATACGATCACGTAGAGAAATACCGAGCATAGCTCTCTCCATAGCCCGCTGTGCTACCCTGAGCTTGTGGATTAGGCCAATAGTGAAGCACCACGTCTCGGATCCGTATGTCATCACTGGCAACACACACTGCTCGAACACCTTCGACTTCAGGCACTGAGGTAGTGTTTTGGACGACAAGATATGACGCAGTTTCCCGAACGCAGCCCATCCGAGTTGGATTCTACGAGTGACTTCTTTCTCGAAGTTGGACTTACCCATCTGGATCACCTGTCCCAGGTAATTGTATTCGTCTACAACTTCGAGAGCAGCGCCGTCAACAACAACCGGTACGGGTGTAACATGGACATTCGACATGATTTTCGTCTTGTCCATGTTCATCTTAAGACCCACCCGTTGTGAGGCTGGTAAAATACCCTGTGATAAATACTCTGAGGGTGAGATCTATACACCGTACTCAGGCTTTGCTGAGATTTTGAACTATCCGAATATAAATTAATTGTGTTAAAATCAACCCAACGTATGCCATTTCATATGACTTTTTAACCGACGAAAAAAAAGGAGGTTCTCAATACGACACGTATACATATGTATATCGACGCTTGAAAAACAAAACTGACTAAGCGACATTTAGCTAACTTTACAGGAGAGCAGTTGAATTTTTAGAAAAGTTTTTGTTATATACCACAATATAGATGATAAAATAAGGATTCCAAAACAGGAAGAATAACGTGTTGGGATTAAAAAAATATTATATTATTTTTGTGTAAAAATTCCAACTTTAAACTGCTCTCCTGTAAAGTTAGTTCAATGTCGCTTAGTCAATTTTGCCTTTTAAGCGTCGATATGTATATAATGTATATTTTTTAATGTTTTCTCTAAAGACTTTTGTCGGAGCTTAACTAATTTAGTTATAGCTTCACAAAATTTCCACCACTAAGTGCCGACGCTGACTTGAGTGGTAACTTAGAAAACCGCACAAACATAGTAAAAAAAGCCTATTCATTCGTGAAAACTTAGAACAAAGGTAACAAGATGACAACAGCACTCAAAGCCGATTATCCCCACTCCCTTATCAACGGGTATACAAATCCTATAAAGATACAATTTAACCGGTATCTAAGTAAATGCGCTTTGAGCGTCGTCTTACGACTTTATTTTCAATATGGCGACATTTGTTACGTATCCAACATGGCGCCGGGTGGACAGAGGGCCTTGTTTGGACAGCGTTCAACTCGTTACAGACACGGATCTAGAAATGTCTAGAATGGTTAGAAAATAATGCCTACGCTAGAAGATCATGGGCGAGTTATAAGAGCAATATGAGCTAATACGGACGTAAGTAATAATATAATTAAATTAATAATGTTAGTTAATAGTAATTAAAAATGCCATCGGTGACGTTTGGCAGAGATTGCAAGAATTCTCTAAAAAGCCTAAAAAGCTTACACAACTCAAGATATCTCTGTACACCGTAACGTAAGGATGGTTTGTAATGAAGAAATGCAGCAACCAGTCAAATGAAAACAAGAACATACTCATCAGTAACTAGATCAGTATCAGATATAATCCGTGTATGTAAGACGTAGGTAACCAGGATATTCAACAAAACAACAGAATAATTTTAGTGTATGCAGTATGACTGTTGTCAAAGATATTTTACATATTTTACTTAATATAAATACAGCAGCGCCAAAGCTTCATTTGAACTAACTAAATGTACAAAAATATAAAACGTAAAGAGTAAAAAAAATATTTTCGAAAAAAAGTTTCACATAATATTGGTACATTTTTCGCATAAAAATTTATAAGAATATTTCAGTAACACCACTAAACCTAATGTTATAGCCTAGTACGTTACCTAGTTGCTAAGCTATCATAGCCGCATCTAGTCCCACCTAACTCTACGCTAGCGAACACACGAACCAAAATAAGACATCGCTCCACCAGAGCTCATATTTATTTTTATTTATTTATGATTATTTGCATGGGGCGCGCTGGATGTGACAGTGCAGGCGCTATTGTCTTCCGAAATAATAACGAGATATGGCGCTTTCAGACTGTTTTTGTATCTTTTTTTCTTGTTCCATGTCACGAAAACCTGCACAGCCTTTTCTCCGACTGTATTTTATAAATGGCGTTTGAATAGCTTTAAAATAATAATGTGACTGACAGTGTAGATTTATGATGTCCGAAAATATAGATTGTTCTCACGCATTTCCAGGCCAGGCTACGGCGACAGGTAAGGTAAAATTAGGTAATATTTATGTAACAATAGTCTTTATTAACTTTATATAAAGGTGCAATCACCTAAGGTTAGTTAGATAAAGTTTTGTATTGCTCATTGTTGTCTACGTGTGTAAAACGATTTTACTCTCTACTCTCGCAGACATTTGAAGCAAGCTGTCTTATTCTAAGTTAAAAGTATTATAATAGGACATAAAAAACAAAATAAAATTCTCTCATTTTAGTCGTATTAGAGATCCTGATATAATTAAACATGCCAGTAATAAAAACCTCATAAAATCAAAATATCATAAAATCAAAATCAACCTCATAATACATCTATTATTAAGTAGGTACTTCAGTTACCTTATAAACGGTAAGAATACAGGATCGTTATCCGACTAAGCAACTAAGAATCCCGATAATTCAATATTATTCCTTGATAATACCACTTAGTATCTGAATTAAGATGGCGGCCTACAATAAATACTGTTAAAATACCAACCCGCGGCATAATTAGCCACACAGGGATTCGGAAATATGTGGCGAAGACACCATAAATCCAATTACAGGTGAATTAATTCCATAATACGCGAATGGAATCTTTAAAAATAAACAAATGACTCTATGGATCGCGCGCTTCGGTCGAATTCGTTTTTGAAATTATAGCCGTCGTGAATTCTGAATTTGAATTTTATTTTAGAACGTTTTGTGAAATGTGGTCACAGAATTTATAATAACTAAAATAATATTTCAATTTTGTATTGTGTTTTTGTAGGATAGGATGCTAGATGATAATAATAATGTGGACGAAGGGATCCTTACGTTCATGCCTGGTGCCAATCTTTTCTGAAACATCTATAATAATATAATTATAGGTACTTTTCTCGGAACACCAAGTGTACCTACCCTCAATGATTGACTTGCTGAAAAACTAGCTTCCAGCTTGGCAGAAATGGAAATGTGGAACTTACACACTCTTTTGTTAGAAATAAATAAATAAAACTATAGTTTCACATCCAGTGTTACAGGTACATCTCGTTTTTTTAATTTATTCATATAGGTATCACTGATACACTTATGCATGTCATTTTTTGGCTTTTCAGAAAGGTGCTTTGTCATGGAGAAGAAGAAAAGCCTAAAGAAACTCCTCAGCACATCTTTTATCCTAAATTTAAGTAATTTATTTATTTACTCTTTATTGTAAACCTATAAACTAGATTACAATGGGTGGACTTAATGTCTGATGGCATTCTCCACCAGTCAACCCTGGGCGATTGCGCTAAAAGTTGCGATAAGTGCTACAAATAAAATTGTATTTAAATATTAATTCTTGTAATGTAAGTTCGTTATTAAATTACATATTATAATGCACACCTCTATTCCGCATTGGCCGCTATTTACACAGATTTACGATCTAGGAATAAGTTAAAAGAGCGATCTAACTTTCCAATTAAGCAGTCCCAACGAAATATTTAAGAAAAGCAATAAAAATACCCTCCGTATCCTGTGCGGTGTCTTTAGCGATAAGATCGACTTATAACGTTTCAATTAACCAGTAGCGGGCTCATTTACCTGCCACGAATTAACAACGTGGACGCAGCCTTACATTTGTAGTTTTAATGAAAATTCGTTGTGGAAACGCAGCTTTATATTTTAGGTTTTAAGAAAAATCTTTGTGATGGAAACGAAACAATTATTGAATATTTTTGTGTAGATGTTAGTTTTATCCAAATCTGTTCAATGATACCGCATGATACTGTACAGATGGAGAAAAAGACAGAAGTCACAAATATTTCTTTCATAGGGATGAATGTAGGGACATTAATACATCAAAAATTCCAAAAAATTGTAATGGGCTGATTCAGTCTTTTTCAGTTTTACTTATTATAATAAATCAAAATATATTATGTAGTTGGTGCTAAAAGTTTTGAATTATTAAATAAAATAAAGAGTTTAAAAGAACGGCGTTTGGGACTTGTGAAATAATCGACTACAAAATACTGTATTCGCAGTAGCAGTAAACAAATTGATAACCTACTTATTGAAAAATTAATCGAGTTCAATATAATGAAAACTATTTGTTCTAAACCGAACACTTTCTACATAAAATTTTAACAGCGAACGCTTATTTATCACGTATGAATAAGGCGAGATGTGTTTGGTAAGATAAACACTTAGCCACCCACCAAAACACGAGCCAATGAGCGCAAACAAAGCACTACGTGAAATACAATAAGATATTACAAGAGAAACAATGAAAATACTCTTAACAAGCCACCGTGCAAAACACCGCAATTCAATTTTCCTACGAGTCTATTTCAAATGCAATAAAGTTCAAAATCGCTTATCAGTCTTCCAGGACAACATTGCGTCGTTAACATCCAAGCTAACATTGACTGGCAAATGTACTAACAACAATAGACAAGGCAGGTCAGGTAAGACTGGACTTCAGATAGCTCGCGGCGCGAAGAAGCCTGCATATATTCTAATAGCCTATTAACATATAATGCCCCTGATTGGACGGATGCGAGGCGGCAGATGTGACGTCGTGTGCACTGCAGGGGTTGGCAACAGTTCGCTAGAATCATGTTTCGGTGTATCGCTGTAGCATCGGTGTATCACATAAAAATATCACTGGCTTCAACTCATTAATGGCTCACTACTGAACACGAGTCTCTCCTCTTATGGAAGCCTAGAATATACTCCAACACGCTACTCCAGTGCGGATTGATGGAGTGGTGGATATAATTAATCGTACTAATATTTACGTGGGTTTATCTCCATAGGGGTTCACAAGAGCAATAGGTTTCGCCAATACTTGGGGCCGCCTAGGGCATCCTTGGAGTCTGAAAATTGACTGTATGTACTCAGCGTTGGTGGAAAGGTCATTAACAACATTAACATAAAAATTTAATATTTAAAATTATTATTATTGTATTGGGGTATCAAATTGACACAGAAACCAATTCTTGTTACGCCTTTAATAGGGTCAGTCTTATAGGTTTAGTTGGGAATACCTTTGTCTCTTTGTATCATTTTTGATAGCATCGTTCTAAATCATCCATCTATCAGCCTTTAGGGGTCCACTGCTGGACATTGGTCTAGTCCCGTTCTACACAGTTCACCTGAAACTACCAAAATTAGAGTTATAATTAGAACCATGTCAGGACCGTGTAATGGTTTCGGACCCCTGTAAGCGCGATGGCGCGCGATACGGTAGCAAATAGCGCTACTTTCTCGCGATTCAACTTACCTCACACTAGCTAGTTTTCGAATTAACCTTACCAGTACACCTGAATTCTTGACACTACAAACCAAAATAAACCTTAACTTCTATCAAAGAAGAGTCAATTCATAACCGTATTAAATGGCGCTTAAATCTCTTTGTAGTAAACAACATTACACAATCTGAAAATCACTTTGACAATTACGTAAAGGTGTAAGTGCAGTATCGCTTCAAGCGATTATGAACCTTAAGCACTCAGTTTTAAGACTGAAGCGGAATAATCGTGATTCAATTACAGTATTTTCTGGCGAATAGCAAAGAAAATGCCACCAGATAAGGGAAATATAGACACAACGCGGTGCACATAAAGTTTAATTTTCTCTGAAATATCAACACGTAGATCATTTCGAAACGAATGACTGTATGCATGAAGAGCAATACACAAATGCTGCTGCACCACGCTTTTGAAACCTAAATAGGGGACGGCGAAATTATATGGAAGAGGATTCGGTAGATTAACTAATAACTATGTACCTATATCTTACCGTTAATTGTTTAATGAAGGTAAGTAAAACTTCATCAGGATATTTTCTTTTGGAATGTACATATTCTAGGTGGCGATGATGAGGGTAAAAATGTAGAAGTATTCGTACAATCGTACCTATACAGGTCGCAATTATAATTAGTTGACTGAAGAAGTAGAAAATACAAGGAAAAGGTAATGGAAGCAATCTTTGGTTTTTCGTCAAGCATAATCGAATAATTGCCTTAAAACAAGTAAGTACTACATTATATGACAAGGCTAAAAGACGAATATAAAATAACGAATTTGTTAGTTGTTGACAAGTTATTGGTTAATGTAAGAATGACTGTATGTTATAATATTTTTATAGATACACTGTTACTGATCAAGCTACAACTGGTACAACCGAACCCTTCGAAACTATAGCAATGTGAGCAACTGTTTCACAACAAAAGATGATAGTAGCGCCATCTATGAACCCCTTCGTCCAACAAAAGAGTCCCTCTCCACACTATCAAACCCTATAATCCGCATCGTGTGGGACTGAAATAATAGGCTCGCACACTGGGAGGTATTGAGACATCAGCAGTATTAACTGCCTCGTGATGCTCAGACCCTCGTTAGGACTCAGGACGAACGCACACTAATGTCCATGGCATTTCTGTATGGAGTTACAGACGATTTATTGAGAGATTGAGCCGTAACTTGTAAAAAGTGACTCGCACGGGATATAGTACACTTGTGCGTAGGAGTGTGCGAAGGATTATTGATAGAGAACTTATATTAATAGCATGCCGCATGAGCAGGCAAACGAACAGACGGATCACCTGATGGTAAGTGATCACCGCCGCCCATGGACATTAGCAACACCATGGGCGTCACCAACGCGTTGCCGGCCAAGAAGATGACGATAGACCCGCTTCTTGAAAGACCCCATGTCATAGCTTAGAGGGAACACCGATGCAGGTAGCTTGTTCCACAGTTTACACGTGCGGGGTAGAAAATGACGTGAGAACCGGACTGTGGACGAATGCCAGGTATCCAGATAGTGTTGGTGGAACATTAGACAGACAAAGATATACTAACTACAGAAAAATTTCGCGAACTAATACAAGGGAGCACTGAGCAGAGTAAGCAAGGCAATATTGACAGGATGTACCTATTGTTTGTATTGACCCCTTTTGGACCATATTTATGCCATAGAGCACAGGTAATATTTCGTATTTGAGGACCTTCTTAGGTGATGGTAATTCATAAGCAAAGATGATACATGATTTAAATTATACCTTCATTTTAAATATCTACGTTACTAGCTATTTGCAAAGCATGCTATGCTTACTAGTAATTGTAAGAACAGTAAGATATGATCTTAAAAACAACTTATACTACGAATGTTTCACTCTGTATCTTACGTTGATAATTTAATATTAAATAAAACGGGACAACTTAATTTAATTAGTTAAACGGTATACCTATCTATGGCAGCCCTGAACATCTCGGTTGTCGGTTGTTCTACAAAGCAACATAGAATAGCAGCATCGTCGAATGCAGAGCCGGAGTATTGGGGGGGGCAAGGTTGTGCGACGGCCTAGGGCGCCAAAGGGGTGACGAGCAAAAAAAAAGGAAAAAAATTCTTAATAAACGTTCCCATTGGTTCAGCAAAAAATTGTTCGAGCAAAAAAAGATCGATTTTGTTTTTCTTACGTGGACGCCACAATATTCTTGCCTAGGGCGTCAATGGCTCTCACCGGTACTGGTGGGATGAATGGGTTTTCAACAATAAAATTGACGTCATGGAACTTTAAATCAGCACATACTTTCTAATTAACATCAATATCTTTAAACATCATATCTGTACTACTGCTAAAGAAGGTATCGTAAAACGAATATCTCATGCGCACTCAGTGTGCACCAATCCTTCAAGAACCGGTCTCACTAACCTGAATTAGGTCTTGTCTCGACTAAAGACTACTAATTAGTGAGAGACGTTAAATTGAAATGATGCCGTCTCAATCAGGTTTAGTGCGAGATGGGTTATTGCAATTGAAACTCGCTTGAATTGGACACTTAACATTTTTATACTTCGCAATTAATTGGCTTGACTACGTATAATGAAATAATGACAACTTAACGTTTAGATATCGTTGTAGTAATTTATAACTGTCACGCTACTGGGCTTCAATGAGAATTTAATAAGGCTATAGTCCGCCGTGTTGGACCAATCATTAGTATCATTTGCCGTTATTTAGAACTAGCTGTTGCCCGCAGCTTCGCATACGGTCATTATGTTTTACCTTGTTTGTATCTCTTGCAGAATAAAGTTTAAAAAAATATGAATTAATATTTAGAGAGACACAATCACAAAGGATTCCACCAAGAGCGGGTTTTGAAAATTTTGCAAGATTCACATTAGTTTGTATTTTTTTCTTTTTCTTACAAAATTTTGAAAAACTGAAAAATATGTATTCTATCAATTTAAGCAAGAAACATTTGTTGCAGATTTGAAGCAAATCGGTAAAATATTCCATACAAACTTTCCCGTTTCCCAGGGAAACCTTTTAATTTTCCGAGATAAAAAGTTTTCTTAAATATGACACGGAGTATTAGTAACAACTTTACCAATTTTCATCGAAATCCGTTCAAAGGTTTTCACTTGATGCCCGGACAGACAAACAGACAGACAGTGTCCTGACACTTTATTGAAGTGCTCCCTAATCGACTTTTTTTTAAATTATCCAATGTACAGAAAATTTGCCCTTTGAGTTTTATTTTAAGTAGACTAAATTCTGACTGATTACTGCCTAAATAATATAAAATTCTACAATAATATTACATAAGCTGTTTCAACTCTTGTTCTTCCCCTTATTGCATTCTAGTGATGTGCCTGCATAATAAGTACACTATGTCTTATTCTGGATTATGGTCTACCTGTATACTAAATTTTATGGAAATCTGTTCAGTAGTTTTTACGTAAAAGAGTACCAACCATTCATATATCACACATTTTACGTTATTTATGTTGAGTCCACTTCACATTTGTAATATAATATATGTAATAGGCAATCTTCTTTTTTTTACATAAAATAAGTTAATGCTTGGCCATAATCCCACCTGATGGTAAGTGAAGATATGGTCCAGGATGGTGAGCGCACTAACTTAATAAAAGCCTATTCACTCTTTTCTTGAAGTCATCCACGTTATAGATCATAATCCTTAAGATATTTTCTTTCACTGCAGCAAGTGATAATTGATAGTGATAGCACCATCATTTCCTCAAAAAGCAAATCCATAATAAAAGCAAAGCAAAGCAACAACCCATAATTGTCCCACTGCTGGGCTCGGGGTCTCCTCTCACAATGCGAGGGGTACAGGCCATAGTCTACCACGCTGGCCAAGTGCGGATTGGTAGACTTCACACACCTTTGAGAACATTATGGAGAACTCTCAGGTGTGCAGGTTTCCTCACGATGTTTTCCTTCACCGAAGCAAGTGATAATTAACTTTTTAATCCATAATATGCAAGTATGAAAATCCGCACGTGGCTAGCGAACTGTGAAAATATTATTATTAGAAAAATCCCTGGAGAAGATTATGAATTTCGATGAGGTAGGATTGAAAAAATCCTACACCTATAAATCCTTAACTGATGTGTTAATAAGTATTAAATAGTAGCTGTAAGTAAACGTTTTAATTCCTTAAAGGTTTTAATTGTTGAAAGCCATTAGGGCCGGCGGCTGAGAGCCACTAATCGCTCAGTTTCCGCCACCGACGGTAATTATCGCTCTGAAACACCGCGTTTTTTAACTGCTACTTTTTATTCGATTTATTTTAGTTTTCTCCTGCCTAGTGGATATATGCGTGAGTGGTTTAAGGTGGGTTTACATGACCACTATTTTTTTTACTATAATTTAATCATAATCAAAGACTTTTGCGCAGAAGTGTCCATAGAAAATCATAGGACATACCTACTCGTACTTCAATGATTGCTTAAAATAATGTACAATAATATAAAATAAATTAATAGACCTAAGCTGATTATGTTACATACATACATAATATTAATACCTAAATTTTAATGAAATTGAATAATACTGCGTTTGAATTATATTTACTTACCTAAATATAAATAAGTATAACTCAGATAATATTATTAACATAAATTGCATTTTATTATGCTATCATATTTTGTAACCCTAACCAACTACTTTTATAATTTAAAGTGTTCACAAAAACGCAGATATTTCAAATTAAAATGTAATTTAAGTACCTATTTTAATAAACACTTGATGGCGGCATGTAAACCTATCCGTTGTTTTCTATTAAGAACCGCTAACAGCATCAGTAAAACGTCCTAAAAATATTCTTCCGTTTGACAAAAAGCGTGTAAAGTGGCGCCTCGTATACTCTAATACATATTAAGAGGGTTACGCACTCATCGATATGTTTGGGTAATGATAAAACATACCTAATGATGATAGGATAAAACTATGGTTGGTAAAACATTTATATCTATAGGACTGAAACTGACTTCTTTTCTTGGTCGTGGTCAGCCATGACCACGATTCATGCAACTGGGTCGAAATGTCAAAATAAATGTAATGGTAGTCGTATCATAGTAAAATCGCTGTTTTGTATAATAAAACAACTTCGTATATAAAAAAAACCTGTAGGTATTACCAACTAAATATAAATATCTAGTGATTTGATGAATAAGAGGTAGGCCATTTTGGTAGAGTGAATAATACATTCTCTACCAATAAATTTATTGAGATGGTAAGAAGCTGAAATCGATGTTTTTATACTTATTTCACTTGGAGGCCCTTTAGTGGCCAACCTAAGTGTCAGATGTTATAATATGTCCCCTGAAGCTCTCCGACATAGATTAACGTTATCAGATGATGACAGCCAGAAACGGAAAACTGTCCGTGACTTCGTGAATCCGATACATTATTATGATTTTAATGCAATTTAGATTAACAACCAGAAATTATCATTCTTCGAAACTACTTCTCTCTTCAACTTCTTCTCTTCGAAACAAATTGTCTTTCGATGAATTTTAATTCGATTAATTGTGTTCGATGAATTGTTGATTTCACTAATTGTAATTCGACGAATTGTTATTCGATGAATTATGTTTTCGATGAATTGGTGCTTCGATGAATTGTAATTCGACGAAAAGAGTTCGATGAATTGTAATTCGATTTCGACGAATTTTCTGCAAATTATAATTATTTTACCACCACTAAAGTTACTCGGATCACAAGCCGTCGATAAAATTGTCTCGTAATAAAATGTTAACCTACAGTGCAATTTATCTAATATATTAATTACCTACTATTTATTTACTAGATGTTGTGCGAATTAAAAAAGCACGCCATTGAGATTTCTTGAAAAATGCATAAAGGTTTCGTACTTGGTTCTATAGTCATTGGATTGCATTTTGGTTTCCGAGCGAAGACTAAGGTGTGTAAACCCCATAATCCGTTTGAATTTACCCCCGTTATATTAATAACCCTAGTGAAATAAATTGTTTCCTTCAACCAGCCATCACCGTTTATTAGATACTTAAGATTTAGCTGCCCTTTTGAACAAAGATGTATAATTTATGAGAGGCGGGACTTGATCTTATAGTCAGATCAAAAGACAAAAAATGTTGGTCAGTACTTGTTCGGATTTTTTTTGGAATTCTATGCATTCGTTACTGTGTCTATATATATGTATGTCCTATTTGTCCATTGAAGTATTATTACTAGCGTATGTCGTATATTTTATATATTTTAAAGTTCGTTTATATACCCAGTAATGATAAATATAATTTAATATCTTTGAGTTTTTCTTCTCATGTGATATACCTTTGTCACTTCGTTTCTACAAAGTTAGATTTCTTCATGCTTCTGTATTATTGTTTATTTTTGTAAAGCGACGCATAAACAGAAGTTGAGATGCGTTCAATACAAAATACTTTTACACTTGACTTAGAATAAACTTAAAGAAATATTAAAAATCTTTTTTCTACCTTTCTTTTAACATTATTGATAAGTGTAATTAATATACAATTCAATTACTTAGCAGAATTATAAGATTTATTACATTTTTATACATTGTCAAGTGAAGTAATGTTATTACTAGCATATAGAACCGACACCGCGAACACCATGTATGTCCCAATGCATTGGCGCCACGTGGCTTCAATCTTCAATGGATTCGTTCGATTTTGAAAGGAGAACGGGGGCTCAATTTTTAAAATCGACCCTCCCGGGCGGGACACACATTTTGTTCGAGATGTCTGTTCTATGACATTATACTTCAATGAGTGAAACTATTCTTCTTTCTATTTCCGTATTTGTTTTACTCAAGGAATATAGACAACAGGTTTTACTCAAGTGACAACAGCAACCACCAGATGACGTCATCACCTGCTTAAACCGTAAAAGTTTCGAAATTCAAACACCAACTAGTTCACTTCCTTGGCGCCACTTCAACATCTTTTTTGAACAACTTCATTAAGGACTCACAGATAAAGCCATCGCATCGCCACCTCGCTGTGTCGTTAAAGCATAACGACATGTCATCCGTGAAATAAAACAATTCCGTTGTTTATGACTGCCGTGACATGCAGCGGCGTGATGTGACGTGACGCGAACTGACACGTGACAATTTATAGCCGTGTTAATAGCCGCTTAGAATGAGATGTTACGTGAAGGGTGAGTATTGTTATGCTACTTCTACGGCGACATTTTTGTCGGATATTTTATGTTCATGCGATACTTTTATACATACTTTTGGACGTTTTGACGTACTTTCCAATGATGTCGCACCCTCAGTGGAAAAAGGCATAAGTCATCTTACGGTGAATTTTAGTTATTAATATGATTGGAAAGAGGCACAAAAGCTGCATAATGCTCAATTTTTTTTTAATTTTTATCATTAATCTTGACGGTTTTGTGCAAGAAATAGTAATGTAAATTCCTTTGACTACTTACTGATATTTTAACAGTTTGTTTGCTCTCCTGTAAAATTGCAATTTTCATCTTATGCCTTTCTTCCACTGAGCGTGCAATATGTAAGGTTGTATGTAGTAGGTACATAAGTAAAAATATGAAACGATGCCATAATTGAATTATGGCTGACCCCTCTGCACGTCGAAGATATTATTATGCTGTTACAATGATATTATGTGGCGTTGTGAGAAAACTAAACTGATTTACACTCCAGAAATTTTTCTTAATTAAATAACCATACATTTTCATCTTGTTACCTAAGCTGAATAAATTACGTCATTATTTCTACCAGTTTACAAAGACTACCAGACTTAATAAAATTGATATAGTAATTCGTAAAACAAAATATAAGTATTCATCTTCTTACTTATCGTTATACTTTAACAACTGTCGTCCATTCTCGCCCCAATAATACCTTAAATATGGCACATTTTAAACATAAACCGATCGCTCGTTTGTATTTTTATGTGACTAGTAGCACGTCTGCGACCGCCTACAATAGCAACCGCGAATTTAAATTAGAACATGTTGATGATTTACGGCGTGGAGAGACACGATCAACTGTCAATTATCTCCTCTTGAGCAGTGCGACAAAATGACCATGTTTAATATAACAGCAATGGATATTTTACAACTTTGTAAGCTGAATATAAGAACCTACTTATAGGAATCCCTTCATGGGAGAAAGGAACAGGTCCAGACTGAAATATTAGCGCTGTGCTTTCATGACTTATGTTGTGCAGCACGGCTTATGCTGAGTCTGGGCCTGTTCGGTGGTCACGCTGCAGTACAGGCGCCTATATAATGTAAGGTAGCCTATTAAATTTTGTAGTATTTTTTTAACGTGATAACGTTTATAAAGACGATGAGCCTGAAAGGCATTCACGAAAACCGAGTAACGGCCGCTCACGTCACGGAAGCGCGCGCAGCATTAGAGAGAGAGGCACGCTAGACCGGCCGTCTCTCTCCCACTCAAGCGTAATCGGTCCGCTTGGAAGGCATTCTCGAAAACGTGGTATTTCATTTCATTTTTATTTTATTTTACAATCTTTTGAAAATAAATGATTTCTCGTAGCTCGTACGTATTATTATTAAATGAAAACGAAAATCTACAATAGCGTCATCTCTGTTTATAGGTATGAACTACTTGAAAGAACTTTACACAGTACATCGACTCGGACTTTAGTTGTTGTCGAGAAAATCACAGATGTCGCGCAGCTCCTGATATTTAAAACGATTTAAACCAAATTTTCAACTCAAATATGTTTAAAATCGTATAGTTAGTATGAAATTTAATATTATAATCTAGCTAGATACGCAGGATATTATACCTAAGCTATTATATGGGAAAAAGGCGTAAGTTTATGTGTGTATCATTTATTCTATATAAAATCATTTATTATAGTTTTAACTCCGACTTACAACTCAAAACGTTATGTGACAACACCAAAACTTTTTCAGTATAGATGCCCGAATTTCAGCAGCTTATAATTATTTATTATCAATAAATGTCTAGGTAGGCTATATTTGTCCCAAACTAAGAAGTCCCCTTGGTGACAGGACATTGGAGTTCATTATCATTTGTGAGATCATATTATCAAGAACAGAGATAAAATAAATAAAACTTTGTTGATTGAGTCTATTCGTACGTAATTGATTTTAGTTTCGTTCGTTTAATCAGGCCTGGCGTAAGCAATGATAACTAATTAGCGCCATCTTGTATGCAATTCAATGAACTATTCGCCATCATCAAACACAGAGTTGCGTATCTATTTCGACTCACCGCGGCAATAAGTCTAAATGTTAATAATAAGTAGGTAATGTCATGATTTCATTTTTCATTTATTTTTTATTTTATTTTACAATCTTTTGAAAAGAAATTACTTCTTATGTAAAATTGTAATTTTCATTCTATTTCCCGTTCCTAATGTGCGAATTGACAATATTTATATCATAAATTATTCTTCTACGAAATAGACGTTATCACGTAAAACCATTCCGTAAACCGACTTTACAGACAACCAATATTTTTTTCTCTTGTTAAGAAGGTTTACCTTCTATCTTAATTTACTTTTTCTTACTTATTTCTCTTTTATATGCTTTGTATTGTAGGTATTTGATGCCCTCGAATAAATGCATTTTCATTTCATTTCATTTCATTTCATTTGAATATTTTAACCGTCCACCTACAATGTAGACCTGTGTCTTCAAGAGAAGAATGAATAGGCATTTACTAAGTTGTTCGTTTATCATCTTGGACATCATCGCCACTTACCATCAGGTGAATGAATTGGCCTACACTGATTAAAAATATAAATCTGGCACTGCTACAGGGCATATCTCGTTACCTTACAATAAATAATAAAATATGTATCTAACACTGAAAGATTGTCGAGTTTTTTGAACTCCTGACCTCAACAACCTTGATCAGATAATATTAACAGTCGTACCTACTTACTATAATATTCATGTAATAATATAATTTATATTAGTTATAATTATACACAACGAAACTCAACATGACAGCTACTAATTTTAAATCAAATTATTGATCCTAATCTGTGTCCCTCTTCATACTTCGATTTCCAATTTGCAATTTGCCAAAACCAATCACAATAATTTTTATTTTTAATTACATCTCGTGTCAGTCCCAAAACGAGGGATTTCGATAAAAAATAATATATAACAATGGCATTTGGAATCTACAAGGTTGTGATTCACTCCAAACTATAACACTTAATTCTTAATGTGATATTAATAAAGATCAAATTCGCTTAAAATTAATTTTAATCACGGTAAATGAGTTGTAATGAACAATAAGGTTATTTGTCAGGTATACCGATACCGCCCACAGAAAACGAAATCTTAATTACTGGATATGTTTTTATTATTGTGAGATTGCCGGAAGATAGTCATTCTTTTCTTTTTTATTTCAGAAAAAAATAGATTTGAGGAATCGGTTCCAATTATCTGATGAATGTAATTTTATTAAAAACTATGATTTAGTTGTCATTCATGTAAAGACATGAGTAAGCTCTGTTATGAGTAGTTTGTTAGAAAGTCAAACCTTCTAAAAAATCCGGTAGTGTGTTTTCTTAAGTTAGAGCGCTCACAGCCCGACGGCTTGTATAGATTCTGTTAAGCAACAGCGGGCGCGGTCAGTAGTTGGATGGTTGACCGCTAGTGAAAAAAAAATCTTGAGCGTGCTTCGGAGGGCACGTAAAGCCGTCGGTCCCGATTGTTATCAAAAGATAACAGTCGTTAAGCCATGTCGGAGGCCCTGAGGCGGTAACAAACGACATGTAAAGCCGTCCCAATCAATCTATCAATCAATCAATCAGTCAATCAATCAATCAATCAATTCTTTACCTGTGTAGTTCAACCAAAATCTTTGTCACCCAGTTAGTAAACCTGATGGTAGGTTACGTAATTATGTGTGGTTGGGGACCACCACATTTTAATACCTATCTAGAATTTGATTTGAATATTGAAAAGTCTTTGGAAAGCATTCTTTTGACGATAAGTTTGTTGTGTTTTGAATTCTGTTTCAATATAATATCTGCAGAAATTGTTTATATCTAATTGGCTTCGTTGGAAAATAACACCGATTCACTCCCGCTGATTTGGTCCCCAATTTCTGCGGCTGCCTCAGGACCCGCCCCAACGTCCGCGTTAAGCTGTAAAGGCCAGTAGGGCCAACAGCAAATACTCATTCGAACCAAAAAATATCTAAACTTGACTGAAGTGTATAGCATGATACTCTCGGATTACGAGAGGGGGCATTAAACTATGAAATGGGACAGCGAGAGCCTAATATCTTGTGTCATCCATCCATCAGTCTTTGAAGGTCCTGCTGGATAAAAGCTTTCCCTAACTTGCGCCATTCAGACAGGTCCCAAGCCTTCTGAATCCAGCGGATACCTGCTGTCTTCTTCAGATCTTCAGTCAACTACGACCTTCCAATAGGTACTTCTAATAGGTGTTGCACCGAGTGAAATCATAAATTCCTCTTATAGGTCAACCATGATAGTAATTAAAATAATATTCAATTATAAATAATATTATGGACGCTGTAGTCATTCTCTGAATTGAGATGTCAATATGAAAAGCCACTAATTGAGAAATTGAGTTTTATTTTTTTGAAATACGACTTCTTTTGTTTTGCCGCCGTCGGCCGACTGTAATCTTAATAATTTGATTTAAGGCGCATGTAAGAGTCAAACAGTTGCCGAGACACATGTTCGGAGGCTTTCTTCTTGTTCAAATGGCAACAATTTTTTTTGAAAAAAAAATGTTTTTTTTTGACATTTTATCTCTAATACATAATGTAAGAACGTACAATTTTCTTCTTGCTGGTTAAGTACTAAAAGAATCCGAAGATTTAAAAAACTCCAGCTAAAAATAGGAGTTTACATTGAACTTCATGACTTAAGATGCTACTGACATAAAAGATGTTGGTCAAGCTGATAATTATGAGATACTAGGAAATCGCCCTCGCTTCGCTTCGGGAAAAATAGTAAAAAAAATATAATATAACCTATGTCACCCGGGGATAGTGTAGCTTCCCAACAGTGAAAAAATTTTTCAAATCAAGCACCTTTACGAAAAGCCAAAAAATTACGTGCATAAGTGTACCTATCAGTGATACCTATAGTAATAAAATATTTTGACTTTGACTTTGACGTAGTAGTTTGACTTGACGCGCCATCCAGTGTGCATGAGATAACTAGGTATATGGCCAGATAGCTTACCGTGACCATACACGATCAAGTAGGTATACTGGATGCCGCGTCAAGTCCGCTTGACGCTTGATCAAGTACACATGATGGTGTATGGCCTCCATTAGCGAAGTCCTTCTTAACATCTCTTTTTTAAGTTGGACTAATATCTACTAATTATTAAAAAAAAATACTTAAACAAAATAATTTAAATTTATTATTAAATATTGCATGCTCCAACTAACGTCACCTTAACATCGTCATAAAAATCATAATGGTTGTGTGTTTATACTAAAAATTTCATCTCAATTCGCAGTTAAACTTTGAATTTAGTAAATTGATCATAAACCAGAGAAATCGCGGCCTCTGGGCTCTCATCTCCATCTTAAATGCGCTTGCGCATACATCCTTTGTCGTAATTAAAATACAGCGCAATTATAAGCGATCTTCTGTTTACGAGAGTTTAATTTGATTGCTTCCCTTTATTCTGCGTGGTATCTTCAGTTATTAATAATAATATACTATAATTTATTAATAATAATAAAATTGTATCAGTGAAGGTATGTTGATGTTTAGCTTCGTGCACGCACCTCTAATTTTTCAAATTATGTGTCTATTAGAAATTAATTAGTTAACCTCTTATTTCGGTGAAGGGATTAAATATCATGAGTAGGTAATCCTGTAATCTATTATAACGCCCCAACTCAAAGACCCTAACGTTTACTTAAATCGCTCCTTAGTACAGAATTTGTATGGTGATCTTTACTAAGGAGCTATTAAAATAACCATTAGTGACTCTGAGTTGGGGCGTGTATCATATATTGTGTGTCTCATTATCATCATCATATCTATCCAGCTGGACATACACCTCTCCTAGGATGTGCCACATCCCACATCCCACGGTCCTCCACTGACCTACCGGTTTTTGGTCTCCGAGAACACATCTTGCCCAACGGCCATCGGTTCTTCGACATAGGTATGAGACCACTAACAGTTCAGCTTGCTTATTATTCGGGCTATGTCTACCGACATGTTTTGTATGCATGTAAAAGTCAATGATGTTTAAAAAACTATAGATACGTCATGCCCTTACAAATCAACCAAAAAATATATTCCGAAAAGAGCTACAACACACACGTTTATCTCTTGTTTCACTACACCAATCACACTACAATAATAATACACGAAGGCATTTTAACGTCGTCTTGTATTGACAGAGCGGCTACGAGCAGACAGAGGTCAATTGCCCGTTCTTACGATCTTCATCTGCGGCGCGCTAATCTTCCCTTTTTTACTTATTATAATATCATTTGTAAAAGTACACAAAACAACAACACAAGTATAAAAATAGAAATCAGGAGTAAAATCTCAATTATTTATGTACTTAGTTAAAAAATATCAAATTCACCTCTCAAATGTATAGTCATGACAATAAAAATGTTATGTTCCCAAGGAAATATGCGGCAAAATAAATCCCATACACGGACCGTGGTCATATTTTACACTAATTATAAAATGTCAGGAATTAAATCAATTACTTAGGGAATCCGAATCGGTCCTTTTTGCGTCAATAGACTTTTTGTGAACAAATAACCATAAATAAGACGGCCAGGTGAGGAGAGGGCTTTTTGTCCGTTTGCGCGTTTTGTACAAAAAACGCCAGTTTATGTCTTGTGATTTCGGTCAACGTTATCTTTTACAAAATATAGTCCTCTATGGTGTAGCGTGAAATAGTTCATTTGGGTAATTTTATAGAGCTGTCAATTCAGTTCGCAATTTCTGAAAGTCTTATATTAGGTATGTATTCTGAATGAAAAATCTTTTCTACTTGCAATTCTTTGTCAATAAACAACACATGAATTAAATTTTTATCAGCTCTTTATATCATCTAAGAAGTAAAATTACTTACTTTATTGTATTGTTAATTGCAAACACCTGAATGGTGTTTTGATTTACAGAGAAGTTAACGTAGAATATCTACATTATTGTCTCGAGAAAAAATGGTAATATATATTTTTTTAATTACTTAAATGTACTCATTTTGCAATGAAAATGAAATGTTATATACGATTCTATTAAAAACAATTTTTAAAGGCAAATGTTTATAAAAATTTAGTCATTTTAATAAAATTTAAAATACCTTTTAAGCACACATTTTCTTTGTAAGTATTATAATAGAAAAGTTTGTCATTTCAAAACATGAAACAATTATAACGACAATTGGAATAAGCCATTATTTTAAACATGAAAACTGACATCTCTATACAGTTCCACCCAGGGGTCAGGTATAAGGGTTTTTTAGCAATTTTTTTGGTAGCGTTGAGTGGAGATCGTTAAGTGAAAAAGGACCTGTTTCGGCTCTTTTGTGGCCCAAATGTTTAAATCGAGACGGTAGCGACGCGCGACGATACTACATATTATCGGACTAATTAATCGCCCTTGTTTTCCACGAGCCAATCTCATGAAGAAGTCATTGGTGGTACACCTACCATACGCATACCTACATGTATTAATTTTATTAATGTAAAGTATAATGTTAGTGTATTATAATACCTTACTGTTTCATAAATCACCACTCAAGCTCAAGATACAGTTATTGAATAATGTAGCTAGAATGTGTTCCCCACATGTAGTTTTCTTAACATGTAGGGGAAGGGGGGGCATAACGGGGACGTTAAGGGAAATAGCCAATAACAGAATAAACAAAATATATTAAATAATTATTATAATCATAGCACTTTGGTTACATATTAGGGTTATCATTTGGCATAGAATTTGGCGAAGTAACTAATCAATTATTGCTTAAATTTTATATTTTTACGAAACCCTCATGAAAACCCCATTGTGCCCCGTGGTAGGGGCAGTATGGGGTACATGGTTATTTTATTCACAATATGTGCAGATGTGAATTTCTTCTGGGTTCTCGTCGTCAATACCAGCACAGGCTGTATCACACCATCGTCTGTACAGCTGGCAGGCCACCCAACCCTCCGCAGACTTTAAATATGTATGTTTCTCATCAAGGCAATACAGGCATAAAGTATCCTCGTCTACGTTTTGTACAATGTATGTATTGCCTCTCGAACTTTTCTTTTTGTACGTTCGTACCATATTTAATACCTAAAACAAAATTAAAATTCCAATATCAAACATTCACATCATTCCTTTAGGCCACCATACATAATAGGGGTACCCCGTCATGCCCCCACTGGTAACATTATGTGAAATAATTGACAAAAAAAAAACAAATCTATAGTTAGAGTGATTTTATTTAAAACATATCAATAAATAATATCTCTACAAAAACACAACAAATAAACAATAATAGTAATGAAAACACTTAGCTTTTTAAATGTGTTTCCGTATTCACTCAAAATTAGATGAAATCACATCAAAAAATATTTATTTTCGTAAAAACCAAACGACTGCAGACTAGTCGCCGGTCACTGTCGGATTAAATACTGATACAAAATGGTCATTTATTAGTGAAAACAACAAACGTCTAGTGTGCATCGTTACTTGTTTTTTTGGGTGACCCCGTCTTGCCCCGTGACCCCGTTTTGCCCCCCCTTCCCTTACCTAATAACTCGAATATTTTTTTAAGTTGGAACGAACTGAACTGAAAATCTACTTCGTTTGAAATAAGTAGATAATTAGTTACGTTGATTTAAAGATTCCAGTATATAAGAGGTAAATTTTTTCAAATACAGACCGTGTAATTGAAATTTAAGTTTCCCGAAAAAAGGCAGTTACCTACTAGTTCTTAATAGTTTTACATTAGCATATGCAGAAACCGGTAACAATTTACAAATTGTCACATTGTTTTTGCGTGGGATAGTTCCGTTATTTGGTCAATCTGTTCTTACGCAAATCTGCCCTTATGATTAAGAGAATATTTCCTTATAAAATCTGTCCTTATTAGAATCTGTTCTTTTACAAACAATCCAAATATTTGTATTTCCGTATCCAACCAGACCTGAAATTTTATATCCATAACGTTTCTTGATTCTTACTACAATATACCAGGGTTTGGTATAGAGCCACGCCCACAACTCCGCCATCATACAATAACCTGCTATCTCTCCAACTGACAGCTGTCAGTTCGATTGTGTAATGCAGTTTGTACCGAACACTCATTGTTATTTCCCACAGGTAATATAGGGCAAAGTGGATCTAGTTTCAGTTCGTAGCTTTGAAATGCTTGTTAATAGTAATTGGTACAAAGTGCATCAGATAAATGAAGGGCTCAGGGGAAAAACGACTTCAGTCCAGTTTTACCTCAAAATGAGCTTGAGATGCCATCTAGTAGCAGTTTGAGAGTACTATAACATGCGTCATCAAGAAAAGGCGAAAATGACGAGTCCTCGAAAATACAGTAAAAAGAATTACCATGCTAGGGAAAAATGACATGAGTGTGATAAAAAAGGGTGATCTTTATTTTTAAAAAATAAAAGCCTTACGACCCACTAATATACAGGTTCCTGAATTAATACTAATTTTAGGATGATTTTAGATATTTTTTTCCTAGCGCTGGAACTATTTATGTTGGAAAACTGAATTGCTGATTTTTTCAAAATCAGCTTTAATGGACTGAGGTCGTTTTTCCACTGAGCCCTTCAAATGTGAATACAAGTCGAATTTTAATAAACTTCAAAAAATCTGATGAGGCAATACTTACTGTTATCTGTAATCTTACTCTACTCTTCAGATACAAGAGTGACTCTATTTGTTTTTTAATGTTTATTAAAATTTTACATGTCACATTTATCTGACAAAATTTACAAAAATCATTTTTTATAGCCTGGACTGGCTAAAAAGCAGATGGGGCCACCTGATGGTAGGTGGTCAGTTGGTCACAGTCGCCTCTAGACATGAGTAACATCAATGCTTCGCCGGTCTTAAGGGTACACTCTTTGTACACCTTTCTTGACGAACCCCATGTAATACCGCCCTGGGAAAACTACGGTAGGACGCTCATTCCATAGTGTTTCTGCAATATTATATCTACCACGTCTACCTTCATTCGTACTTTCTCTCTGGAACACACAAACTGGTTAGTAGTAATGAGTCGCCTCTCCTGATGGTCGACCACAAAGACCATGATCAATAGTACCTTCAAGAAAACATACCTAATTTTTATCTAAGTTATTCGTTTTGGATTTTAATATATTCATGCCAAATTACAGCTTTCTAGCACTAAGGGTCTGAGCGATTTGCTTCGTACAGACAGACGGACGGACAAACAGACGGCCGAACATGATAAAACTATAAGGGTTGCGATTTTACTCGTACACCATCGTCCACCATTGTCGTTTTGCGTTTTTTTTTTTTTTTTTATTTATTTAAAAGGCATTCGTTGACAATGCGTTATATATCGCGGCAGGTCACTTATGGTTTATAGTCTCGCAATCAAAATGGCGGAATGTAAGAAAAATATAATTCTAAACTGACAATTAATTTGGTTCGATGCAAGTGCACGCACTCCAAAGAAAAAATAAATTACTTTGCTTAAAATAATTATTTTGTGGTCCAAAAATATAGTATCGTTCATAACGTGTACTTAATTTTGAGAATAATATAAGGATTATAATAATGTCAATCTCGGTAGGTACATGACAACATTAAAAGGATGGATATGAATAAAATTCTATTCGCAGAAGTTATTATATAATAGATTACCTATATCTGCCCTAAGAAAGAGATATAAGATGTCAATTCCAAATGTAGGAGCCTCCTAAAAAACCAAGAAAGATTAGTCCGCATATAATAACAAAATCGATTAAGTATGAAAAACGGTCGAAATCAACAAAAAATATCGAGTCAATGAAACGGCGTCTCAGCGTTGACAAAACATGATTAATGATACCAATAAAAATAACTTCATAAATATTCATTGTCATTATTAATTTTAATAAATGTCTTCTTTTTGTGATTTTGAAGAAAAAATGAAGAATGTGTCGGGTTGGGTGGGTTTAAAGATCCACGGTGAATGATGAAACATTTTTTGGATTAATACTCAATATTATGATATTAAAACTGTAAGAAACTAAATAAAACGGGGGTAAGAAGTTGTTAAGTGAAATAATACGAGTTGTTAGTATGATATCACTAATGTTTTCTATCCTAATCCTATTATCCTAATAATATTAAGTGGAGTTTTAGAAAAATAAAGAGATAAAAGCGTAGCTTAGGTTCAAATACTTAATAATTGTAAAAGAAATTAATTAATAACGTCTTTATTGTAATATTTATGATTTCACTGTCTTAATATCGGTAAAATCAACTGACAAGCAGTAGTTTGTAATCGATAATAAGGTGAATTGCAAAAGAACAATAGATAAACAATTAAAGAATCATTTGTAAAATAAAACAATTTTTAAATAAATTGCGGGAATACCAACCCCTAGCAACGTTTTAGACTTGGCTGTTTCTAACATACTATCGAAAAACAATCAAACCACACACGGATATAAAAGAAAACTTAATCACTTATCATCACCACAGCCCATAATTCCCATGTGTTCTACTATGAACAGGATTTATAGGAATTTAATAGTCCTCTATGCTAACTGCGGAATGGCGATTTTTTTGTTGTCTATGTTTATTTATTATGTTATCGCTACGAAAATATCGACCGTTGAAAAGAAAAATCGACTAAGCTACATTGAGCTAACTTTACAGGAGAGCAGTTTGAAGTTGAATTTTTAGAAAAGTTGTTGTTTATGCCACAATATAGATTATAAAATTACAAAAAAAAATATATGGTTTTTTTTTTAATTCAACTTTAAACTGCTCTCCTCTCCTGTAAAGATAGCTCAATGTCGCTTAGTCAATGTTTCCTTTCAAGCGTCGAAATGTAATAAAATATGTGATTTGACCTGACGAATTGTGAATTATTGAAATTGTTTTAAATGATCGACTGAGTTCAACGACTTTTATTAACCGCATTAACCGGTTATTTCTAGGCATCCTCAGTAATGAGAGAGACTAAGAGAGTAATAATAAGTAGAGATAAGCAGAGAGAGTAGTAATAATCATAGAGTAATAACAGAGGAGAGAGTAATAGTGAGCCCAATAGTGGACCGTTCGTACGTTGAACTTGGAAGCCACGGCACAGATTAAAACAAAATTGCCGATAAATTTTTATTTGATTCCTGTCAAACATTTAGTCCGCATTCTCCGTAGCCTGTTTGATCTCACCAGCTTGTGTTGGCACCTCCAGCAGCTTCAATTTCTGGTTTTTCGCCTTCATGTGCGCCAAATACACAGTCCATACAAAACTGGCTGCACTCACGAACACTATTCTGTTCTTCTCGGAGATAAAGTAGAAGTTAAGAGTTTGTGCCGTCGGCCAGAACACCACTCCTATCCTATACGTTGGCCAGAACTTCTCTCTGACTTCGTTGACGCAAACTTCTATTGGTTTCATCTCCAAAAGACTCATTCCGAAGAAGAAGTATGCCATTGCTAATGGGGAATATGATACCTGAAATATAGGAAATATGTTAAAACCTGATAAGCTTCAAGCGGAGGCAAAATCCAAGTGGAGGCAAAAATATTATTAAAATTTAGCATATTTTATTGATTCTAACACTATTACGTTAATTATGCAGATGTTCATGGTTTGCTAGCAATTTCTAGCGGACAATCTTAGGGTACACTACATAGCTAGCTATTAAAAACACGAAGATAGAGCTACAAACATAGTAAGTAATTAGATACAATATAAAACGTATAATATAAAATTCCAAGTGCTTTGAAGTCTGACAAGTGAAGTGCTTAAACGCTCACGTCCACAGACTAGGCTCCTTGTGTTACGGATGGTATGACATAAATAACAAACACTTATCTGTCTCATAAATAGCCCCAGCTGGGAATAGAACGCGGTACTGTCAACTGGGCTACAGAGTCGTCGCGTCTTAATCACTGGTTTACGAATTACTAAGTACCTGTTCTATAACAGCTCTTGTAACAGCGGTGGCAAGCGTTTTCTTCTTGAAGAACCGCCCAGAGTACTTCATCCAGCCATAAAACACAGGAGCCATGAAAAATGTTCCGAAGAAACTGAACCGCGCGGCCCTGGCCCAATCAGCATCCTCTATCCTCGTACCGTGTTCTATGTACTCCTGGACCAGGGAACAACTTGGCCAGATGATGGCATAGGACACCATGCCACGGATCAAAGGGAACTGTGATGGAAGACCCCGGAATTTGGCCAATATTCCCGTCATCTTGCTTGACAGAAATTTATATTTGACGGCGTTTGAAATAAAGTTTGATGTATTGCGTCTTTCTGTCTAAAATGCATAGTTGCTTCCATTGTATTGCCATGTGTCATGTGTGGGAATATTAAAAATCGATTACAATGCTAGAAAGTGTTGGGGTTTATTTTCCATGGAAAGACATGGCGAACATATAATACACATTTATTGTTATTCTTTTAACAACCAGACTTTATATTTTTTCATGACAATGTAATTTTATTTTAAATATAATGTCACTCTTTTTTATTCGAACGGAGAACCATAGACAGTGCTGTGTCCAGTACTCACACTCCTCTTCACGGCACTATTGTGATGATTAGGACAGTCCCAGGCTGCTCCGCAACTTCATCAACCGCGGACCAGCTAAAGCCTTGGTTAGCAGGTCTGCCTCCATGTCTTCGGTTCGCAGATACTTGACGTCGATTGCTCTTTCTTGGATACAGTTCCTAATGAAGTGCATTTTCAAATCTATATGTTTTGACTTCGACGTCACCATTGAGTTTTGGCTCAATTTGAGGGCTGCTTGATTGTCTGTTAAGACGACAACTCGTTCGTAGTCAGCTCCTAAATCTTTGAACAGATTTTTCAAATGTATCACCTCCTTTGCAGCTTCGGTTAAAGCGACGTATTCCGCTTCTGCTGTCGAAAGAGCGACGCTCTTTTGTTTTCTCGACATCCAGCTTATAGCCGTGCCAGCATATTTAAAGCAATAGCCTGAAAATGATTTTCGGTCGAGCTTACAGGAGCCCCAATCCGCATCAGCCATACCGTACATGTCTTGGCCGGTCTTCGTGAACGTCAAGCCGACATTCTTTGTCGCTTTGAGGTATCGAAGTACTCTTTTGGCGCACTTAAAGTGCTCTTCCTTATAACAGTCATTAAACTGTGATAGGTAACTTACAGCAAACATAATATCAGGACGTGTCGCCACTGCCAGATACATCAGCGTGCCTATTAAATTTTTATAAGGAAGATTAAGATGTTGACTTTCATCTCTTCCACATCTTTCAAGTTTGAGGCCTGGCTCCATTGGTGTTGATATAGTTTTGCAGTCTTCCATTTTGAATTTCTTTAGACTGTCTTCTATAAATTTCTGTTGGTAAATTTTTATTCCATCCTTATTAAATGTTAAATCTATACCGATGAGCCGTTTCGGTCTTCCCAAAACTTTTAATTCAAACTTTGAATTAAGCAGGTCTTTTACTTCTTTAAGTTTTCTAGGACACGAGTAGGCAATTAATAGGTCATCGACATAAATAACCATTATAATTTTAACTCCTCTTTTCTCTAGTATGTATACACATGGGTCAGCTTCTGATGCTCTGAAACCGATGTGTCTTAGTTCTGTGTCGAGCTTCTTGTGCATCCCTGCCTGCTTGAGTCCGTAAAGTGCTTTAATGAGACGGCAAACCTTCTCTTTTGGATTGTTCTTTATGTCTCTCAGCATCTCAACTGTTTTATTGTATAAAGTTAAATCTTCTTTTGTACTTTCTTCGACCATAATTTCTGTCAGGTATTCTTCCAGGTAATCAGGGTATTTCATCACGACCTTTTCTTCCAGTTCACCATTTAGGTACGCGGTTGTGACATCCATTTGGTTCAGATTTAACCCTTCTTCCACAGCTACTCCAATGACAGATCTGATCGAGCTTAGTTTCGCGACGGGTGCATAAGTGTCATTGTAATCGATGCTTAGTCGCTGCGTAAAGCCTCGTGCTACAAGTCTGGCTTTTCTGGTGATGCTGTCATCTGGCCCAACTTTGTTTCTCAGAACCATCTTGTAGTCTACGACTTTCACATTTTCAACTTTCTTTTCGACTTTCCAGGTTCCGTTTTTTACATGTGCTCTTATTTCTGCTTTTATAGCATCATGCCAGTACTCGTCGTTCTCATCATAATTTCCGTCAGACAGGTAAGTAATTTCGTTGAGTAAATGACTTTCTTGACTTTCTTCAGTCTCATCTAGTACATAATCTCTAGTCCATGCAGGTGGGTGCCTCTCTCTTTGTGGCCTCCCATTCTCAGGAATCTCTATGATCTCCGATGCGTCGTCGAATGATTCAATTTCATCTAAGTCGTCAGGTTCTAGAGGTAAGTTTTCTGGATGTTGAAATGTGTTATTCATTGTGTCATTTTTCTTCTCTGTAATTTCGATTTCTATTTCCTGTCTAATTTTGTTCTTTTTTCTTTTATTTATCTTTTCTTTTTCAGGTATGTTCGACTGATGGCGTTCCTCTTCGTGTACAAGGTTTTCATAATCCGTGTCTTTTTCTTTGAAGTACATCTGATCTATAACCTTAATGTCCCTGCTTATCACCACGTCGTCATCTTCAGGTATATATACTCTGTATCCTTTTGTGGTCAGCGAGTATCCCATGAATACGCCCTCTTTGGCTTGTTGAGTCAGCTTTCCTCGTCTGTTCTTTTTCAGGACAAAAGCTTTTCTGCCAAAAACGTGAAGATGATTTCCAGACTTTGTTCGGTCGATCCATTTGGTGAATGGTATGTCGCCGTTTAACGCTTTCGAAGGGCTACGGTTGATGAGATAGTTGGCCGTATGTACCGCTTCTGCCCAAAGCTTTTTGGGCGCGTTTGCTTCGATCAATAGGCATCTGGTTTTTTCTAGCAAAGATCTGTTCTTCCTCTCGCTTATCCCATTTTGTTGCGGGGTATATACTGTGGTTAATCTTCTTTGGATGCCATGGAGCTTGAGGAAATCGTCAAATTCTTTGTTGCGATATTCAGTGCCGTTGTCGGTCTGCAGGTGTTTTATCTTTTTGTTGTGGAACGTCTCGACTTCGCTTTTATATTGCTTAAACGTGTTAAAAACGTCACTTTTCTTTTTGATAAAGTAGACGTGGCAGTATCGAGTGAAGTCGTCTATGAATGTCACGTAATATCTCGATCCTGCTAACGTTTCGCGCTCGAAAGGTCCACATACGTCGCTATTAATAATTTCCAGCTTTTCCGTCGTGTAGAGGCCTTCATGTCGCGTGAATGGTAATCTTGACAGCTTGCCCTTTATGCAGGTTTCACACGCTTCTAATTTGTCATCAGTCGGTTTCATTCCATACATAAGGTTGTCTTGAGCCATCTTCTTTAGATCCCTTTCATTTATATGGCCTAGTTTTCGATGCCATTCCATTAAGTCGCAGCCATTTCCATTTCGAGTGTAGTTTGACACTTCTTTCTTCTCAAATTCGAAGTAGTATAGACCGTCTTTTCTCTGTGCTGTCAGTGACACCTCGCCACTTTTTTCTACGATATAGGCTTTGTCCTTTTCAAAGATGACTTTGTGTCCTCTTTGAGTTATTTTGCTCACTGATAG
The DNA here is from genome assembly GCA_963932265.1 of Thymelicus lineola. Taxonomy (NCBI): domain Eukaryota; kingdom Metazoa; phylum Arthropoda; class Insecta; order Lepidoptera; family Hesperiidae; genus Thymelicus; species Thymelicus lineola. Next base: position 5,340,882 of record OZ010703.1, on the reverse strand, counting down.
AAGATTGACTGACACATCAGGAACGAATAACGTGTCTATTAAGTTGTAGTCTATTTTTTCTTTGCTGACTGTAACTTTTCCTTTGCCTTCAATTTTGCTCGTATATTTATTTGACGCCAACATTAGGGTTCCATTTTCAGGGGTCAGAGCCGAAAACATTGTTTTGTCGCCGCACATATGAGATGAGCAGCCGCTATCTAAACACCACGTGTTTTTATTGGTGCTTGAATTTGCAGTACTCAGGCAGACGTTGAAGTTTTTTGGTTGGCTTCTGTTAGGCTTCTCATTTGAGCGATCCTTTTTTCCCCAGCATGACTCGGTAGTATGGCCCTTCTTCTTGCAGTTCTTGCAGTACAACTTCAGTTTATTTTTCTTGAAGTGGTATGCTTCACTACTATCAGGTGCTTCTTTACCGCTCCTGGCTTGGTATTCTTCAAGTATTTTTACTTTCAGATCGTCAGGATTTGGCAGTGTATCTCTTGACTCGATGGCTATTCGGAAGTTTTCGAATGACGTTGGCAAGCTGTAGAGCAGCATTATACTGAGCAATTCTGGTGGTATTTTTATGTCCATATCCGCGAGTTTATCGACCACATCCAAGAAATTATTTAAGTGATCACGGATGTCTTCATCAGCTGTCATACGTTTGAGAACTAGCTGTTTCAATAAGGTTGCCTTACGTGCAGGTCCGGTGCTTTGGTATGTAGCTTTAAGTTTGTCCCATACTGATTTCGACGACTTGCATGTTTTTATTTGCTTTAGTTCGGAAGGTGACAGCAAAAGTAAAATTTCAGCTCTTGCCTTGAGGTCTTCCTTTTCGAACGCAGATTTCTCCTCCGCCGCCGCAGTTGATGACAATATTTTCGTGCCGCTTACTACATCCCAATAGTCGTTTTTAATCAGGACGGCTTGTGCCTGTAGGCACCAAGTATCGTAATTTTCTTTAGACAAGGGTTCGATATTTCGGTAACTCGTCGATGCCATATTTTTACCCTTTATTTATAACCACGCTCTGCTACCAATTTGTTGGGGTTTATTTTCCATGGAAAGACATGGCGAACATATAATACACATTTATTGTTATTCTTTTAACAACCAGACTTTATATTTTTTCATGACAATGTAATTTTATTTTAAATATAATGTCACTCTTTTTTATTCGAACGGAGAACCATAGACAGTGCTGTGTCCAGTACTCACAGAAAGCAAGTGAACACGCAGAATATTGTTTTCTATTTAGTCGACAACGTATTGATATTGTTTTTTATTTATTTAATGGACAGTTACTGTTGGGTTCTATAGTGTATATTGCAGACATCAGACCTTTTATTTTCGCTCAATGAGCGTTTTTGGTCTTTGAGCGTAACGTACCTATCCATAAAATTGGTAAAAACTATTTATTATACCTGTTAGTGAGGGAACATGACAATACATGTACTTAATTATCTATTTAGTGATGTCAGCAAGAACGCACTGACCACCCACAGCGGCGGGCGCTTAGAACAATCGAATAATTCGATTATTTTGTCGAATGATTCGATCATTTAGTCGAGTGATTCGATTCGGCGATCGTCTTTGTGATAAGCAGGGCTGGCTAACCTTATGTAACATTCCAATCTGCGATAAATACTCATGGACTCATAATATTCACATGCAATTGATGCAATCCACCTGCATGGCATTGCATCTAATTTTTGAGCATAGCATTAGATTAAAGCAGATTGTTGTATATGTTGCATTGACCTGTGTGCGAAATAAATGGTTTTCTTTCTTTCTTTCTTCTTTCAACCATAGCCAGGTACTTAACTTAAATATATAAATTCAATTATATAATGTAACCGCCCTCGCTTTGCTTCGGTTTTCTTTATTTTTTACACCTTGGGTTACATTATTGGAGTTTTATTAAGGATCCCTAATTTTTTTGATACTATAATATAGCCTATGTCACCCGGGGATAGTGTAGCTTCCCAACAGTGAAAGAATTTTTTAAATCGGTTCGGTAGTTCCGGAGCCTATTCAATGCAAACAAACAATCAAATCTTTCCTCTTTATATTAGTATATAGATAGATAACTGTGAAAGTTTGTATGCAAGTTTGTTACTCTTTCACGCAATAACTATTGAACAGATTTTCATGAAAAGCACACAAATAAACTGTCAACGCTAGTAGAAAAATAGTTCTTCATGACTAGAACAAAGAGTCAACCCTATCGTTCCGCGATGAGTCGGCAGAAAGGCGCGTGCGGCCGCGGCACATGATTAGTCAATTACGGCACAATTAATCAGATACACCGCCATTTGTTAAGGAAAACGATTGTCACGTTGTTAGTGCCTTTTATTGTTCCTACACAATATTAACAAAACAACGGTATCTTAGCTATGTGGTTAGCAAAGAGGTTTAGGTAACGTTTTGATCAAAGATACCTTTTCAGACTGAAGAAAATTCTTATTGTTAGATCCGATAATTAAAAATCCGTAGATTATATCTCTATTATGCTGGCCATACACGATCAAGTATACTTGTCGAGTTGCAGCAGACTTGACGCGGCGGCATCCAGTAACACAAAGCCATCACCAACGCGTGGTCAACCAAGAAGTCCGACTGAACTTCAAGACATCCAAAATTATTAAGTACCTAGGTATTTCATGTACCTCAGTAGCTACGATAAAAGAAGTAAAATAACATTCAATTGCGTATTGCTGACAATTAAATATAATAAACTATATATAACTAAACCCTACTACTAAATATAAATAAACCCAAATTATCGATATGAAATAAGCTGAAGCCCACACTGAAACTGCTACAAACCTCAAGCTACATTTCATAAAATTATAGCGACATCTACTGGAGCCTTGATGTACTTTTTTAAACAGTGACATCTATTAAGCTTCTGTTAAACTACTTTCGGAAAGACTTAAGTTGTCCACCTTCGTACTAAATAGTTGAACTACTCGACGCTAGATGGCAATACAATGCACATCAGTAAAATTATAATTTTTTCAACTTTTAACTTCACATTATTATACATTTTTAAACAGAAGAGAAAAAATAATATATCATAGAATAGAATAAACTGGGAATTATCCGTCTATAATAATTATATGTGAATTATACGTCTGTATACGGTATTTAAAATATGATGTAATTTTTTTGTTACTAAAGTTTTTTGTCTTTAAATATTTGTAATTAACTTCCAAACTGCCTAAGAATGCCTATATTTGACAGGATCTTTTTGTGCCTGTTGGTATACCTGTAACAAGGCATTCTTAATATGCAAAGTGCACAGCTAGCAATATATTTAATTTAGTGAAAAACACCTGCGGTCCAAAAGACCTGATCCAAAGAAATATTGAACGAAACTCCTCAGCACATATTTTAAAAAGAATCCATCCATCCATCAGCCCTAGAAGGTCCACTGCTGGACATAGGCCTCCCTTAACTTGCGCCACTCTGAACGGTCCTGAGCCTTCTGTCTGAATCCAGCGGATGCCCGCTGTCTTCTTCAGATTATCTATCAGTCCACCTTAAAAAGAATACTTGTCAATTTGTAAAAAGAATACTTGCAGTAAATACAGCTAATTTAACATACATACAACATTTACCAAATCAACTGCTCTACGGCATCGCGGCAGTAACTCCCTAGCAGCTAGCGTCTTTGCCATTCAGTGACTCTTATAATTAACGAAACATAAGTAAAAACAAAATTTCTAACGTTCCCCAAAAAAATTAAACTCTTCCAAACAAATTCAATAACATACTGGTTAGTCCATATTACCCACACCATAAACCCGCAATTTTATGGGGCACATGACAACTCGTAGAGCAATCGAAAACTTTGGCAGTTTTTTGAAATGCTCAAACATAGTTATGACCTCTTAAAAATTCTTCAGAGATTGTAAATTATTCTTTAACGAAGTGTGAAGTTTTTAAGTTGATTGTAATTACAGGCATTTCACACTTGAATATTTCAAAAGGTGTAGGTAAAATGCAATATGATTAGGTTTGTTGTGACATGGGTGGGAATTGAGTCTTTAAGGGCCAGTTCTTTCTCTTTTTTATGCCTTAAGCAGGCAAACGAGCAGACGGGTCACCTGATGATAAGTGATCACCGCCGCCCATGGACATTAGTAACACCGGGGGCGTCACCAACACGTTGCCGGCCTCGAAGAAAACAATAGAACCGCTTCTTGAAGGACCCCATGTCATAGCTTAGTGGGAACACCGATGCAGGAAGTTCGTTCCACAGTTTACACGTCCGTGGTAGGAAATTCCCCGTTGCACAGACGGTAGAATACACATAGAGAGCCTGCGTCTCCCCTCAACTCAAGTGATTCTCCGTCTGTAAGGTTGGAATCATGGAATCGGGAATCCGGGTCGCTTGCCAAAATAATGATAATTTTGATTAGAATGAATTTTGGTTAAATTAAATTTAAAATGGTAGATGTTGGACAATATAAAATTATTGATAATATAAAAGGAAAACTCACGGCTATATTACCTTTAGTTGTTAACGAATACAACTTTTTACTCGATGAACTACGGAACTCTACATTGCGCGTGGCCTGACACGCGCTTAGCCGATTTTTTTTCGACCATCTCAAACCTCATTGAGTGACCTATGTAACTGTGTACATATTTAGGTTTCCGTATCAAATAGCGGAATTATATAGATTTTTGTTTAAATTAATTTTTGTTTAAACCAAATCAAACCTGGGACCTCTCGCATCGCAGAGGCGACCCTATTGGCCGTTATTCAATGTAATGAATCATTTCTTCAGAGTGATAAATGAATTCAATACGATAAAAAGATCCATTTTAAAACATTGAAGTATAATGTCATAGAACAGACATCCGAACAAAATGTGTGTCCCGCCCGGGAGGTTCCATTTTCAAAATTGAGCCCCCGTTCTCCTTTCGAAATCGAACGAATCCATTGAAGATTGAAGCCACGTGGCGCCAATGCATTGGGACATACATGGTGTTCGCGGTGTCGGTTCGTTATTGTTCGTTATTTGTTTAATACAATCAAACAATGACGTTTCTGGTCACGAGTCAAATTTCATGCCGCTCTACCCGTGTCGTATTACGGAAGATGTTAAACTAAGTTGTCTGTTCATACAAATACTTTGTAAAAAATAAGGGTTCATAAATTTTTTATGTGGATTCCGGCCATAAAAGAGAGCTTTTATGTCCATAGCATGTGCCATAGACTTCTTTCGACTGAGATATGATTCTTATACAGTGACTGAGATATACCTGTCTACCATGAAATAAATCTATGAGTAATACCTAGCCATAGTATTAATTAATATTCTCTGAAGAGAAATCCTTTTTTAGAATAATACAGCATACAGAATTATAGATACAGAGGTGCTTGTTAAAATCTCTCCAGCACTCCGCAATGAAGCAGCGTGGCAGCATGGCGATGGCGTGGTATGCTCTATGCCTCCTCAAGAGGAGAAACCCTGCTCAGTAGTAGCCTAGTGGCCTATCAATGGCTTAACACTTTCGTTGCGTTAGGAAATTTATTCGATCTCTTGCAAGACTATCTTGAACCCACAAGAAATTCATAAATATATCATTGGTTTTGAGGAAGATATAAGCCATTTTCAAAATTGTTGTGTTAGGAGACTACCTAATCAGGTCTCATACGCACCACAGGATAGGTTAGTTTCGAGATCTTTTAGGTCTCCAACGCACCAGATGAAAGTTATTTGAAAAGGATGCAACAAGGAATGTGTAAAAGTCAATTTGATTTTGTAGACTAACGCCCTAACTCAGAGTCTCTAACCGTTACTTTAACCGCTCCTTAGTAAAGAATCACTATACAACTACAGAACTACCTATACATATACTAGACAGAATTTGTATAGTGATTCTTTACTAAGGAGCGATTAAAGTAACCGTTAGAGACTCTTGAGTTGGGGCGTAAGTCATACCTATGTATACAGGAACAGACTGGTCAAAACCGCCCGAGGTAGGAATAATAAAACCTGCTACTCCGCCTGCTTTGCCGCCTGCATACTTCAAAATTTTTTCACACGACAATTTCATATTCAAACTATTCCGCCGTGTTTAGACTGGCCGCCCTAATCGCTGGAAAGCGTTGACAACAGTATGTAAACAAATATCGGCTCCTTCATTATTGTAAACAATCGGAGTCGATAAAGGTGGCACATGCTTGGGGTTTGATCGATAATTGGCCTTTTTAATATAATAGTTGGCATCATTAGGCCAATGCCTAAGTTGGAATCATTGAGCCAATTGGCTATTGAGCCAATGTCTCAACTAAAAAATAGGTCTGAGGCTAGTATGATATGATATTTCATACAAAAAATCATTGGTCTGAGTCTGAGGCCGAAACGCACACAGAACGTAAAATAAAGGTAGGGACTACATAAAAAATAACGCTATAAACATACTCATAACCCCTAAAATTTAGACCCAGATCGAGAACTAAAATTCAAACTCTCAAAATTTCCGTCTCGCCGAGAATCGAACCCAGAATCCTTGGCATGGCGGTCCGTCGTGGTAACATTGGTAACCAATATACGCCATACGGCAAAAACCACGTAATTTTTAACCGAGTTCAAAAAAGGAGGAGGCTCTCAATTCGACTGTATTTTTTTATGTTCGTTACCTCAGAACTTTCGACTGGGTGAACCGATTTTGATTATTCTTTTTTTAATCGACAAGTCATTAAATGTCATGTGATCCCACTTAAATGTGAGCGAGATCTGACCATGGCATCCATGAGAAAACCTTGTAAGTCTTAAAACATTAAGTATGTGCACGACAAAATGGACGAATAACTCAATATCACGCACGAGCTGACATATTTCCTGATGATAATATCTATTACTCGTGGAAGTCATGTCAATAACACCAAAAACATCGCCGACAGAGATTTAAAAACCGGGCAAGTGCAATGTAAGTAGTAAGTATCGACTATTACTCATTAACTACTTATGCTAACATAGCCGTGATAGTTTTCCTTGTAAATTCATCATATAAATTATTTTTGAGAATTTTTTCACTTGTTCAACTCCAACCGTTTAGCCAGCAGGGGGGGACACTTGACTCTAACCAAAATTAGCACTTTAAATCCAAATATTTCACAAACGGACCCCTAATTCCAAAAATGGTCTTAGAAAACCCATAATATTTTTGGAAGAACTTTTCAAAGATAAACCATGTATGATACGCGACGAAAAAAAATTATCCTCACGTTACCTTCAGTGCGGTACCCTGAAAAAACAGTTTTTAAATATTTTATTCTACGATTCTGGACTTTTAATAAATATGTATATCCATGCCAAATTACAGCTTTCTTGCACTAAGGGTCTCGGCGCTTTGTTTTGGACAGACGGACGGACGGACGGACATAACGAAACTATACCTAAAGGTTCCATTTACTTCGAGCCGGGTGACTAGTGACTACATAACTGGCTCTCCAATACAGCAACTGAAACACAAAACAAAATGCACAACCCATACTATAAGAAGGGTGCGGTAGCTAGCGAGGTTATTTTATTATCCTACAAGTCTTACAACCGATTGTAAAAATACTATTAATTATTAATACACTAACACTCTAAGGTAAGGTTCATTCACCCCAAATAAATTCGCTCCACTCAGCTGCAAATTTTATTGAGACTTCGCAAACCGAATGACATCACAATGCCGAACTTTGAAACAATGTGAATTTGGTCAAGGATTCTGAGATAAAAGCCAAGATTTTTTGTTACACAATTTGACCTAATCCTGGTGCAAAAAATTGACGTAGGTACTGTGTCAGCGTTCAGACTGCACTACAGAAGTTCCCGGTTCGATTCCCGAGAAAAAAAATTGTTCAATCCTAACACATGTCTGTGATCCTAACCAAAACTATATTGTATAAAAAAAGAACATGGAAACTGACTTTAAAGCAGGTAGCTATAAATATAAATAATCATAATATTATAATATAAATAAAGTTTCATACCCTCTTATCTCTGTATTCCGTGTTTCATACATTCACACCTACTATTACCTATGTCCTGTGTCGCGCATGGTATGGACAAATACATATTATTAAACACATCATCTCACTTCATAAATATCATCATCATCATCATCACTTCACAAACATTCATATCCCGAGAACAAACATTTTACTTTCACTTAACATCTGCCCAGCCGGGAATCAAACCCGGGATAGACAAATCACTGACCAACTTAGCTACGTACAATACAAGGTCTTCAAAACTAATATAGTAATAGCAGATCGAGTCGTTATACCTACTCATATTGCAAATAGGTATGTGGATAGGTAGCTATGTCAGGTTGTTCTGCAGTATTGTTATTTATTATTATTGTTATACCTACTTATATTTGTTATTATTAAGCAAGAAAGAAAGAAAAGATTTATTTGTGGCTAACATACAACATATTTATACTAAACCATCATTATGAATTATGAAATGAACTATAATACATGTTACAATTTTCGCGTGTGTTGTAGTGCCACAGAATGGTTTATGGTAAGTATCCACTCAGCGTTTTGCCGTAGCGTTCGCCACGGCGCTGATTTTCAGTGGGCCCTTTTAATAAATTAAAATTAGCCAATGCAATATTTTTTTACTTTCAACGGTCTTACCTTCTCCTACCTTTTACTTATGTAACTAGCTGGGTGACGATCCACAATGCAAAGTAGTCACCGACCACCGTCACAGACATCGACAACAACAAAGGCATCACCAATGAGTTGCCGACCAAAAAATAAGAGAGAAATAATGAACTGACGCCAAAGTCCCCAACCGGAACTCGACGAGTCATTAGGTAGCTGACTCAATCAAGAGGGTAGTAGAGATAGTTCAACTTGTATCATATTTGTGATGCTTATCATAATTATAGATAGACCTACCTACCTACCTATCTATATATAAGACCTGGGTAGAACCTAAGACCTAGGTAGAACCGTTAGGCCTGGTTGTTATCGATAGCCATCTGTACTTAAATCACGTCGAAGACCTTCGGTGGCATAAAAAGTTCGATACTTGTATTGGCCACTTAACCCTCCACAATCCGCGCTGGGCGTTTCAAAGCTATTAGCCACCATAATTAATAAGGAGATACCCAGGTCCTGTAACGAGAAAAAACTAAATTGCGAAGTGTAAAAGTCTTCTCAATACGCATACCTGTATAAATTTGTTAATTGACCTTTTTCTTTTTCATGTTTCTTTCATTTTTCAAAAATAGTGTGGAAAATATTCCTATAGACGAGCTTTCCCTTTCATACTAATTTTGTGATGTATTTATTTTTTATATTCATTTGTAGTACTTATAGTTGTAATGACAGTACAAACCAAGTAAATCATTAATCAACCTACAATATTTATTGTTTTCCCTTTCCCACATCGTCTTACTCCACAAATTTGTTTTACGTTCTGAATGACATTAATTAATTAATGAACCTTTCTTTACATAACACCAAGTAAGTACAAAAAAGCGTCAAATTTTACGATCATTAGCGCTACAAAAGAAGAGAAAACTGTTTTTTTTTACTAATGAAATCATCCATTTATTTACGCTTCGTTTCATAGTAAACAGCTCTCAAATGTGACAAGGACGGAATGTAATTGGCCGTACGTAAGAGCAGAACGGGTATACCCCATGCCCCGCCCATACGCGTCAGGCGTCAGGATTGGCTTCGGGCTACAATCTATAACACCATCAGCGATCAGTCTTCCATTGCGTGTCTTTTAAACCGCTACTTAATTAAGCACTAATAAGTCAAAGTAATGAACTAGTGTTTGTGACTAAAAATGGATTCGTACGAGCAACATAACGAAATAACCACTTCCTATAATAACAACAGTTTAAAACACAACTTTAACGAGTGTAAAGACTTTTACAACTTCGCTGAAACGAATGATAAACAAAAACAAATAGATGGAAAGGACTACATGTTTATGGAACAGAAGAACTTCCGCGTGAAGTTAGAAGACCAGCAAATTAACGGGAATTTGAACACGCCATTTTCTGTAAACGATATCCTGAATATAAACCAATCCAATTTCTACGAGCGACATGAACCTTGGAAGGCTAATGAGCGAAGATCCCACGAATACGAACCTTTGTATCAGACTCAATCATATCCGGAATACTTCAGCCAGTTTCCGAATATCCCCGTCCATACAAACATGGAGCCCTATTGGAACCCTGAGGCATACCATGACCACAAGATGGAGGAATATTACAACTATAATCCTTATTGTCATAATCTATATCACCAGAATCATGAGCAGTACCTTGATGTGCTCCCAGCTTTAGGACATCATATGGAAGTGCCGAAAGAGATGGATAGAGAGGGAATGTCTACAATGCCCTTAGTGCCTAAGAGGGAGAAGATACAGCCTGAATGTCCACCGTATCCGAGCGAGCCCCTGCATAAGTTTCCCGCGTTGTCTAGAAAAGCCACTAGTAAGTTATAGTTTCTTACTATTTTAAGTTTTAACATAATTATTAATTTCCGTAGTTTCAGAGGTTTCTTTACAAATGAATTTTGTAAAAAAACCTTTGGACCAATAACCAGATTTACCTTTGTTGGTATTGAGGGAATTTTATGAATTAATCCTTTTAATTTTCAATCATTCTTTCTTATACCTACCTAAGTTCGGAAGTTCCTAAGGCCGGAATCTAACTATCAATTGAATAATTATTTTTACAAAATATCTCAACTCTCATTAGGTATATACTTACTTACTAACCAATTCCAATGATGAATACTCGATAACTGATAACTATTACATAATGTAACTAACTAAAATGCTTCTAATATGAACGTTAATGTTATTTAAATTACATTGGAAAAATATTTTATTACTTAAGTATTGTTACTTAGGTACTGTCAAGTACCTACTGGGTACCTGAAATAAAAATAACGATCAATGGGCATCCATTATTTGCTAACATTATCTTGAGTCACATTAAAATCAGTCTATAACTCCATGCACACTTAAAGCTATTTTTATATTTATTTATTCTTATAAGCAAAGAGCCTCCATTGTGATATAACTAAACTGTTACTTGGTAAAAGAAGTCACAATGCAACAAGTCCCGCCCCACTTGTTTGATAACCCAAAGAGAAAGCAGCAGAAAACCGTTGGATTCAAAGCGCTATGTACATTAGAATGGTGGTAAAGTAAAAGCCTATTCCAGCAGAGGCTTCCAAAATCCATGAATCAATTAATGGACAGACAAATAAATGACCAAAATTTATGATTTTTAAAATAGACTACGAAATGTTTTTTAAGTATGTCGGTTGCACTGTCGGAACTTGAAATAATGTGCGTCCTCTTCTTCTTTCTTTCATCTTATTGTTTGCCAGGAAATGCATCTTCGATGCCTTTGGTTTATACCTACTTATGTCCATGGGTGACAGCGATCACTTACCATCAAGTTGCTTTATTACTTGTTATAAAGTTAGTATTAGTCTCTGATTAGTCTACTTTGCAACAATCTGCGGTTAATATACGTATGTTTGATGGTATATACTTTAAGACATGCGTGTCACCTCCCACCCTCCAACAACGGAAACATGCACTACAATAATTAAAAGTATATACCAACATACATACCAGCACCAACACGTGTTTCGCCCCGAAACGGAGCATCATCAGGGTAAGTTGACTCTACGATGGGTAGTCGCAGTGTTACCGCGAATTGTTGCAACGTAGACTAATACTAACTTAATATGAATGGATTTCCTCAAAGTAACGCCTGATACTAATATCTATTCTTGTTATAAATATGATAATTTTACTTGGTAGTTGTTCCGAAGCGAGACTAAACCACTGATTTATTCAACAGAACAGCAGCCATCATGCAGCACCAAACAAGACAGAAAAGATAAAAATGTTAAACGAAAACCTCGGATCCTGTTCTCACAAACTCAAGTTCACGCTCTGGAGATCAGATTCAACGCTCAAAGGTACCTCACAGCTTCAGAAAGAGAACAACTGGCGAAGACCCTGAACCTCTCACCAACACAAGTGAAGATATGGTTCCAAAATAGAAGATACAAGAGCAAACGGATAAAGTCTCCTGAAGTCTCAACGTCGACTGATGCAAAACCAAGTAAAGTGACGGGGAGAAAGTTGTACAAGCCAGAAAGAGAAGTCACGACCTTTGAGTACAAGGAAGGAGAACTAGAGACTGACAGCATTAACACCATATATTTTGACGACAGCTTAACGTACGAAGGCGAACAAAACGGTGACAAGTTCTACAACGTCAGACAACCTGATAATAATGTAGCAACTAGTTCTAATATTGGAATGAAATTCCCAAAGAAGATTTGTACAAAGATGCGGAAATGAAAAAGTATTTTCCCGTTAATTACGTCTGCTAACTTAGAAATGTATGACGATCGCTTGTTTTTATAAAATAAATGCACTGGGAAGCTATTCTCAAATTTTAGTTTAATATGGGATTCGATGGGATTATTCTATTCAGCGCTTTTAGAGAGAAGCTCAAAAAACTGTTTTTTTAATGTTTTTTTTTTGTAGGTAGTCAAAATCTAATGTTACTTCTAAAAGAATTCTCAATTTTATATTATTAATCTCATATTATTTAATCATAGTTATCTATGACTTTTAATAAAATATTACATTTAGATCAGGTATTTAGAGAAAGAGATAAACAGGAAGACAGAGATAAAGATTAAACAATGGGTTCAGAAGATTAGGGAAGAGAGAGGGAGCAAGTTCATAAGAATGAAATCGTCATAGCATATCCAGTGTATTTATAAATGATTTATATTATAACGATCGTGAAGAAGATGTACTGAAATGTTTGATTTAAAACGTAAAACAAAACAAAGAAGATTGATTTATATGTATTTTTATTGTATTTTCCGTTTTAGGGGTGAAAATTCATTTCCTATTTAAAAAAAAAGATATAGTTAGATATATTTAGACGTATTTGCAATAGTTTGTAAAAGATGTGAAATTATAATTCAAATTGTTCGTTAAATTGGTAAATAAGATGACTGTGAGATTGATTTAAATTATATTATTAAGCATTAATAGCCGACTCAAATATTTTATCTATCCAAAATCCTCAGTGAGATTTCTAACTGCAAAAAAATCGTTATCTTGTGTAATTTTAACATCACACGTATTACATCACCTGCTAACTTAGCATTATGGATACATACTTAGAATATTGGGATTGGAAAGAACACATTGGTCATCTAACAACTGTATATTTCTTATTTTCTTTTCTTTGTTGATGTTTTAGATGCAAACTTTTTAGTAAAGCATCACAGACTGTGCCATTTTAGACTGATTGCCAAAGAGTATTATATTATATTGTTAATTTTAATGTTATGTTCGTATTAGTATTACTGTATATTTTTATGTACCTATCTACTAAGGAGTGCTTGTACAATGATAGAATAAATATATCTTATTTTGTGAGTAGCTTTATGCTGGAGTATTCTGATAGTTTCATGTGCCGTTTTGTAAATAAAAATCGTAACAAAATATTACTTTTCTATTTATAACCCTCGTCAATAAATTACATTAATATAAAGATCAATTTTAAAAGCAATATTGAGATATATGATCAGAAATTATAATTGTCTTGCGTAATTTATGAAATAAATAATATTTTATCGAACCTTGATTACCGACATAGCTCACAGAAATAGCTCACCACTCATAAGTACCTACCGTTAATTATTTGGGTAAAACTTTCTCAAATAGCGACCATGTTTGAGCAAATCATTATTATGACGAGGTGTATGGAGGACCTGAAGAAAATCCATCCACTGAATTCAAAAGGCTCAGTCCAGTCAATGTTGAATATCGTTTCAAAATTATTACGGGTCTTCAAAGACCATTTTTTGAAGTAGAGATCCTTCCCTTATCCTTCTTCCCCCTCCAATTTCAGCCAAAGTTTAGGTGTTGGTGCATGAGAAAAATTTCACGCATAAGATGCATTCAAAAGAAAAACTATCACGGATGTGTTATCTGAAGTAGTTAGTGAGTAATAGTCGAATATTATAAATACTAAGATACTTAGTAGAAATATAAATTTGTTAGATCGCTTTGCTCAAAAAATATTTTGTGTCATTTATGTACCTGATCGATGTGAACGTAGCCCACGTTCTTGTACATTTTGCCATTTGTACATTTTATGTGGCAATAAAATATGACTAAGTACTGTATTGTTTACAAAAGTTGAAGAACTAGATACCTACATGCCAGAGAATAAAATGTAAATAGATAGGTACAGCATCCAACGCGACAACTGCGGTGAAAAATCTTACTAGAAAAGAAAATAATATCTTGCGTATTCTTTTTACCCGACTACCAGGAAGGGTTGTTTTTCTTATATGTATGTTTGTATGTATGTAATATTCTTTATTACCTCATATCTACCAAACCGCTGAACGGATTTATATAATTAAGATATCGTTGGATTCGTCGTAATAACCCAAGTGTTCTTAGATCAGTGAAATTAAAACAAAAACAAATATGGTAGCTGTGAGATGTCATTGTTTGAAATATCAAAAAAACAAAAATTGAATAATGCAAAGGGCATCAAATTAAATAACTCATAAGGTTTTTAAAAAGGTATATCATGATAGCTTTTTTGAATGCAATATGGGCATCAAACTAAAGAGCTCATCATAAGGATTTCAAAAAGGTATATCATGATAACTTTTTCGATAGCAGGCGGGTTTGTTTTTAATTTTAATTTATAACATAGAATATTTTGGCGTTTCCTATTTTCCTACTATTGCACTGCGTTTATAACCCTCCCTGCGCCGGGTACTAACTTTACACCCGTGCAATAATATATCACTTTACGCACTGTATCTAATGTAGTGCTATTTATCGTATAGGTACACTTTAATAATAAATAAATAAATAATAAATGACGCTACAAACTCATATCCACACAATAGGATTCCGTGTGGGTGCCATGGACAAGTGAACAACACACTAACATAAGACAAGAACACACACCCAGACCGAGAACAGAGAACAGACCATGATCTAGAATCTAGAATAATATATATATAATATAAAAAAAATGGTCAATAATTTTTCGAATTTTTAGGTTTTTTTAAGTCTATTTTATATTTATATCTCATTAATGTATAATGTAGAACCTTACCTGATGCCCTTAACTCTAACTTGCAATGTAAGTAAATACATACATGCCTAATAAAATAAGGAAATTAATGTTAATAGAAGAATAAGGGAATTTAATATTTTTACCCTCGAATGCTTTGGAAGTATTAAACCATAAATTCAGTGTGAATAAAAAACGACTAAAATGATGAAAAGAAAGTTCCCTCGCAATGTTTCAGCGTTTTAGTTCAATTTGTAGAGGCGGGCCCTTATCTGAATTGCTACCACACCGCCTCAATTGGGGCGCGGCCGTACCAACGAGCGGTCGAAATGCCTTTTACAACATTAAATTAAAACTGCCACTTACCACTTACCTCACGTAAAATAACATTACAATACGGAGATGCTTTTATCACAATATTATTTCTCGGATAAAAAATATCTAATCTCTCTAAAACGATGTCGAAAAATTTATGAGCATCCGAGTTTTTTGAAAAGTTACTCAAATATAAATATAGCCTCATAAAAAATTGTATCGCATACAAGTATTTTGAAAAATACTGAAATGAGATAAGATTAAGCTTGTAACAGGCAGGTTTAAAAAAAAATAACGGATTTGGCTGAAATATAGAATGGAAGTAGCCTATAATCTGGGTTAACACATAGGCTACTTTTTATACCGGAAAAGTTCAGGGTTCGTGCGGGATTTGTAAAAAATCGATACCCACACGCGTGAAGCCACGGGCATCATCGAATATCTAATACTATGTATCCTAATCCATAATTCTACTTATAGGTGCACTTTATTTTTATGTGGTTCTATAAATCTAAATTAATTAATTAAAAATTTCATTTCGAAACCACTCTACCACGGGCAAAGACGCGAGCAAAAGCTAGTAAATAATAAATGTTTTTTTGTTATTCTTTTATTCATTTCCGTTGTGTTTAATATATGTACTTCAAATTATTAGGACAAAGACATAACTAAAGCCGACTAAAAGCATTGTTGGCCAAGAACGAAAGGGGAGCCGCATTATTTCTGGCACTCCAAAATTGCTAGCGGAATACGTAAAAAAACATTTTATGATCGATTTTAGGAATGTGGTTGTCACTAATGTAGTAAACTTGGGGTAATATTTATTTTCATTCATTTCATAAACAAAAAAATAAGAAATCCCTTTACATTTCTCCCAGTAGACCATTGAAGATTTATTAAAACACAGACAGATTTTATGTATATTTTTATTTATAGCACACTGTGACCTAATCACGCACTTTAGGTAAAGTAGAACTTTTTCACGTCGTATGTCACCCTCCCATTAAAAATGAGAATTAGAGTAGGTTAAACCGCTCGTCTACGCAGCCCATCCCTGTAGCATCTCTTATAATGGGCGCCGGCGCCAAGATAAGATATTGATCCCTCAAACACGTGTTATGAGAACATGGATTCCCATACAGGTCCCAGTTGCTAACCTGTTAGGGATGGACCACCTGCTTTTAAAAGCTTTATGGGGTCCACGCACCAACATTTTTAAACGTTAGTTAAATTTTATAATGATTTTACTGACGCATAAAAATATTTTATGTTGATTTTTAAACAAGTCACATTTTTAGCGTTGAATAAATCTTGCGGTAACTACTTAACTATTCAAAAGTTACTTCCATGTAAGTAAGTACCTTCATTCTATTGTATAAAACTTTCAGATGAATTACTTAGGTAATATGTAATTGTAAGCTCAGAAGTTTATTAAATATAGGAAATCGCCCTCGCTTCGCTTCGGGAAAAATAGTAAAAAAAATTGTATTAAATAGCCTATGTCACCCGGGGATAGTGTAGCTTCCCAACAGTGAAATAATTTTTCAAATCGGTTCGGTAGTTTCGGAGCCTATTCAATGCAAACAAATAATCACGTCTTTCCTCTTTATAATCTTAGTATAGATATTGTGAAATGCTCTATCTACGCTATGCTGAAACATCGTTAAGGCCGCAATTTGACGGAAAATTAGCAGCCCACTGCTGTGCAAAACTCTGAAGAAAGTCTGTGTCTAGCAAAGCAAAGCAAAGCAACAACCCATAATTGTCCCACTGCTGGGCTCGGGGTCTCCTCTCACAATGTGAGGGGTACAGGCCATAGTCTGCCACGCTGGCCAAGTGCGGATTGGTAGACTTCACACACCTTTGAGAACATTATGGAGAACTCTCAGGTGTGCAGGTTTCCTCACGATGTTTTCCTTCACCGAAGCATGTGATAATCAACTTGTAATACGCACATAATATTTGAAAATTAGAGGTGCGTGCCAGGATTGAACCCGGGCCCCCGCGTTCGGGAGACCAACATTCTAACCACTAGGCTATCACTGCTACACTAGGCTATCACTGTGTCTAGACTCTAAAGTAATCCACCATGCATAGAATTGTCCGACCTGAGCCTCACAATTTGCCGTCTGGGTATGAGTGCCCTTGTCTTGTGTGTTGTTCACGGCACCCACGACACAGGGAATCCTAGTGTGGGGCTATGAGTGTGAAGCGTTATTTATTTATTATTTATTAATGAGAGGAGAAAGGAGATTGTTGGGTGAATTTTAAATTAGTTGCTTTCTTTAATTCTTCTTCTTACTTACTTCTATCACTCGGTAAGCGTGGTACATAGTCTATACTTGTGAAAGGTGTCCTTGAAAGCACAATGTATGTACAATGCTCACTGCACAGTGATATGTTTCATTTAAATAAATACTTTCAGTACAATCTGTTTTTTCTATACTCTATAAATTGAAATAGTTAATGAGACGCACATACCTATGTATAATAAATACATCTATCTCTCTGTTCGGTGCACGTGGGTGTTTGATGTATTAATATTGGCGGTGCTTTTAAGGTTATCGCGGTGTGGAAGGTGATCTGGCCCGATAGTCCGACACCACGCCATCCGAGGGTACAGACACACGATAAGCTGGACTCTCGCATCTTTAATATGTATTATATCGACTTTGTCGACTTTGTAGCCTAGTTGCAATGATATTAAGCTATAGATACATGCCCTTACAAATCAACCAAATAATCTGTTCCGACCGAGCTACAACACACACACGTTTATCTTTTGTTTCACTACATCAATCACTATTACATTGGTAAATTATGTAAAAGGGATGGCACTACTGAAACCATAATAGTGAAAAAGACAACTAGACGGCCTAACTCAGAGGCAGCTATGAACTATCTGAATTAAAATCGCTACACTTGTCTAAATTCGACTGACATAATTTCAGCGCCATCTTGGCATATCTTGTATATAATATCATTGCCTAGTTGGTAGCAATCTTGCCTGCGAAGCGAGGGGTTCTGGGTTCCCAGCCGGGGTAGATATTTATGTGACAGATAAATATATATTTATACTCGGGTTATAGGTGTTATTGTAATGTGTTAAATGTGTCCATGCCACCCGTGAGTCCGCGACACAGGTGAGAACCTACTGCGGGGGTGTGAGTGTGTAAGCGTTTATGTTTTATGTTTATATATTTTCGTCTCTGCCGTTCAAAGGATCCTGGGTTCGATTTCCAGCGAGGCGGAAATTGGAATGATGAGTTTGAATTTTTATTCTCGGTCTGGGTGTGTGTGTTCTAATATTTGTGTGTTCTCAATGGCAACCACGACAGTGAGAATCCTAGTGAGGGGCTATAAGCGCAGAGGGTTATTTTTTAATACAAAATAAATACCTAAATGTTTCACAAACGCAAACGACATCGGTGATCGGTCTTTGGTCTTTGATGGACGACTGTAATGTAAATTGGAGTTAGATTTAGCTCACTTTATAACGTACGATATTACTACATATTGAGTTTAATGACTTTGTCGATGAATCTGTCGCATAACAAAAATCTAACTTACCAGTATGTGAGCAAGTATTTAGTGCGGGTGTACACCATTACTAAGCCCCCGTACAGTGCGCTGTGCTCGTTAGCTTTTATTTGGACTGGACTCCTGTTCGAACGTCACTACACCGCCGAGCACTAAAAGTATAACTATACTGCAATAAAATTATGATCAACGATGGTACGAGTACTTCTAGTCGTATCGTATTCAAAAAACTTCAGCTCATAGATAATCAAAACATATCTTACTTGTCTGTCGGAATTACACTAATTTTCTAATTTTCCGTCAATGTAGAGCGTACAGGATACAGCAACAAACCCCATGCAACTGCACAGAGGTGTCAGGCAAGGGGACGTCATTTCCCCAAAATCTGTTCACCGCTGCGTTGGAAGACGTGTTCAAGCTGATGGAGTGGAAAAGACGTGGCATTAACATCAATGGCGAATACATCACACACCTGCGATATGCCGATGATATAGTCATCCTGGCGGGTTCCCTGGAACAACTTGGTACAATGCTCGGGGACTTGAACAGCGCCTCACAACGGGAGGGTCTTAAGATGAACATGGACAAGACGAAAATCATGTCGAATGTCCATGTTTCAACCATACCGGATGTTAAATATTGACGGCGCTGTTCTCGAAGTTGTAGACGAATATATTTACCTGGGACAAGTTATCTAAATGGGTAGGACCTACGATCTAAGACCAACTTCGGGAAAGAAGTCACTCGTAGAGTCCAACTCGGATCGGATGGTTTGCGTTCGGGAAACTGTGTCATAATATTTTTTCAACCAGTGTGTGTTGCTACTTGCCAGTGATGAAATATGGCTCCGAGACGTGATTCTTTACTATTGACCTAATCCATAAGCTCAAAGTAGCGCAACAGGTTATGGAGAAGGATATGCTCAGTATTTCTTTACAGGATTGCATCAGAAATAAGGAGATCTGTAGACAAATATTTTACCCTAGGCAAATTACAGAGCTCGAATAATTAGCCGGCTGAAGTGGCAACAGACTGGCCACATAGTACGAAGAATCGATTACGTTTGGGGAAAAAAAATCCTCAAGTGGAGACCATGTCTTGGAAAAATGAGCATAGGACGCCCTTCAACCAGTTGGACTGACGACCTGAGGAAGACAGAGGGTATTCGCTGGTTTCAAAACGCTCAGAACCGATCAGAGTGACGCAAATTAGGAAAGGAAAATGTCCAGCAGAGGACTCGTAAAGGCTGATGAGTGAATAGATGAATTAAAAGTATTAAAACCTATTTAAATCAGTAACAATAAACAAATAACTAACCAACTTATTGCTATTATACTTTCCATTGTCCCAAGGTGTACCCAGCGATCTTTCTCAGTGTGTTATCAGCGTTCAATACATGTGCACAGTTTAATGTTCCCATTCTGTTTTATTCAATTAATTGCCGCCCGATGATGTGGGTTCAACTCGGAATGGTTAAATCATTGCTTCCCGCCCCGTTACTCATACTCATTGGAGAATATGGAGATTTCTAGGAATATTGCTATGATTCATTTGAAGAATTACTACGAATCTTCTAAAAATAATATAGGAATATCACAAGTCATATCTGTTAAACTGCTATTATAGATTTGACTTAAAGACTTACAGATCACGACTATTCGTGTTTTGGCTGGGGGCTTGAGATTTAAGAGCCAGTTCAGCGTCAGTAATCCCATTGGTATCAGTGATGTCCATTGTCTATGGAAGACGATAGCCACTTACTTACCTACATCAGGTAAATCGTTAGTTCGTTTGTCGATTATTTTACATAAAAAAGACTAATTTATTTAAATACATAAACTAGATAATTATTGGTATATCCTACTTTCTGTTATATACAAGTTATTTACAAGAAAACTCTAATCTTTCTTCCATTAGAAATTGTAAAATAACTTAAAAAACTGTAACCGCATACGCAATCTTATCAGGGCACTGACAAATCTGGGGTCACATCCACATCCATCGGCGGGAAGAAAAAACATGACTGAGCGGCGCCGACACCCCGATAAATTATATTGGCAGCTCGTCAAGAAACTGTACCGAGATCCTGGACAGTTAAGAAAGAAAGAACGAAGAAAAAAGAAAGAAATCATTTATTTTGTTAAATAATATCGCACCTTCGGTGGAAATAAGGCATAAGATTAAAATCGCAATTTTACAGGAGAGAAAAAAAACTGTTAAAATATCAGTACCTAAGTAGTCAAAGGAATTTGCGTTACGATTTCTTGCATAAAACCGTCAAGATTAATGGTAGAATTAAAAAAAAATTAAGCATAATTACGCAGCTTTTGTCCCTCTTTCCAATCATATTATTAATAACTAAAATTCAAAACGACTTATGCTTTTTATCCATTGAGGGTACGATATGTAAAGAGGTGATAAATTGTATAGGAAAATTGCAGTAAATAAACATAATCTGATGCAGGCAGTACCTTACTAAGTTCTTGTCAGGCCACGCGCAATGTAGGGTTCCGAAGTAGTAAGTTTATCGACTATTACTCATTAACTACATAGGCTAACAGAGCCGTGATAGTTTTCCTTGTAAATTCATCATACAGGTAGGTATACTACTGGCGTGAATTTTCTCACATGTACCTACAACATCTACCGTTTTGCTTTTGCTTGGTAGGGAAGGTACTCTGAAAAAAAACTTTAAACTTCTTTCCACATTCACTCAGGGTTGACTGGTGGACAATGCCATTAGGCCAAGTTTGCCCTTTGTTCATCCTTTTTATAAGGTGACATAAATAAATAAATAAATAAAGATATTATTTGACTACTTTGTGGTTTTAAGAAATATTATAGATATTTCCATGTCAAATTATTTAGTGCTACTAAAAGTGGGACAGACGGGTAAGCAAGCACGGCTACATGACGAAACTATTAAGGGTTCCGTTTGGACTACGGAACACTAAAAAATATAAACATCAATCTGCTTATGAACCAACTTTCTTTCCTTTTTTGTTTGGTAGCTTTTAGAATTTAGATTTTGTTCTCTTCTTTAATTTTGTGTGATTACAGTAGGAAAAGGTTGAAAATGTTATAGTCTAACTCAATGATATTATATATTTATTAAACATCTTTGGTCTAACTGGACAATACAGATACCGGCGGTTTCTAACAGGTTGTACGAAACTGATCGCCATGGCATCATTCTTGTTGAGTACCGAGTAACCGATTGAGAGTTGGAGCTTCTTACAACACTAAAATTAAATGTCTAATGCTGGCCATACACGATCAAGTATACTTGTCAAGTTTGCAGCGGACTTGACGCGGCATTCAGTAAACTTGACGGTGTATGGCCACGATAACGTTTTTAATCTGGCTATATAGCTATCTCATGCACAATGGATGCCGCATCAAGTCAAACTTCAAACTTGATAAGTACACTTGGTTGTGTATGGCCACCATAACGTTTTTAATCAAGTCTCAGCCCTTGATCTATAACGTCATTAAGTGACGTAATGAACCTACTTTTCAATCTTGAATTCAGTTTTGCCCACTTGGACAGGTTCCATCCATCCATCAACCTTTGGAGGTCCACCGCTGGACATAGGCCTCTCCTAACTTGCGCCACTCTGACCGGTCCTGAGCCCTCTGAATCCAGCGGATGCCCGCTGTCTTCTTCAGGTTGCCAGTCCACCTGGTCCGAGGCGTCCTGTGCGCCTTTTTCCTAGGCGTGGTCTCCATTCGAGGACCTAGTTCTTCCCCAACGTTTATTCCTCATTTCTAAGCTATCGCGTAGAGAGATACCGAGCATAGCTTAGACAGGTTATAATAATAAAAATAACCGCTCAGTTGACAAGTTCTCTCGTCGCGCGTCGGCGCCACGCTGCCAATAAATAACACAGATTTCAATACGCCGCCCTTGCCCGCCCTTCACACAAAAAATCGAGTCCTCAAATGGTCAGGTTTTTCAGTTACGGGTGCAAAACTGCAAACTCTCACGGGGCTTTATCTGGCTACTTAATTTTTTTTTATTTACACTTCATTGACCCTTAACCACAAATAATGTTAATAATGTTGTGTGTGCTAGAAATAAATATTTTCTTTCTTTCTTTCTTTCTTTCAAATAAGTTTAATAAAAGGATTTAATAATTAATAGCATAAATATTATACTATACTAAACTTGAATAAATTACGAAATTGGTTTGTGCAGTTAGTTTTTGAGTAATTTATGTCATACTGCATACAGAGTGCTAACGCTGTCCTAATAATTCTTTAGCGCCAACAAAGTTCGATAGTTAAATAGTTCGATACAATAGTATCGATAGTTTGACGAATGAATTGACTATTCGAATGCCTGAGAACAAAAGTCTATTCATTTGATTGTTTTTTTACAACTATCGCCCATCACTAGTTCAAGGTGTACCTGTGTACTAGATTTCATAAAATCAATTCAGTAGGTAGTTTTTGCCTGAAATAGTAACAAACAAACTAGCACTAGTATTGTCCCATGGTGGTTCTCTCAGACAGACCACATTTGAAATAAAATTCATGTTCGAAACGAAATGTATTTTTACCCGACTGCCGGGAAGGGTTATGTTTTTCGCGTCTATCTTGTATATATGCATGTATGTTGTATGTATGCATGTAATATTTTTATTACCTCGTATCTTCCAAACTGCTGAACGAATTTATATAATTACTAGGAAATCGCCCTCGCTTCACTTCGGGAAAAATAGTAAAAAAAAATATACATATAATATAGCCTATGTCACCCGGGGATAGTGTAGCTTCCCAACAATGGAAGAATTTTTCAAATCGGTTCGGTAGTTTCGGAGCCTATTCAATGCAAACAATCAAATTTTTCCTCTTTATAATATTAGTATAGATAAGATATCGTTAGATTCGTCTTGATAACCCAAGTGTTCCTAAGAAGTGAAATTAAAAAAAAAACAAATATGGTGCCTGTGAGATGCCATTGTTTGAATCAAAAAATAAATCGAATTACGCAATATGAGAGCTTACCAAGGATTTCAAAAAGGTGCAATATGATAGATTTTTTGCACGCGAGTTTTTTTTTTATTTATAACAACTACTTAGTTAGTAAGTACCTAACAATCTTTTAAAATGTGTTTGTACTTTGGGCCGCTAAAAAGATTTCTCGTACCTCCATAGGATGACTGCATAGTCATCCATGAGTTATCACGGCAGTCAGTCTGGTTACAATGGAGTTCAGAACCGTAATAATAAACCGTCCTAATTTTTTTTAATATTTTTTTTTTAATTATTAACTATGTCCTACCTGCTGTCAACTACTTACTTTACTACTCACGAGGCTACTTCTGAAAATCAGCGCCGTGGTCGTAGACTGCGGCATATGCTGAGAATGAGCCTTTTTCATATTAATATTTTTTGTGTTTATTATATTTTTGTCATTTTTGTTTTTTCTTCTTTTTTTTCTTGTTTTATGTGTACTGTGTGTTGCTTTGTAATGTGGTAATAAATATTTTCTTTCTTTTTCTTTCTTTCTAATATTTGCCCAATGTCTGACCAGACCGGAAATTGAACCCAGCGGCCAGCCATCGCAATACGAACTACTGGGTCGCCAATATCGTACCCCCGCTAGGGTTCAGGACTTCAGGTGTTCTGAAATTTGTCATGACTTATTGCTCCCATACTGTGACGGAGGCGGACTGGCGCCAGTCGCAAAAACTATGGCCAAAAAATAAATGTGCAAAATTACACGGGCTATTTGTGAATGCGTTCAAAGTTTTTTTTGTGAATTGGTAGCTGTGATTTATCTTCACCCATATGGTCGTATGGTTAGAACCGTCCACTGCGGTTGGGTTTAATATAACACAGGAACTTATTGATTTCTGTACATAAAAGATATATTAATAGGTATACCTATTAGTGCAATAGATTCCATAGTTATATACTTAGTTATGTTGTTTAAGAATTTTTGTCTCTTTATCGGTTTAGTTTGAAACTGGAAACAGTGTTTTTTTATGGAAATATCCGGTAAACGAGCTGACGATCCACCTGATGTTAAGTAGCTATCGTCGCCGATGCACATCAGCAACACCAAAAGCATCACTGCGTTGCCGGCCAAGAAAGAGAGAAGAAAAAGAAAGAACTGGTTCTCAGCTGGAACATCGTTTGGCGGCTGACTCATGCTCAAGAGGCGAACCCCATGGAGAAATAATAATAATGGTATTTATTAGCAATTAAAATCAATACTACCAATATAATCCCTCCGAGGAGCCCTACCACAAGCGGGCCAAATTTTGGCACTTCTTATGACACCCCTCACACGCAAGTCAAACTGCAAACTTGACAAACTTAGTACACTTGATCGTGTATGACCAGCTTCATACACTCACATACTAGGATTGCCTTTGTTGCAGTTGCGGTGTTTTCTTGAAGGC
This sequence comes from Thymelicus lineola, assembly GCA_963932265.1. Classification (NCBI taxonomy): domain Eukaryota; kingdom Metazoa; phylum Arthropoda; class Insecta; order Lepidoptera; family Hesperiidae; genus Thymelicus; species Thymelicus lineola. Next base: position 5,315,482 of record OZ010703.1, on the reverse strand, counting down.
CTCTGTTTTTTGTTAAGATTAATGACATTAATTATTGTCTTCTTATTTAATCGTATTGATTACTGACCAATGATCAGCTGACGTCACAAAGAGATCCTCGCTCATACTGAATACGGTATGCATTCGTAAATCTGGCTATAATACAACAGAGGGTGATTATAGGATCAGTTACACGCCGCTTAAATTGACGGCGTGTTTGGTTTTCGTCAGTATTTAATTAAGGGTGGCTTTTTGCCCCAGTCGGATTTTAAAAATAAATAGTTAATTCTTTTAGATTTTAAAAATAAATAGGTAGGTAATTCGTGTATTAATTATTCAAAGAAATTTGTTGATTTCATAGATACTTATTGGATAATTTGGATTTGATAGACATTGGATAATGATTTCAAAAGTATATAAGGAACGTTCATTTCTTACAATTTTAGTCTTCGTTACTTTTTATAGTTTCATATTTGTTAAATACATTAAAGAGGTAGACTTTGTTAATTTATTTCAAAAAATAAACGAAGTTTTCTGTATGAGCTGCCATCTATCGGTAAGAAGCAAATATACAGAAACTGTAACTGAACATAACTGTTGATATAGTTATATTAGACATATAGTTAAATAGCATTACAATTAAACATAGATTTATTAAACATTTCATCCTTTAATTATAATTTACGATTGATAGCTACTATTGAATAAAAGTTATTTTGGCAGGGCCATCTCGTGACTAATAGCGAAACTAGAGTAAGAAAGCTATTGCCCTCTAGCGATCACTTCCGACACTGACAAAGTTTATCAGTGTGGAAATATAGATGTCGCATATATTTGAAAAGCTAGGTACCGTAAAAATGGCATCGTGCTTAAAATTTTAACTTAAAATCAAAGGATGAATGAATTGAACTAAAGAGTAATGATCATAGAGTAACTTATACATAGGGGAAGATTGACAAATTACTTATGATTAGTATAATCGATCGATATGATGTGTAGATTATGATGAGAATTAAGAGTTCAGCAACAGCGGGCGCACTCGGTAGTTGGATTGGATTGGTTGTCGCTGCTAGCTTCTGACAATTTTTTTTTGAGCGCTTTTGTGCTTCGCAAGCGTATATAAAAGCTCTTCGGAGGCCTTCGGTCTTCTTGCAAGATTTGCTTACTAAGGTTTAGTGGCAGTCCAAAAATCGGCACTATAACAGCTTGGTGGATTATGCTCTAAGCCTCCAGTAAAAAGAAAAGACCGTTGTCTTATTAGTGGACCATTAATAGGCTGCAGCCATAGCTTGATGCTAAATAATGGTAATTCATCCACTAATCCCATAAAACATAATTCTATTAGATAGGTAGGTACTCAGGTGTTCAATACTAACTACCACTAGCCACTATTAATTTGTGTTTATATCCGCGGTTTCCCGACGGACCAAGAAGCACTAACTAGGTACATTAAATGCGATGGTAAATAACTTTTTCCTACTACTTAGATATAATTTAATGGTTTTTGACAATGGATAAATTGGCAATTATTGGCTTCAACCCATTAATGGCCCACTACTGGGCACGGGTCTCTCCTCTTGAGGAGGCCTAGAGCATACTCCACCACGCTGCTCAAGTGCAGCTTAATGGAAGGGTTAGTGCCCAACCTACTTAATTGTCAGAAGTTTCTATTTATGACAAATCCTACATTTATTTTAAATAATCCTGCACAGATTTCCCAATTTTACTAGGGGTTGGTGCAATATGCTTTTTCCTTCCATACCTCCTATTAGCATCTCTACACTAATTCCCTCATCGGCTTCATCTAATTCATATCTTCCCTCAGACAATCTATCCATCTTTTGGTTCTCCTTTTTTACAAAAATGTACCTAATACGTAAAAAGGACGACCAAACCTATTACCAACTTACCTTATGTAGTGTCTAGTACGCACTAACTTAGTAAAAGTCTATTCACTCTCTTGAAGACCACGTCATAGGCGGACGGGAACGCGGACCAGGGTACATATTCCAGTTCTTTGAGGTACCTACGCATAATCCTAATAACAAAACTTGGTCTCAACCAGATCCGGGTCACCAATGAGTCTCTTCGCACGCCTCTCCATCGAGTCCAAGGCAGAAAGGTGACATTTGGCAACAATACCTACTCCACTTTGCAAAGAGTGTTACTTATGTGGAATTTGTAAATTTTACGTCCTAATTTGAGAGAGGCATCCATGAGTTATTCCTGTGATCCTGTGACTTGCCATTTCATCCACCTTGCATGAAGTATTATTCCAGTAATAACACAGACTGTCTAGACAAAGATAATTCTAGCGTATTTTCACTGAACTGTATTGGCGAGATTAGTGTTTATCAACAATACTTATACACATTAGTTAAAATGCATTAGGTGCGTGGGTGACTGCGTGACGCTCAATGATGTCTTGAAATAAAACTTTTACGTTATGTAGTAAGCAATGATATTTAAAAACTATAGATACGTCATGTCCTTATAAATGAACCATAAAATCTGTTCCGAAAAGAGCTACAACACACACACGTTTATCTTTTGTTTCACTACACCAATCACACTACAATAATACACGAAGACATTTTAACGTTGTATGTTAAATCTCAAGCACTTCTGACAACAACAAAAGCGTGCCTATCGTCTTGTATTGACGACAGAAAGACAGACGAGGTCAATTGACTGCTCTTACGATCTTCATCTTCGGCGGGCTAGTGACATATTATCTACCTCTTTTTTACTTATAATATCATTGTCATGCAATAAGCATTACCACTTCAGCTACATTAGCCAGGAAACGCATAGTTTGGTGTGGTTTGGCACCCAATTGGTTTTGTTAGATTCTTCTGAACTCTAGTCTTACCTAATTTAACAAATCACACCTTCAGTGGAAAAAAGGCATAGGTAAGATGAAAACTGCAATTTTATAGGAGAGCAAAAAACTGTTAAAATATCAGTAAGTAGTCAAAGGATTTACATTACGATTTCTTGCACAAAACCGTCAAGATAAATGATAAAAATTTGAAAAAAATTTAGCATAATATGCAGCTTTTGTCCCTCTTTCTAATCATAATAATAACTAAAATTCAACGTAAGACGACTAATGCTTTTTTACACGCTTTATGTTTCCTCACCTCTATGTTTGTTTGTTTGTTTGTTTGTCTGTTTGTTTGTTTGTAACTTCTCTTTGGACTTGATTTTGTTTCCACTGAGGGTGCGAAATATCAATTATTTTTTATTTTATATGTAACCACTTTTACAATAAATAATAATGCAAAAACACGATTACTTCGTTCATTTAACCTTCCATTTGGAGCTGGCCTCTGCCCAATTCATTACGAACGTTCTTACAAGCCGATTGTATGAGTAATGAGTTCATGCGTCGGATCGGATCGGAACCACATTACTGATTCAGTAAACCAATTACCGACTGTTGATCCACTTCAATTACTCTTTGTTAAAGTGCTTTTTTGTTATGTTTGGCGATTGAACCGCTTTGATCGGACATCACAATATCAATAACTAGAGCTAGAGGCTAGCGAGTTTGTGAGACTGTTTTAGTTATTGCTGTTTGGAGATTATGAGCTATTGGCAAGTGATAGGTTGTTAATTATAGCTGAACAGTTTTATGTACTTACCTAATTATAATGCACGATATAACCACAAAAAAAATTTAGTTGTGCCTATGGGAGTAGGTAGGTACCTACTTCAGGGAAGAAGTGTTGAGTAGAAGATTTAAACGAAACGAAACTCTTAACTAAAACCGAGATTGAGACATGGGAGTAAATGATCTCGGCCATGTGGAAAGAATGGGGTGCAATGGGCGAGGATCGTGGCGTTAAGCATACTTGGGGCAACCAACGGTCGACGCCCTGTCGGACACCAAAAGTACCACTGGGTAAACAGGGTCGATGCTGATTTGCGAGAACTCAATACAACAACTCAAAGCCAGTAAATGGCAAGAGACTGCGCAGATCAGGGACAAGTGGCGAGCTCTCGTGTCAGAGGCCAAGACTCACTTTGGGTCGCTGCGCCAACGGAGTAAGTAATGGAAACACTTCTTGTGCCATATACCGCGTACGTAGTTGGTTCGGGAAACCGCGCTTAAAGAATAATAGATAGACAACTATCTACAGTCTACACTCTACAGCCTTAGTTCCCAAAGTGGTGCAGGTGGACCCTCGGGGGTTCACGGGAGACTCGACGGGGGTCTACGTTGGCGTGACAACAAATATTTTATTTTTATTTTTAATACTCCGGATGGGGAGTTTTATAAATGAAATACGTGAGAATTGATTGGTTCCTTGTGTTGTGAACTTGTGATGGTTTTAAGTTGATGACAAAAAAGTAAAGTTGGATGGAATCACTTTTTTGATTGGCCGACTTTACTTTTTTAACATCCACTCAAAGCACAATCAATTAATAAATTAACCAATAAATCCTCCCTTTTTTTCGAATCCTCGTCGCCACTTGTAGTGTTCGGAGGGTCAATAATACACACGCTTTACTCTGTAATAGGTGAGGTATGAATACGCAGAGCGCACATCTGCACTCGCTCACAGCTAGCCACAGAGTGTCCGCTATGCATAGACACTAGGTACACTTAGTTAGATCTTAACTTCACATTTTTGCTGAGTTTTGGGAAAATGATAAAAATGTAGCTGTAGGGTCCACCGGAACCAGCTAAATTTTGGAAGTGGTCTATGAGAAAAAAGTCTTGGAACCTCTATACACGTAAATAAATAATGAAATCGAAAACCTATTACCGATGCCCTAAATAATGAAGCGGTCAAACAGAGCGGCCGACCGACCACCGTCGATATAACAGCGATATAACTTCCTCATACCTACCTACTTAACCGATATAGCGCCGCAAACATGCCACTTATATCCACTTAGGGAACCTTCAGATCTGCTTTGTGGTAGACAGCGCTGCCGATAAATTCATTGGGGATGAGTAGGTACTTACCTAATAAACAGATATCTACTTAATATGAAACTAGTAGGTACTTGCCCGCAGTTTTGCCCGCGTTTCCAGGATAATAAATAGCATGTTATTCTAGATTATGGCACCTCCATAGGTACCAAAGTACCTATGTACTGTGTACTAAATTTTATGAAAATCCGTGTATTGTTTGCGTGAAAGGATAACAAACCAAACTATCACATTTATGATAGGTATTAAGATTCATAGGATTATCAATTATAGACTAGTCAGCCTAGTGGTTTACTACGTTTTCCGTTTTGAATTCGAAACGTCGCGTCGATCATGATTTTTTCGAAGTTGGCATTTTGCGACCGTTAGCATTTTTAACCGACTTCAAAAAAGGAGGTTCTCATCTCAGTTCTACTACTTACATTTTTATGTGGGTTAACTTTTTACTTGGTGTACCGATTTTAATGATTCTTTTTATATTCGAAAGCTAGTGCTTGTTATTGTAGTCCTATCTTTTGAGCGAGATTTGAGTAGATTTTGAGTTATTCCTAATTTTCAATTCGGTAATTTTTTAGAAGACTTATCAGATGATACGATCGGATTATACGCAAAAAGACAGATTCGCAAGAGGGCAAAAGCGCATACGAACAGATTCTCATAACGACAGATTTTCTTTGAGTTATTCTTAATTTTGAAGTCGGCAATATAAGAAGAATTATTAGATGATACGGTCGGATTATACACAAAAAGACAGATTCGCAAGAGGGCAAAAGCGCATAAGGACCGATTCTAATAACGACAGATGTCTAAAGTAAGAAGTTACCTACTACTTCACGTAGCTACCTGGTACCGATCTCTACCGAGGCAATTGCTAAGTAAGATAATTATCCGTAGACTAAAGCTCCATATCTAAAAGTTAATCACTCTATGCCAGCCAGTAGCCACTCGATATCATCCGACAAGTCGGACACCACTCATGAGCGATGAACATCATCTAAATGAAATATAAAACTGGGATAAAGTGCCCTTTATTTGTACACCACACTACACCCAACACCGCTTAACCTCAATACTTATTTTATACTTATTATCTCTTGTGTATTCCATGCTTATTTTATTACTAGCTGTACCTACCGCGCGGTTTCACCCGCGTTAATTTGTAGAAAAAACTACTTAAATATATGATGTTATTATAGCCGTTAGGTATGTTGTGTATATTATAGCCTATCTTCCTCAATAAATGAATTATCAAACACAAAAAGAATTTTTCAATTTGAACCAGTAGTTCCTGATATTAGCGCGTTCAACCAATCGAATTCTTCAGCTTTATAATACCTATCAGTAGGTATAGATATCGTACATAAGATGCGTAATTAGTTTATTTACCCAGATGTTATAATAATAACAATTCTTTATTTCAGGCTCAAGCCAACATTTTGTTAGTAACATTATTCTTAGTTCTAATACCGCATTTACATTCAGCCACTTCCATTGCCACTTCCCTTGCCGTACTTACATACTTCCGCAAATATTGCTGTGGCAACGTCAAGGGAAGTGAGTGTTTACATTGTCGCTTCATGTGTATTTTCAATTCGACTCTGGGCAATGGATGACGTCGAAATTGTCGCAGCGTCGGCGCTCTGCCTTATACATTTAATTATTTATTTAAATGTTTTGAAAAAAAAAATAGAATTCAAGAGAGACATCGTCGTCAGAGGAGATGGTGGATGTTAGAAATTCATGAGGAATCCCATATTACCCGCTCAATTTCGTAAAGTTCTAAAAATTTAATTGTTTTATCATTACTCCACTCCTGTGGCGGTGGCATAATAAGTTAAAACACAGGACAGATTAATAAACGAATTGCTGTAGTCAGGTTTAACACGTAGCGTAGCACGTTCTTTCTCGGTTGAACTTCAGCGGCAAATGAGTGAGTCGCGAGAATGTAAACACTTAATCGCGTTCGCGCTGCCAATACTTTGACTTCCGCACGAAAAACCGACAATCGAGGGAGCGCCGCGAGTGGCAGCGGCATGGGCAGTGACAGCGCGAGTAACCGATTTACATACTCGCGCTGCCCACTTCCCTCCTCACTTCCCTTCCCAACAAGGCTGAATGTAAACGCGGCATAAGGATTAGTAAATACTACCTACATAAGAGAGCATTGAGCGCTTTACGAGTGGAAGGTTTAAAAATTGTAGGTACCTACCTCATGTTTAGGGTTTCGTAGTCAAAACGGAACCTTATGTAGGATAGTTTCCTCATGTCCGTCTGTCCGTAGTAGGGCTTGTAATATCGGAAGGTTTTCAATTCCGATATTGATTTTCGATATTAGATCCCAATATCGGAATTCCGATATTGATATCGGAATTGTAAATATACTTTATAAATTGCAAATGTTAGTAAAAGTTGGATTGGGTACACTAAAAACATGTTTTAAACACAATTCTTCTATTTAGTACAAAACTTAGTAAGTTTATGAACCCAACTGAATACTAAATGAAGCTATATTTTGTCTGTTTTACGAATAAGCAAGTTTTAAAAATAAAGTGTGAGAAACAGATAGAACTATTATAGCTATTGTATTGCTTTCTTTGTGCAATAAGCAGAGCAGGCTCGCAACAGGAATTTGCTTAAATATTAAAGAGTTCTACCGCGTGCTTCACAGGTAGCTAAAATATAATTACTCGCTCAATTTTGTGGCCTAGTCGACCATACCTCGTGCCATGTATTATAGGTCTTTACCTATGAAATTGGAGATTTGTATGAAAATTTTAAAATATAAAAATATTTGTATTTTCTTATTTTAGCTAATCAAAATACTGGCCTAAATTATCTTTACAATTTTGCCATTTTGATGGCAGTTTGTTTATCCCTTTACTGTACATGTCCAGGGACTGGAAGCGATGAAGTTAGCGAAATCGTTTTGTACCGCCTCTCGGGTGTTGAACTTAAATAATTATCAAAATTTTGAAAAAAGCAGAAATCTGTTAGGGCAAGGTTTAGTGACTACAGTGGGTAAAGGAGAGCTGTAACTCTTGTAGCTTTGCGATGGTTTGTCGTAAAGTGTGAGCTCGCGCGTTGTCGTGGAGAAGCAATGGGGAAGATTGTGGGCGATTAACCAGCCTTGGTTGTTGAATTGCGAGCTTCTCCATCAATGTTTGCAATTCTTGACAACAGACATCTGACATCAATGTTGTGCCATTCAATAAGAAGCTGTGATGTACAAGTCCGGCACTGGTCCACTGGACAATCATCATCATCTTCCTATGGGTAATCTTTTTTAGCGCACTGAATAACTGCTGTACCCAGGTCCACCCACTGAAATGAATGCTTACAGTTGTCGTACAAGATCCACTTTTCATCGCAGGTAACAATTCGATTTAGAATTCCCTCGATTCTATGTCGATTCAGTAGTGCTGTGCATGTTTCGACGCGCAAGTCTCGCTGTTGTTCGCTTAGTTCGTGTAGCACCCACTTATCTACTTTTTTATCTTTCCGATTTGACGCAAGTCTTTCAATGTTGTTTTAACACTAATTACAAAGCCCGCAGTAAGCTCAAGCGTAGATTGATTTAGATCCGCTTCCACAATCGTCTTCAATTCGTTGTGGTAGACAATGATTATCGGCCGACCGCGAGTCTCGTTTTTCAACTGAAAACTTCCAGATTTAAAAATATTGAACCAATAATGGACCGTGTTTTGCAGGCAGTATTTGGCCCGTAAAAGTTGTTAATGTTTCATATTGTTTGCGCAGCGGTATTTCCACGTAGGAAATTTTATATTCGAAAATTGTACAAATTTTCAGTTTATCAATGGCGCCAAAATCTACCACAATTTAACAAAACCAAAACACTATTTAAACAAATGACTGAATTTGAAATTAAAATAACACGGCTTTCGAATAAAATTTATTTCAATTTCGAATTGTACGCCACTACACAGATAATTAAATCTAAAAATACTGGTTATAAAGTCTCCAATTACATAGGTAAAGGCCTGATATTAAAATCTATTTTTTTGAACTCAAATACAAAAAAATACTGATTCCGATATTACGATATCGGACCATTCAGTATCGGAATTGTAATATCGGATCAAACGGTCCGAGATTCCGATATTACGAGATTCCGAGATTCCGATATTCAAGCCCTAGTCCGTAGCATAGCGCCGAGACTCTTTCTGCTAGGATTTAGGAAGCTTTAATTTGGCAAGGATATTGGAAGTTACATCAACATATATTATTTAAGGTCAACTCGGCGAAGACCGTCTGGAGGGTAGGACCGTACAGTAAGAAATACAACGAATTCTGAATAGCTACAGCAAATATAACCCAGCGTACAAACACTTTAAACTGTTTTAGTTCCAATAAATTGACAAAGATGGCGCTATTTATGACACAAAGCCTGGCAACACGTTGGCAAAAAAATATTTTAAGTGGTTTTTCATCATATTTATCAAGGTTTGTGTAGCTAATTTAATTAATTATCAATATTATTATCTAAATATTATATTAGAATAGAATAAAACATATTTTTTACGAAGTTACATCTATTGAAAAAAACCTATCCTCAAATTGCAATAGTGGAGAAGTCCGTCTAGTTCTTGGAGGGAAAGATCGGCATGTGCCGGTCTTCGTCGTTTCCAGATGTAATAAACCTTTTACTCCTAAGCAAATTTTATAAAATTAATCCTTATACATATGATTCGTACATTTAAGCTTCCTGCGTAGTGAGTCTCTCTTAAAACCTCTTATGGTCTACTCTTAAAATCGATAATCGATATTTCATTACAATTGCCGTGTTATTTTATTATTTTTCTTTGACTCATACATTATGCTATTATAATATTCTATTTTATACGTACTTTCAACGAATTTATTAGCACTAGCACTGAAAAAAAAAACAATTATAATATGAATATAGAAGAAGGTGTATTTTAGTACCTACTTCGATTAAGTAAGTTGGTTTTTTATCTCTTAAATGGTAGACCTAAAGAAGGCGATTCCTTTTAATAAAACTGATATACAAAAAAAAAACGATTTTTTAATTTGATTTAATTGTTTTTTACCCCTGAGTTTCGATCTATACCGGACTTACCCGACAAACGTATTTTTTTGCGATTTATGACGATAAGAGCGTTTAATATGAAAAACGATAGCACACATTTAAATGGCGTTGAAATACATACGCGTATACAATGTCTATATTCACGTAAACCGACTATTTGTAGGTTTTTTTTCCACAAGACGGTCTTACCTGACGTGATAGTAAAGTCCGTCTATTTCACCATTTTTTCTAAATTAATTTTTATTTCATTAATCGATAACCTTAAAGTAATTTTTAGACTTTTTTTTAATGGTCACCTAAATATTTGATTACCTAATTCAATAAAATTTGCCTAAAATGTTATAGAAATGGCGAAATTTGCCTAATGAATTCAATTTTTAATGAAGTATGCCGGTCTTCGACGAGTTGACCTTAGGTATTAAAACTTTAAACTAAAGTCGTAGAATAAAATTAAAAAAAAATATCAGTGTAACTACTTACGTAAAGTGGCGATGAATTATTTTTTTCTCGTCTACCCATAGTGTGGGGTGTTTTAGAACAGTCTATTATTTTATTCAGGGGCCTGTTTGGGATTCGGCTTTAAAGTTCTAAGTGTGTGTAGGGGGCAAGTAGCTGAAGGCCAGGGGTGCGTGAAGTCCGTAGGACCTGGTTTCCTACTGATATTTTCCTTCTCCGACCGAAGCGAGTTAGGTAGGTACCTAATGTCTATCTAACACCACAGTTCACAGAATTTATAGATACCCACATAACTTTATGAAAATTACAGGTTCGTACCAACACTACCAACAGGATTCGAACTGAAGCCCCCTGCAGCTATATTTCTACCATATTCTCAATACTCGGAAAAAATGTGAAGATTAGATCTAACTGAGGCTGAGTCCAAACCATAAATGATAGTTTTCGAAAAATAATTGAGAATTGATTGGTTCATTGTGCTGTGAGTGGATGTTAAAAAAGTAAAGTTGGCCAATCAAAAGAGTGATTCCATACTTACCTTTTAATTTAATTATGTAAAATTAATATAAAATTAGTAATTAATTAAGTAAAGTTGGCCAATCAAAAGAGTGATTCCATACTTACTTTTTAATTTAATTATGTAAAATTAATATAAAATTAGTAATTAATTAAGTAAAGTTGGCCAATCAAAAGAGTGATTCCATACTTACCTTTTAATTTAATTATGTAAAATTAATATAAAATTAGTAATTAATTAAGTAAAGTTGGCCAATCAAAAGAGTGATTCCATACTTACCTTTTAATTTAATTATGTAAAATTAATATAAAATTAGTAATTAATTAAGTAAAGTTGGCCAATCAAAAGAGTGATTCCATACTTACTTTTTAATTTAATTATGTAAAATTAATATAAAATTAGTAATTAATTAAGTAAAATTGGCCAATCAAAAAAGTATGGAATCACTTTTTTGATTGGCCAACTTTACTTTTTTGAAATCCTCTCACAACAAAATGAACCACTCAATTCTTACTTTATTTCATTTAGAAAACTCCTAATTCGGAGTGGTAAAAGGAAAAGGAAAAAAAATAGTAGGTATATTTTTTGTCACGCCAACGTGGTCTACGTTCGTCTCGTCGAGTCTCCCGTGGACCCCTGAGGGTCCACCTGGACCACTTTGGGAAGTAAGGAATTAGATGATTCACAATTTTTTTACCAAAGTATTAAACCGATCTTCACTAGAAAATCTTATACGGTAGTTAGGTACTCAGTAAACTAATTAATAAGAAAATTAATCATAAATTTATGGTGACATTTCCTTTGCGCTTTTATTGGCCAAACACTATCAGGGTAGGGCGCTGATTGGTCTATTTAAATGGTTCTAATGAAGGAAAGGGACGAAGGCAAGGGGAGTGACACAAGCGCGGTACGAGGGAAAGGGACAGATAGACACTTCTCGCGTACTTACCGATAAGCTACGTGCTAACAGCGGGTGCCGAGGAAGTTATTCAAACGTGCTCGCCTGGTAGGTATTATATGAATTGGTCAATGTTAGTTTCGTTGATTTTTGTAATTAAATTTTACAAAACTTGAATGTACTACTTATTGATAAATTCTTTTATAATATGTACTATAACATACATGCATATTGCATACATTCATTTAAAAAATATTGTTTATTTTATTCGCGGCACAAATATGTACCTGATACCAGTTATATCTTAACATGAATGACTAAAAATACATAATTATTATACATAAAGTTATCCTCATATGAAGCCTTACCAAGTTACTATCGAGCGGGCTGGTTTCTGTTTCCTTTTACGACGCCCTAGTATGCTGGCATGGGATTGATGTCAGTATTTTAAGGTGCCCCAATACAGCTTAATAATCTTAAATTTAAATTTAAAAAACCCCCGTCAGTTTTATTTACACTAATCATAGCTAAGAACACCCTCGATTAAGTCACTTTTCAGACAATAAAAATTAAAATGTGTGCAATTCACACGTGATAGAAGTGAAACTTTCCAAAATTTTGGTATCAAGATAATGAGATGAAAAAACAATAAATCGAATCTTCTACCTTGTTCCTCGCGCCATCTATGAATACAACTTAGCACTTTTTAAAAGATAACCACAAACATAAGAAAAAGAAAACAGTGGTAACTAACGCCATCTCTTAACATAATATGAAGAGTAAAATGAGCAGCTAGCGCCATCTATCTAGCAATAAAACGAATCTTCTATCTTATTCCTCGTGCCATCTATGAATACAACTTAGCATTTTTACTGTCGCGATGTCTTTTTTATTTATTTTAACTGACGAATATTTCTGTCTCATTCTTTCCTGGCTTCATCTGTATTTGTGTCTCTTACCTGTCGTTTTTTCCGTTGTATCCGATTTGAAATCACAACGATTCTAAAGAAGTTTCACTTCAAAAACCAGATCGAAATCGATTCATCCGTTTGGGAGCCACGATGCCACAGACAGACATACAGATCCACAGATACACAAACACGTCAGACTTATAACACTCCGTTTCGTCGGGGGTTAAAAAGTTAGTATCTATCATTAAACAGAAAAATAAACAAAAATGTTTTAGTTAATCGCAGAAATACTTACCAATTTATGTGGAAATATAACGTTTACTTTCGTCAAAATTAATTTTAGAATATACGTACATTAAAGGCCAATTCATAAAAGGCTTACAATCCGCTTGTGACCAAAGCGATCAAATCGAATCCACGATAAACATCTTCAAGAAAAACTCAACGATCCCCACTACTTACACTACTTGCGAGCTTTTTTAAAAAACGACCATCTTGAAGTTATGCTATCCCGTTCTATCTCTAGTGAAATGTTATGCGGTCGGGGTATAGCTATCTCTTTCTAAGGCTTAACTGACACTGACAAGGCGGGCATAGGCAATCTATCACGCAAAGTTTATTCGTTTGAGGAACGCTTTGCGGTGAGGCGAGTTTGCGTTCGCGAGTGAATGTGTATAGAGATTAATTCAATGGATTCGAAAATTAAATTTAATGAGTCCATGGCGTTCCAGGAATGTGAAAAGACTAGTTTGAATTTGACGACGCCATTTTCAATTAACGATATTTTGACCAAAGAGAATGAGACGAAGTGTGATTTTGAAAATGGAATGTTTTGTTCGAAAATGGGTTTTTTGAAGCCGTCCGGTTTTAGCAAGGAAGAGGGTTTGAAGAAGGAAGTGTTGGATAAAAGTATGAAGTATTACGATGACTGCAACTATCGGGATTATACTGAAGATGGTGCTTTGGATATGTCGAGGAAAAACAACTTTCCAGTTACAGAAATTTCAGGTGAGAATTCAAAGTTTCTAGTTGGATTACATATAGAGGTACCTACGTAGTTCCTAATAAGTAGGATTTATATGCTGAGCATAAAGAATTAATTTTATAAAGCTAAACGGAAATCGCCGTGATTAGATATTATTATTATAGGTAGGGGAGAGCGGGGCTGGTTTTAACGGAGGTAAGAATTAACAAGCTGATTCCTGCCAAACGTGATGTGTTAAAAATATGATACTCGGTTTAGAAACAGTATATACACAGCCGAATGTGTCCTGACTTATTAATTGCCAACCGGCCATCGCATGTAATAGTTGTGTGCAGCAACCTCGGATTGACAGGTAAGCGAACTTTTTGTGCTTTACAATAAATTGATTTAATATTTATTTATTCGCTGAATCAAATTATAGTTTATCCTGAATCGAACTCTATTTTATTGACAGTAACACTATATTATTTGTTTGTAATTATTTTAACTAGTTTCTTTTCTGTAAATGATCAAGTAAAAAAGTGACCTTGGGGCTAAAATTAACAAATTGAGTGGGGTAAGTATTAACATGTTAATACCTACCCCGTATGAATTTGGTATTAACCAAGTGTTTTTACAATAGGTATTTTTTTACAGAATTTGAAACTACAAAAGAAAAACTACAAGGTCCAGGTCTCAAGAAGTATTTGAGGAAGGTAAAGGCAAAGAAACCCGGAGAGCAGAAGTGAAAAGGGTGAAGAAACGTATTCTGCAGGATGACAGTGACGAAGAAGCCTGCTTCTGCTTAGTTTGCGCTGAGCCTTACAACGAAGACACATCTGGACTTGACTGGATACAATGACACCAGAAAGTACATATGCCTCTATTGTTTCTCAGGTGATGAGGAATCGAATAATTATTGCCTAATTATATTTCCGTCTAAAGACACCGAATTAACAAGTGCTATTTTTCTATGTTTTAAGTACAAATTAGATTAAAATTAATTAAACTAGACTTTAATTATATTATTAAGATACCCAAAGACTGTCTGAGACTAAAAAAAACATACGTTTAGACATAAGGTTTAAAGGCTGTGTATTATCATTTGTAGGCTTAAAAACTTAAAAACTTTGAACGATATAGCTATATCATTACTATACACTATTCAGCTGAATAGTGAAGCTTGCTAGCTTTGAATAGTGTAGCTTTAAAAGATAATGCAATATCTACTATTTTATTGTACGTCATTGAGACTCTTTATGACTGTTAATACTAAAAAAATTATGTAACTTTTAAATATTAAGTTAAAAGTATTTGTACTAATGTTTGTGGACTAAAAACCTTTAATATTCAATGATTGTTAATTAAATGTAGATTTAAAAGAATCTACATATTATATTCTTTCAGTTCCTATAGTAAAAAGTACTGATTTGTTCATTTCAAAAATAAATCTTTAATTTGAATGACTTTTATTTAATTATTTGAGCCTCTGTTAATAATTGCCCCTTACGTTAATACTTACCTCAATTCCGTTAATATTTACCCCAGACACGGGGTATGTATTAACAAATGATTTTATTGGTTTTGATGGCTCTGTTTCTGTAACCACTTACCTAACTGATTGTTTTTGATACTAATATCAAAGCTGAATAACTAAAGCATGCTATAAATAAAAAAATAAACAAAAAAGTTCATTATCATTGAAAATATAAACTATATTACAAAATTTGTTAGTACCAGCCCCGCTCTCCCCTACCTATCTATTTACCTATCTATTAGGATAGGTCCTATCTATCTAGGTAGTTTTTATTTATTTACAATATTCACCTAGGTAAGTATATGTAGGTAGGTACCTAATATTTTATACCTATCGATAAGATTTTTGTAGTTGTCAATTTGTCGGATAGGTAATAGGTATAATTATCGCAGTTATTATCGGCACTCGGCAATTAAAGACTATTAGAATTAGAACCTACCTAATACAGTATTTTTAATTGTAAACAAAAATACCTATGAAACACCTTTTTTGACGACCCGTGTAGCGCTATGGACTATGGTTATAATGCCGGATCGCCGTGCCAAAGGTCCTGGGTTCGATCACAATTCAATAGTGGGTTGTGGTTCAATTCCCAGCGAGTTCGAAATTTAAATGACGAATTTGAATTTTTGTTCTCGATCTGGGTGAGTGTTCTTGTCTCTGTGTGTTGTCCGTGGAACCCTCGACACAGGGAATCCTAGTATGAGGTCATGAGTGTATAACGTTATTTTTTTTAACAAATCTAAGCGTAGGTTAAAAATTAAAATTTACTTGGGATACGAGAATCGAGTGAACCATCTAGTAGGTATTAAGTATTTTTGATATATTGTATCTACCAAGTTTTTTGTTTCATATACCGAGGTACACGTACCAATAAAAAAATATATCTATTTATTAAACGGTCAACATCGCCCATGGACACCACACTAGGAAATGCGTTTCCAGCCAAAAAGAGAGTGAAGGATCCGATTTTTCGTTTTCTGACATTGCTGTCGAAACATGTAAAAAATAGTGATTTAAATAAAAATTGTTCGAATAAAAAATCCTATATTTTTTTTTAATCGGTATTAGTCATCGAATATTATTATACGAGTGATACAGTAGGCATAGCAGTGGTTACCTATCTACCTACCTACCTAAGTACCTACATACTGCGGATTGCTAGGTTATAATAATATGATACACCCAGGACCGCCGGCTTTATAAAATTCCATAAATCACACGCTAAAAGGAAAAAAGGCATAAGATGAAAATGGCAGTTTTACAAGACAGCAATAAAACTGTTCAAACAGAAAGTAGTCTAAGGAATTTACATTACGATTTCTTGCACAAAACCGTCAAGATTAATGATAAAAATTTGAAAAAAATTTAGCATAATTATGCAGCTTCTGTCCCTCTTTCCAGTCATTTTAATAACTAAAATTCAACGTAAGACGACCTATGCTTTTTTCCTCTGAGAGTGCGAAATGTGCCTTCCGAACGCAAACGCTAATGAAAATTTTCACCCTAAGAAGAGTAGGAAGTTAACTTCATACCTAGTATTTTCTTTCTTCTCTTTACTTTCTTCTTTGGGAATGATACCTACCTCATGTGTACGTTTGTTGACGATTTACCTAAAGTAAAAAAAAATTGTCTACTAGAGCTCTGCCCGGTGCCACGAAATAGAAATAGAAAGAAATAGTCTTTATTGTTTCTGTTGGTACACATATTATGATGTTATATATGGATGAACTATTCTCAACAGGGACCCATTACGGGTGTACAATATTCTTAATAATATTAATACTAAATTAATTTATGTTATTAACAATATTGCATTACATTATATTATTTTATTTTAACATTGCACTTTATCACACAATATAAAATATCTATACATTCATATTAATAAATTCATGTCAATAATTTGCTAGTCATATTTTATGTTATAATTTATTTATCATTATCTAGGAAGAAGTCCGTCATAGAGTAATAACATTTTTTTGTAAGCCAGACTTTCAATTTTGTCACGGTCTACTTGTATGCAAAATATCATGAAAAGCCGTACAGTAGTTTTTGCGTGAGAGTCACAAATATCCATAGACTATACATCCTCGCAAACTTTCACATTTATATTAGTAGGATAGGATTAGGAAGTAGGATAAGTAAAGCGAACAAGTTTTCCTATTCGTTACCTAGGGTTGCCAGATAGTCGGGATTCGTCTGGACTGTCCCGACATTTTACATGATGTCCATAGTCCCGACAAAATACAAAATTTCCCGACAATTCACTCGATTCAACAGAAAGCGTTTGCCGCACGCACTCTACCCGTTTTTTTAGTCATCAGCTCGTTTGCTGGCTATTTCAAAAAAAAGTAGTCTCTACAAATCCCGACTTTTGAAGAGTTGTCCAGGTATTTCAGTCTTGCCATCTGGCAACCCTATCGTAACCCCAAGATCCATAAATTTCAAAATACCACAATAGTATCTACTATTATTATCTACTATAGTACCTAGATAGTATTGGTCAAACATCTTGTCAAGGTAAATTTTCACTAACTCGCGGACTTCAAATTGTAGTCGTATAAATAGTAGGATACCTAATTGTTTGTTTTTAACCCCCGACCCAAAAAGGGGTGTTATGACTTTATGTTTGACGCTTCTCTCTGTGCGTCTGCCAGAAATCATAGCTCCTAAATAGACCGATTTAGATCTTTTAAGTAGTATAATATAATGTCATAGAATATCTTGCATAGAACAGACATCTGGAATAAAATGTGTTTCCCGCCTTAACTACTTATGCTAACATACCCGTGAGAGTTTTCCTTGTAAATTCATCATAATTATAATCTATTTTTGTGATTTTTTTCACTGGTCTAAGTAAATCGCACCCTCAGTGGAAAAAAGGCATAAGTAAAAAATTGCAATTTTACAGGAGAGCAAAAAACTGTTAAAATATCAGTAAGTAGTCAAAGGAATTTACATTACGATTTCTTGCACAAAACCGTCAAGATTAATGATAAAATTATGAAAAAAATTGAGCATGTGCAGCTTTTGTCCCACTTTCCAATCATATTAATAACTAAAATTCAACGTAAGACGACTTATGCTTTTCTTCCACTGAAGGTGCGAAATGGTTTGACCATTTAGATGGCAGGGGGGACACTGCTTTCCAAAATTGGTACTTTAACGCCGAATATTTGCCAAATGAGCCCGTGAATTGAAAAATGGTCTTTCTAGACCCATAATATTTTTGAAATACCTTTTCAACGATACCCCACACTATGGGGTAAGCGAAAAAAATCCATCTCCACGTTACCTGTAGGAGATGTGTAACTTAAAAAAAATATTTTTCGATATTTTATTTTACGATTTTGTAGTTTTAATTTTGTATATCCATGGACCATGCCAAATCACAGCTTTCTAGCACTAAGCAGATCTCGGCGCTATGCTGCGGACAGACGGACGGAAGGACATGACGAAACTGTAAGGATTCCGATTTGACTACGGAACCCTGAAACCTACAAGTGATTTCAATGTAAAACGTAAAATACTAGAATATCATTATAATTTCGGCTAACAACCCTAACTGCTGTTTAGGTACCTCTATAAAAAGAGTATTACATTAAAATACTCTTTTTACTTACGTACCTATTCCCTACAAAGAAACTACAGGCCGCTAACACTCAAATCGATTATAATTAATTCCAAATTCAAATGGTTCGCATTACGTCACAATGCGAGTGTAATGGCGCGTTCACACCAGTTCACCACACGGTGTCGGTCCGCGATGTCCCCACTTAGCGTCACTTGGGCCCCTCATTATTGTAAGTGATGACGAGTGACTACTGCTCAATCAAGTAATTACTAGCTTTGGAGGTCACGTGCCATTAAATTTTGCTCTTTTACTAACGAACAATAGCGCTTAATATGCCGATTGGGCTGTGTAGGCTGGCTAAGTTGAAGAAATGTTTGCTTTTCATATTGATTTTGAAACGGTAAACTTCTGGGTAGAGGTCACCACTATCGATTAGGAATTAAAGCCTGGCAAATAAAATTGATGCTCCTGATTTTATTTATTTCATAACAACGTTTAAATTGGACATTTTACGTCTGTTTTAACGACGAATAAATTAACCATAGAACCTGCCTACCTAACCTGATTTATTTTAGTAACGTGTATCATTTGGGTATTTTTCGTAAATGATTGAAACGTATTTCAGAACAGGCTGAGATTTTAAGACGTTTTGATTATATTGTTTTAATATTCAAACGAATCTGTACTTCTATCTACTGTTTTACGATTAATTTTGTTATTTGTATCATGAGCTATGCAAACTTAGTTTTTCATGGTAAATTATTTGTGTAAAAGGATTCATTGTGATTCTAAATTAATCACAAATTTTCCAATAATTCCAAAGCGCACGCAAAAATGCTGTTAGTATCACATCCCGCTAATTCTTACAGTAATGTTGGTGACAATTTAGGTAATGGATCTATTGTGGACGCGCGTTTATACATGGATGGCGTGATACGATAATGCAGTTGATTTGTTATGACAATGATTCGTAGGATTTAATGACTAGGATTTGAGAAACGGTGCTAAACACTATGATGAAATAACAGAAGAAAAGGCAAACTTACCTAAAAGAACCTTGAATGTTTTATGCTCCTTTAAATAGCGAATTTTAATACCAATAACGCAAACTAGGTACTATAGTGGACAAGTTAAAATGTTTTACGGTTAAAAGGCTACTTTTAGCGGACATAACGTAACTGTGAGCGATGTGAACGAATAAAGTAGTTAATTGGCGATGTCGCCTAGGTTCGAGTTTCTTAAAAAAAACAAAATTTGTGGTAGCATTATACTACCTGGTTCTAATAAGACTCGAAAACCTTTAGGTAATGAACATATTATTTTATGAAACGTAAAATAATAATATAAAATAAAATAATAATATAAAATAAAATAATATGAAATGTTTAGAAGTTAATTTGTAGGACCAACGCGTTTTTAGCTTGTTTGAAGGAGGAAATCCAATGTCATGAATTTAACAACCAAGAAGAACCATAGCTTACAACTCACTTTCCTCTCGTTCTCTTTGTTACAGATGACTACGACTCCCGGTCTTCGAACACAGGATCTCCAGTGCGAAGAAATTCCTCCCCAAACTCCGACATCAGCTACAAACCCTTCAACTTACACTACGACAGAAAATGCTCTACCCCTACCCCAGCAGACTCCCGAATGATCCATTCTCCAAGCTACGCCTCTCATGAGTACTCCCAAAACAGTGGACGAAAGAAACGGTCTAGAGCTGCCTTCTCCCACGCTCAAGTATACGAACTGGAAAGGAGATTCAGTCAGCAACGCTACCTATCTGGACCCGAACGCGCCGACTTGGCAGTAAGCCTCAAACTTACCGAGACCCAAGTCAAAATATGGTTCCAGAACCGACGGTACAAGACTAAAAGAAAGCAGTTACAAATGCAAGAAAGCGGAATGCTAGCAGCGGCAGCGGCTGCTGCGAATCACGCCAGAAAGGTGGCTGTTAAAGTTCTCGTGAATAACAATGGGCAGCCTACCTTACCAGACCTGAAAGCATATCCAGCACCGCTCATTGGAAAGACTTTAAACCCGGCGTTATTCGCATCGCCAAATTTGCTGGAAGGTTCACCGATTTTGAAGCACTTCGCAGGCGTGTACGGTGTGGATTTCGCCAAGAATCCGGAGTACAAAGCTTTGTTACAGGAGTCTTACAATCAAGCAGTATTACAGTCTCTCTACGGACCTCACCTGGGAGTAAATTACCCGAATATACCTCTGTCGTACATGTATTACCCTGGTCATCCGGCATTCGGTTTACCAACGTCCTGTGATATGGACAGAAGTCAAGGTGATAATGTCGATGGAAAAGACTTTGGTGAAAGTTCCAGTCGGGAAAAAGATAAGTTGGAAAAACCTAAGATACCCCTTGATTTGAATGAAAACAGCAATGAAAGTATGGCAAGCAATATCGAAGTGGAAAATTAGACTGAGCAATTGTGGAAAAGGAGTTAGTAGATAGCACTATAAACGCGCGTTTCGAAGACGTTTTGTTTTATAAAATTGATTAAACTGCAAGTTTGGTTGCATTTATGTAAAAATTGTTATTGGAACAAATTATATTTCAAGGGTTTTTTGTTTTACCAAAGACGTTAGGTATACGAGTAATACGAATAAGTCTAAAAGTTGAATTACATAAAAAATTGTTCAAAAGAAGACAATTGAAGCCGCAATTAGTTTCTAAATTGATATTTGATTTTTTTATCCGAAGTGCAATTATTTAATCAAGTATTTAGTTTTATTAATTTGCCATATAATATACCAAAGATGTTTTGAACTTAGCCAAAGCAAATAGCATATTAAAGTTATGTTTAATGTTACTACCGTTGTAAATACTTAGGTGTTATGATTGGATGTTATCGTAGAGAAGCACGTTTGTAAATAGTACAAAGTTTGTGATTAGTTGTACGAAAGTTTAATAAATTTGCGTCGATCGTTTTTAATCTTTATCTTTGACCTTGCCCCATTTACGTATTTCGTTTGACAATGGTCATCATTTTGAACTGCCAAAACTCAACCTACACAACCTAAATGATTTACAATCAAACATAGCAGAAAAGCAGCAGAAAGAAAATTTCATCAAAATAACTCTAATAACATAAAATAACTAAGAATACCCCTGCCATCTTCATTCGAAGGGAGCTGGTGCCAAAACCTTATGAAGTAGTGTGCAGAGATAGAGCAAAGAGAAAATCAAGCTCTATTCTAATCTTGAGAGGTCTCTAAAAAGACCAACAACAATAGGATAGATTGATGGATTCTTCTAAAATAAAAATAAACGCACTCATTCCCCCGCAGTAGGTTTCTATGTATCGCGGGTGGCATGGACGACATACATAACACATCACAATAACACCATGACCCGAGTAACAAATATTTATCTGTTATATAAATATCTGCCCCGGCCGGGAATCGAACTCGGGACCTCTCGTTCGCAGGCAGGGTCGCTACCAACTAGGCTACAGGGCCATCAAGCAGTATTATTTAATTTATAGCTTCTGCTATCTGCTACATGAGCTTAAAGCAGAACACGGAAGCAGAAGAATCAAGAGCATACGTACTCCCCACTCGAGAGCGGAATCCCCCGTAGTTTCACATAATACCTACCACTTTCTTATTAATTTACCAACACAAATAAAGCAAGTCTGTGTGGTTATAACAGATTTCGAAAAAGGAAGTTCTGTATATGACTAATATCAATAGTATGTATTCAATGAATTTTGCCGTCAAACTGGCTTGCAGTTTGGCAGATATGGAAATGTGGAATATGTACACTCATTTGTTGGTTAAATAAATTAAAAAAAAAATACTGATTAGATTTGGAAGGGATAATTTTCAAGGAAGGCTTTGGTTTAGTCTATGGTTTTGGTATATTAGGATCTTTAGATATTCGATGACAAACAACAATAGGAAATAATCTGCGATTGCTAGGATTGTACATCTATGTATTGTTGCACTTCTCCCCGAAGATTAATGTTCGGATCCACGTTGATTGGACTCGTGGAGAAACTTTACGATCCGATTCTCACAATCGCTTTCGCCACGCACGTGCAAACTGGAATGAGCTTCCTTCTGAGATATTTCCGGAGCGCATGCCAAGGAATTCTTCAAAAAAAAGGTGTAAGAAGAGTTCACCTTCCGGGCTGGCGTTGCATTGGTGATTCCTCTATTCTCGTTGCTCATGCCATAGGCGACGATTACCACTTAACATCAAATAGCGAGGCCCTTCTGCTTTTTCATCAACCCTTCAGGATATAAAAAATGTTTCATAACATAACATCATGACATTATGCTTTGAAAGCTTGGTGTCCTGAACCGGGCTAAGCAGTACTTCACTGCGAGGCACCTGCTTATGCTTTATAAAGCTCAAGTCAGGCCTCACATGGAGTACTGCTCACACCTCTGGGCAAGGGCTCCACAATACCAGCTTAACCCATTTGACGCCATACAGAAGCGAGCGGTCCGAGTTGTCAACGACCCACGAGTCACTCACAGGTTAGAGCACCTGAGTCTCAGAAGAGACATCAGTTCTCTCTGCGTGTTCTACCGACTTTACAACGGTGAGTGCTCCGAGGAATTGTTCGACTTGATGCCCACGTCTCTTTTTCATCATCGCACCACTCGCCGAGGATTGAAGTTCCATCCACACCGACTGGACTCGTGGAGTACTTCTACAGTCCGATTTTCACGAACTTGCACGTGCAAACTGTGGAATGGGCTTCCTTCCGAGGTATTCCCGGAGCGCTATGACATGGGGTTCTTCAAAAAAGGTGTGAAAAGAGTTCTCCTTCAGGGCCGGCGTTGCATTGGCAATTCCTCTGGTGTTGCTCATGTCCATAGGCGACGGTAACCACTTACCATCAGGTGGCCCGTATGCTTTTTCATCTGCCCTTCAGGCTATAAAAAAAAAAAAGGTATCATTATTCATCATTGATCAAACATAATAATCAACATATAGGCACAGACTTAAAAAAAGAACAGACGGAATGTCAACAACAAATTCAGTGAAGCACCCATAGTAATACCAACTCCTCTATTCGTACAAGAATCACACGCACACATTGACACCATGCTGTTATTAATCGGCCGTCATCATGCGTCGGATTGGTCGGACCGCACTAAAAATTACGCACACATGGTAAGCGGGCGGCGTCACTCTCGATAAGACAAGGTTCCGGTGTTATTTTCACGTCCATGCCTATAGGAAAGTATTTCCCCGCTCAAAAAAAATATGACAAACCTTAATGCACTTAACTCCTGACGTGGTTGTTACAGAAAAGCGGTTTTGAAAGTCGATTTGCCTAGGAGGCTACCTAGTAGGTAGTATACCTAGTAAGGAGGCTGTAATTGGCCGTATTAGGTACCTACTCTATTTTGTGTCGTGTCTTCAAAATCTCTACAATAGGTAAGTAGGTAGGTATGCCCTTATCTTGGAGAGGGGCGGGGTTAAGGGGCCATTCATACGGAATAGGTATCTCACAAATCAAATTACCTACATAACATTAATATTATATCTGTGATTTGCATCAAATTATGAATTTTAGTAAAATTGATTATTTTCTAAAACCAGATAAAATTGACGTAAAAAGGGGGAGGGGGTGACCGAGAAATTTTATGTGCTCTTACATAGGAAGGGGGAGGTCAAAAATGGTCAAAATTGTCCTCACTTAATTTATGAATGGTCCCTAATCTAAGTAGGTGCGATATATAAAAGGCTTGCAAAATTATTTTTATTTATTAACTCTTGTAAACCAATAAAATAATATGTACAACAACAATCTATAAGTAGACATGTGAGGTACCTACAAAATGCGAAGTTATCGCTACACAGCGATCTCTTCCAGGCAAGATGTGGAGAGTTGATTATAGTAGGATTAACTTACCTACCCCATGGTAAGTGTACGAATAATAATGAAGGAAATTACGAAATATAATATTTAAATTAATAATAACACAAATATGGGGTGACAAAAATAAAAAGAACAGATAGGGAAGGAAGGAGGGAAACTGATTAGTTAGAGAAATAGTGGACTTTTACCTGGTTTTTAAAAGAATTTAATGTACTTGCGTTACAAATACAGTTGGGAACGGCGTTCCAGAGACGGACGGCTGTGACAGTGAAGGAATGTTGGTAGAAGGAAGAAGAATGTGCAGGAGTAGCAAGGCGCAGATTTTTTGAGGAGCGAAGAGTTCCATCGTGGGTGGTGGAGGAACTGGAAACGTGCTTTAAGGTAAGGAGGATAATATGGATTGAATAGTACACAGTAGAGAAGAGAAAGAATATGAGCATTCCTGCGAAGGCGTATAGGTAGGTAGCCGGCAAACGAGCTGACGATCCACCTGATAGTTGCTATCGTCGCCCATGGACATCAGTAACACCAAAGGCATCACTGATGCGTTGCCGGCCAAGAAAGAGAGAAGAAAAAGAAAGAAAGAAAGAACTGGCTCTCAAGCTCCCAGCCGGAACACGGCGAGTCGTTTGGCGGCTGACTCATGCTCAAGGGATAGTATTATCATATGAGAAATATCGATAGGTAGGTATGTAACATCGCTTAATACCAAATATGTCTACATCATGTACCAGTAATCCAGTATAATATCTAACTATCTATCTAACAGCCTCTTAAAGCCACTGCTGGACTTAGGCCTCCCTTAATTGGTGACACTCCGACCGGTCCTGGGCCCTCTAAGTCTAAATAAAGCAGCTTCTCGCTGTCTTTTTAACCGACTTCAAAAAAAGGAGGAGGTTCTCAATTCGACTGTATTTTTTTTAACAGCTCAGTTGTGATTCCGTCATTGCCCGATGCCTTATTGTTCTTTAGCTGCTTCAGGGCCCCTCTAATTTCATACAGACTGATGTCCGGGATATCTCGGTATAGTGTCGGGTCAACTTAGCTCGGCAGTACAATAATAAAGACCTAATTATCTTAATACAAATCTACAACTACATCTGCATTTACATCTCAATAAGGAGTCTGTGCTAAATTACTTACGGAGTTAAGAAAATTCAAAAGTGGCGTTTTGAAGGAGACGAACGAACATTAGCATAAAGGACGTCAATTTAAGTAGCAAATCGTTTTGATAAGTCACCGCCGAAGTGAAGGTGAAGAATGCTCTCGAAATCTCACAAATCATAATAACATACTTTCTTCGGCTAACTAAATATGGAGTGTGAGTTTGTAGTTAGGGTAAGGGCTGATGCTTTTGTATCAGGTCTAAGTGGTATGACCAAGGATTTCTATGTATGGGAGCGTCCGTTAATTACGTGAGGCGTTTTTAGCAATTTTCAGACCCGCCCCTCAATGGTGAGATTCCGTGTGATATGGCTCAACCCCCTCTCCATCCCCATTCAAAATAGGGATGTGTTTCTAAAGTCCATACTCAATAGATTTTGGGTGGAAAAAAAATAGAGATGGGTTTTACCTATATTTTCGCAAAAAAACCTGAGATTTGCCGAGACCTCTCTCCTCCTCTCTCCCCAACGTAAGATTAGATGAGATTCGACTCGACGCCCCTTTTATTTTAGACTCTACTTTTATTTTAGAAAAAATAGTTTTAGAAAAAAAACGCGATACAAAGTTCGCCGGGTCAGCTAATTTATATACAAAATGTAAATGTGTGCATATGTTTGTGCATAAACTACAAAAGATACGACTCCACGCTAACCCAGGAGGTACTGGAGCGCCGTTCTCAAGATTATCATATGAATGGCGCCGGCATTATGAAAACTGCGAGCGCCGAGTTCCGCTCCAAGAATTTTACAAGACGCTTCTTCAATTGCACTCCGATTTGAACACCTCGACTTTACCTTCATTGGAGGATTTTGCAATCATTTTATGTGCTTTAAAAAGTGTATGAAATCCTACTATGGATGTTGGTTACTCTTTTAGGCAAAAACTATTGTACGGATTTTCATGAAAAGCACACAGATAGATAGACCATGATCTGAAATAAGACGTAGGGCGGTAAGCCGTCAGGGGATTTTTAAATTTACAATAAATACAATGAGAAGTGTTATAACATTATCTATAGGATATCTATTATCTGTAGGATTTATAAAGTGGCAACACTGGTTTGCCGGGTAGGCAAATATTATGTCAAATAAAAATAAAAAAAAACTGCAATTAATTAATTTCCTTGTTTTATTAAAATTCGAAGTATTTAAATCCAAGGATATTGCTCAAATACAACAAGTAAGTATTATTACTATTATTATTTCTCCGTGGGGTTCGCCTGGATAGCTACCACCCTTGAGCATGAGTTAGCCGCCAAACGACTCGTCGTGTTCCAGCTGGGGGCTTGAGAACCAGTTCTTTCTTTTTTTTTTCTCTCTCTCTTTCTTGGCCGGCAACGCATCAGTGATGCCTTTGGTGTTGCTGATGTCCATGGACGACGATAGCCACTTACCATCAGGTAGATCGTCAGCTCGTTTGCCGCTATTTCCATAAAAAAGTATTACAATCAATTAGTAATACGATTTGATAGAAGAGACATGCTATGAAATTGTGTTAGTTCGCAATTCGCATTCCGCATTCCCACAGAAGTTTTATTCCACTCCAGTCGTTCTCAGTTGTTCTCTCAACTGCTAAACATTACCATAATGAGGCTGCAACTGCAAATCTGAAAACTCCAGAGCTGTGAGTTCCGCTTCAAGAATTAGTTACCTTAGCTTTAGAAGACGGTCTTCGCTTACACTTGGGTTGAAGCAACTTGATTTGAATACCTACCTACTTCACAGCTGGGGATGTATTAAATTTTTTATATTTTTTGTTGTTTAAAATGTTATTACTACGTACTAAGACGCTTTTTTTGCTGGGCGGCGATTTGAGGATAAATTTTGCCAAATAAATTGCCAAATAAATTCTACAATTCTTTTTTTACACATGACTCTCACCTCTCACTTCACATTTATGTTTTTGATGATTAATTATATTACACTTCGCCGTGTGAGTGTAATCCTTTGGCGAATAAATAATTTTATTTATCAAAGATCACATGGATTCATAATGGAGGAGAGAGGTAAGTTTCGGTGGCCATAAACGTGAGTTACGTAGGAACAAGGATGCCGTACTGATGTGAACCGCATCGCATACGATTTGCAGATGCGAGATACGATCTGTTTGTTATGGGAATGTGTGCAGTTACGACCGTTGCAGTATTATTGCATTTATTGCTTGATAATTGCTAACACGTGCGGCTCGTTGTTCCGTATTAGAAGGTTCTTAACGGATGTGTTAACAGTAAATAGCATAGAGATATCAGTTATAATATGTATTTGTTGATGGCTGAAAAAGTTGTATCTGTTTTGTACAAAGTAAAACTTGTAAAAGTGTTACTTAATTTTTTAATGTCACTGGTCGAACTATACTAATTAGGGTCGCCCTGAAAATCAGCGGTCGTGGCTTGCTGCGACCAGTGCTGAGTGTGGCCCCATTTCGTCAAGTTCTTACTATTATAAAAATATTTATTATAAGTATATTATAAGAATACTGCCTATTTGTACTGCAGTGTTAACTTGATGAAATAAATTTTATTCTATTCTAAAATATAATCTATTATGCTAGATAGATAAGTATAAGTATGTACCTCAACATTATAGGTATACATATAATAAAGGGTTTTTAGGGTTCCGTAGACAAACAAAACCCTTATGTTCCTTTTCCTTTTGAGATATGGAACGTTAGATTAAATTTATTTAAGTACATATTACATTTTTTTAGTAACACTCAATCCCTAACGGTTAATATTCCTGATCATATACCTACCTAGTTTTATACACTGTACATAAATACACTGTAATTATACATAGTGAACAACTGCAATGATCGTATTCGTGTGATCGAGCAGCAATAAGACAATTGCAGATCTTCGGAACTCTAGCACTGCGTAAACTTTACATTACCGCCCGTCATTAGGACCGCTAGGGATGGTCGAAATTATGTTATCGATATTGTCGATATTGTCGACATTTTTTGGCGGGGAAACACAATAGGTAGTTCCTGAGATTAGCGCGTTCAACCAAACAAACAAACTTCTTAGCTTTATAATATTAGTAGGTATAGATTCCATGCGTAAAACTAAACATAAACATCCTTCCTCAAACTAAGGCTAATATAACAGCCATTTTGTGTGTTGTACCTATAGTCACCTACTAAATAGACAAATAGTTTTATTGACATTACTAGCTGTTGCCCGCAGCTTCGCACGCGGAAATTATGCTTATCATAATAATATTTGTACCCCTCACAGAAGAAAATTTAATAACAGGTTAATTTATATTGACTTTCGGAATCTATAAAGTAAAACCTTCGATACAGTCACAAATCATTCTTCCGGGAGCGGGTTTTGAAAAACAAACAATATTCACATTAACTTGTTTTTTTCTTTTTCATGAAAAATTTTGAAAAATTCGAAAACATGTATTCCATTAAATAAAGGAGAAACGTTTGTTGTAAATTTAAAGCAAATTGCTGATATTTTAAAATTAATCCATACAAAATTTCATGTTATTTCCGGGAAAACCTTTTAATTTTTCTGGATGAAAAGTTTTCTGAAACATGACCAAAAGTATAAGAAACAACTTAACTAATTTCCGTCCAAATCAGTTCAAGGGTTTTGATGTGATGCCCGGACAGACAAACAGACAGACAGACAATAATTTCAAAAACAAATTTTTGGTGCTGTAACACGTTATTAAACTGTTATTTTTTGATTATAAATTTCAATATTAATCCCTCTCAATCTTTCTCTCTCTCTTCCTCTTTCACTCCCAATCCCTCTCCAGCTTCTTGTCCCTCTCCCTCTCCCGCTCCCTCTACCACTGCCTATCCCGTTCCTGGTCCATCTCGCGCTCCCTGTGCCTCTCCCTCTCCCTCTCCCGCTTCCTGTACCTATTCTCTCCCTCTTCCTCTCCCGCTCCCGGTCCCTCTCCTGCTTCCTATTCCTCTCCCTCTCGCGCTCCCCATCCCTCTCCCTCTCCCGCTCCCTGTCCCTATCCCTCTAGCGTTTCCGGTCCCTCTTCCACTTCCTGTCCCTCTCCCGCTCCCAGTCCCTCTCCCGCTCCCTGTCCTCTTAACCCTTTAAGGGACTTTTAAGTTGACCCTTTAAGGGAGGATTTTCCAAAAAACCGTGCTAAAATTTACTTTTGTTTTTAACTATAAACTTACATAAAAATTTCATATTTTTAACTCTAAAACTGGCGAAGTTGACTTGTATATAGTTGACTTCCAACCCCTATTTTTAGGGGATGAATTTCGAGAAAACAGTGATACAGTTATTTTTTGTGTATAACTATAAGCTTATACACAAATTTTCACCCTTCTTATTTCAAAACTGACGAAGTTTCCATACTTACTTGAAAACTCTTATTTAACCCTTTAGGGGTTGATTTTACAAAAAAAAAACAACTTTTAAATTTTGTTTCTAACCTTGAGCTATTATGTAAATTTTCATGTTTTTAACTCCAAAAATAACGAAGTTGCGTACTGAGTTCAGTCCGCTAAATTAATCCTTTAAGGGATGATTTTCCAAAAAAACGTATTAAAATTAACTTTTGTTTCTTACTATAAACTTACATAAAAAATTTCATATTTATAACTCGAACACTGGCGAAGTTGATTTGTATGTAGATGAGTACCAACCCCTATTTTTAGGGGATGAATTTCGAGAAAACCGTGATACAGTTATTTTTTGTGTCTAATTATAAGCTTACACACAAATTTTCACCCTTGTTACTTCAAAACTGACGAAGTTCCCATACTAACTTGGGCCACCTTAATTAACCCTTTAGGGGATGATTTTCCAAAAAAACGTTATACTTCAAAATTTAGTTTCTAATTTTGACCTAATATGTAAATTTTCATGTTTTTAACTTCAAAAATGACGAAGTTGCCTACTGAGTTCAATCCGGTAAATTAACCCTTTATGGGATGAATTTCCAAAAAAATGTGTTAAAGTTAACTTTTATTTATTACTATAATTATGCTTACATGAAAAATTTCATATTTATAACTCTAAAACTGACGTAGTCGGCTTGTATGAAAATGACTTCTAACACCTGTTTTTACCCTTAGGGGATGAATTTCCAAAAATCCGTTCTTAGCTGACGTCTCCTTAGCATAAACTATCTCCCTGCCAAATTTCATCATAATCGGTTCGGTAGTTTCTGAGATTTTTTGTTTAATCAGAGTATCTCTTTTCAATTTTATATATATAGATTATATTAATAAAAAAGATGATCGAATGCACAGTGCACTGATAAACTACCTGCTCGAAGATATTATAATAATTATACAGAGCGCTATAAAACTGGCTTTGTTAAAGTTCCCACTAAGAATAAATTAAAAAAAATACCTATATATGGGCGCAATTCCCAGTCGTACTCAATACGAGTATGATACAGAGAGAAGCGATTTTAATTAATGAATTAATTATTTTAAGTTAGTTAACCCAAAAAATTAATATGATTAATATACTTGTATTCAATATTATAATAATCTAGCTGGTTAGCGATAACACTTAAATTAATTTAGCCTTTCCTTTATCGATATAAACATTACAAATGATGCCATCCCTCAAAGCACTACTTATTAACATTAGTCATTAAGTCTGTGCTAGCGCGTACGGTGTAGGGTAAAGTTACCAGTTACGGACCGCAGCACGTGCGCCGGAAATGTCGTCAGTCAGGTAAACAAACACGTCACTTGCCTCACTCGTACGCCTCGTCTTGCCTCGACTTGCCTTACGCATTAATTGCTATTACGAATGAAGGATTAGAAGTTAGAATTAGAACACATTAACTTGACGTGTATCTCTGTGGAATTGTAGAGCAATATTAATCTCATCAAAAACATAAATGTGAAATGAGAGCCTTGTTCAAAAAAAGAATTAAGGTCTAAATGGGTGTGCAAATTTTGTGTAGAAAAGCCCAAAATTTTAGTCACAAGGATATGTTATTCAAGCTTTACATTTGACTTGGCTAGCCTTTTTCTCTCATGATATATAGGGAAGACACTAAAAAGACACTCAAATTTTTTGGCCTTTGTTGTTTTATTTTTATTTTTCCTCACAACCAAACTATTAGCTGAAAATTCAAATTTTCATAATTATTTGAACGAAATAAGGCCAGCCGACCGTTTAAAAGCTATTTTCTATACTTTCATCTTCACCTCGTAATATTATAACCCTTTTGGCTAATGCCGTCACATCATAGGGCCGCCATGTTTATTTTAACTCAATTTTAGTGTCACGTTACACTTCACCAAAAAAATCTGCGGTGTCTCGCACGTGCGGAGCGGTTCTCAAATATTATTTATCTTCACGTTTTTTAATTTAATGTTTAATTAAACGTAAAATGAAGAAAGAATTTTTAAGATTATTTAATTACATCTGATTTACCTTCGATCGATACCTTCGAAACCTTCTTGATAGGCATGATTTGATTTAATGTAATCAATGTAGTCAAGAAAAGATGTTGCATATAATTTTTTTCTAAAAATTCCAGCTTTAAACTGCTCTCCTGTAAAGTTAGCTCGATGTCGCTTAGTCAAATTTACCTTTCAAGCGTCGAAATAGGTTATTGCAGTAAGCAGCGATCCATCAAGCAACTTTAGGCAGATTCGATAGTCCTGTGACCTCTGCGCTTGAGCAGTTCTTGGCACTTCTTGGTCAGTGTTTCCTGCACGCTTCTTCTTTTTGCTTTGTGATTTGTGCTCTCTTCTTTGTCTTAAGGATCATTGTTTTGCTTAAAAGTAAATGTTTGACCACAATCCTAATGGTAAGTGGAGATGCAGTCTAAGATGGTGAGCGAAACTTAGTAAAAGCCAGTTCTCTTTTTTCTTGCAGACTTCATCATCATAAGCATATTCGTTAGATAATAAAACCTTACAGCAATCACAGTAAATAAGATTAATTACGATTAATTAAAAATTTGCATGCAGTTTCTTCAGTGATGTTTATCTGCGAGCTGGTGTAGGAAGTTTGAGCATGAACTGTGATGCGACTCTTGTCATTAAGTAATAGATGTACGCCGGACGTATACTGTAAATATTATATGAACGAAGAACGAGGAAATCTATGGAAACGATACATTAGGGTAAAAATTTATTTTATACACGACAGCAAATAATACATTTATATTATATGTATAATAATATGTATTATTTATTAAAATTTAAATACCTAAGTACCAAGGCCCGATACGACTTAGTGTGAACTTTCTAATGTGACTTATTTAATTCAGTAGATAATATTTTAATTGAGGCCCACTTTGGATTATACTGTCAACAACAGCGGCCAGATAAGAAAAAATTGATATGAAAACATTTTTATAGCTTAAAGGATTGACGAAAAGCTACCGGCCCACATGATGATGATTGCATATTACTATTTTTTTCTAAACTCAAGTATTGATAATAAAAATTGTATATAGTGTGAAAACAAGCGACTCAATTGCTTCCCACTTCCGTTTTCCAAGCGCCAATAAATTAATTAGAACTCCGTTAAAGACGTCAATCGCCTGTCTCGAACACTGGGTTAATCCTACAACATCCTACCCATGATGCACTATCCTGCAAGCCAATATGATCTTTATAACCTATCAAACTCGCCTCACGATTAGAAAATTCCGCAACACAGTTTACCGTGCACTATAAATTTATGTAAACAAAACGTTATTTTGGACGTTTTAAAATATAAATGGGGCTCATTGAGGACTAGCGTTCAATGAAATTGAAAAAAAAAGTAAAAATAGTGTTAATGGACTGACGGAACCATTTTATGGGGGATTAGCCGAAGGAAGTGCCGTCACGACCTTTTTATCTGGGAGTTTTATGGGGGAAGAGGTTTTATATCCATAATTACGTGTTTTTTAATGTGCGTAAAGGAGAACGGATAATTTGACGCGTAATGAGATGAGCACGTGTAAGGGTTAATGGGTATATGAAAATTTGAACTGTTGCTCAATAGAGTACCTCCCGTACCTGACTAAAAATATACTTCCGGACTCCAGAATCGAACAACGCCCTGATAACGATTGAAATTTCAAAATTCAAATTCAGAATAAAAGTTATATCGCACCCTCAGTGGAAAAAAGCATAAATCGTCTTACGTTGAATTTTAGTTATTAATTACAATGATTGGAAAGAGGGACAAAAGCTGCGTAATTATGCTCAATTTTTTTTCAAATTTTTGTCATTAATCATGACGGTGTTGTGCAAGCAATCGTAATGTAAATTCCTTTGACTACTTACTGATATTTTAACAGTTTTTTTGCTCTTCTGTAAAATTGCAGTTTTCGTCTTAAGCCTTTTTTCCACTGAAGGTGCGATATATGCCAGGAATAAACAGTAAACACGTTTTATTTGTAATGTTGTGATGTAGATGTAAGCTTCTTGGTGTAAGTCATGATTTCAAAAGTAAGGATAGCGTAGGCCCGTCGGAGCATTTGACACAAATACACAGAGCTCCATCGTGGCCCTCAAGTCAAATATCACCAAATAAAATAAGGCTCGTAATTAGATGCCTTTACCCTACTACTTTTGCAATGATAATTTTTTGCAGAAGTGGGATCGATGGAGACTTTTTACAGTTTATTCATAATGGTGTCTCCAACATTGTGTACCTACTAAAGTACTAACTACCTATCAATTTTCTATGCAAATTATTGCAAATCTAATCTATTTTGACTGGACTATAAATGAAATGAATAAAAAATAAAAAATCTTTATTCAGTCTATCATTTACACTATAGTTATACAGTTGATGAAGCAACCTAGTAAGTATAAAATAAATTACACTTGTGGCAGGATGCCCCGCTCTTCCTTTATCACAATATCTCTTTATAACATTACTGTACTCATTACAAAACGTTTAAATCTACTTTCCCAAGCGATCATCCTCTCAACTCAAGACCACCAACAAACACTCGAACATTTGCAAACATTAATGGCGAAAGTGACCGCGGGGTGGTCGCGTCTAGACACACCCCTGGCCCTACCACCATCCACCAACCACTCGACACACTCAAGCAATTTGTAATCAGTTCGGTGGCGAATAAATTGTTGCTAAAATGTATAGCTTGCCTTTTAGTTTAGAGGGTTTCGTTGGTTTGTGAGTTTTGTGACGTGCGGTTTAAGAATGCATTTTTTTAATTTTTTTTTAAGTTGGATTGGAAAATGTTTTCTAATTGTAGATAAAATTATGTAAGTTATTTTTTGATTATCTAAAGGTTTAATTTTTTATTTATAATAAGAATATTTTTTGAGCTGACGCGGATAAAAAGCCAAATTATTGTGGAATAAATCAACTAAGCAAGTTGTAGTAGGTACATACTTACTCTAGGTACATACTTTTTGACAAATAGGTGCTTTTATGAAACCCAATAATAACCATTTAAGCAAAAGTACTCGTATCAAAACCATGTTGTTAAGTTGATGGAAACATATCTGAATTAAAATGAGTCTTTATCGAGTTAGTCTCGAATCGCATTCCTATGTTGAAATCATGGTAGGAGTCAGCACTTGCATAAATATGGCTTGATTTTTTCGACGTCGCGACTCCTTTTAAGTTGTGCCTATTAGTTAAGTGGCGTGGCGAATGCTTAACTAATTTGCTTTTTATATAACTTTTTTGTTAAAAGGGGTAAAGGGTAGGTCTAAAAGCTTTTTAAAACGGCGTTTACCAATTTTGTCACGAAATTTGAGATTCTGTGTATAGGGGAGAGTTGGATAATACCGCGCGGCTGATAATTCCGTGCATCAACGTATTGCAAAACCTAAGCACTTCTAGCACTATTCATTGTTTAAAAATCATAGCCCGAAGTGCGTACCCCTCCCCGCATGCACGACCAGGTTGCTCCGAGCAGCGACGGAATAACACCGCGTCGTGCAAGTTTTTACTAGCGTTTCTTATAATTTAACTGGTATTTTTGATAAGAAATAAGTTATTCTGTATTTATATTGAAACTTATTGTTTCCTTCTATTCTAATGCTTACATATTGTAGAATTCATGCCTAGATGGATTTGAATCCTCGATTAATTTTACTATATTATTTTGAGATAATAAAATGAAATGATCGAGTTTGACAATTCCGCGACAAGGGCGCGGTATTATCAAACGGGGCGTGAAATTGTAACCTATGAAAATGATATTAGTGTTATATACTGTACTTACAAGTACATATTATTATTTTCTTAGAACAAAGAGCACTGTATATGTCTGTTTACCAAAGCATCAAAACACTGTTATCTATTCAATTCATAGAATGTTGAGCTACGTGACTGAATCCATGGTCAAACTAATAACTAAAGCTCATTAAAGAGCCATAATTAGAATATTATTGCCAAATTAATTTAGAACAAAGAAATTCTTTATTTCACTTCAGGGAAGTGCGTCTTACGCGGATCACGTACGCAATCCGCGAAGACTGGTATATAAAGGCTTGCCCTGCGAGGCAGCGCATTCATTAATTAATTAAGCTCTCATCAGTCATCACACCTTAAGGTCTCCTCGTAACACCCTCCTTCTAAAGCAGAGTTGTATTAAGCCAGATTGGCATTAGAATAAAGTATTTCTGTGCATCATCTGACTTTAATTCCAAACGCCTGCTACCTGCCACACCCGGAACATAACAAAATTTTGGTGTCAGAAGTGGGATACTTCTGGTCACCTGCGGGTTAAGGAAAACAAGCAGGGTAGCTTTCAAGCTTTCGGACGAAGAAGATCCAGTTCCAGTGGCAACCGGTTACTGATATCTTGCTGCGAACAGAAGATTGACCAGGACCGAAGAAAAACCCTGATATCTATAGAAGATATTGACCAGGGATAGACTTCACAAGAAATAAAATTGCTGAAGTAAAAAGAAGGAGAAGAGAAGCCTCAAAGTCGCTCTACGACGTTGGCAGTTGCGAGGATCACCACAAGAAGCTAAGCGGACCAGCAGTACGTGCAACGCTAGCCTTCGATTCATCATCATGCTTCTAGTACTGTAAGTTTTTAGTTTTAGAAAGAAAAAGCGAATCAGCAGTACGTGCGCGCTTGATCTTTAAAATTTTTTGTTTTGTAAAATTTAAATATTAATTAATTAATGAATCAAAATATTATTATTATAAGATTTATATGAAGTAAGAGCGGATCAGCAGTACGTGCACGCCAAACTTCATAAAATCAAAATTATTTGTATTTTTAAGGGAAAGTTCTTATCAACTATAAACTTCATAAAATTAAAATTATTTGTATTTTTAAGGGAAAGTTCTTATCAACTAAAATTTTTTAAATAAAAAGGTTCTAATAAAAATTATATAAAATTAATAAAATAAAGGGGAAAAATTCTTATTAACTAATATAAATAAATAACTAATTAAAATTAAAATTTTAAATTTTAAAATGGCCACTTCATCTAATTCAAATATACCATCTTATGATGTAGCGGGAAATTCAAACCCTATTGCAAAATTGTCCATTGAATTTTTGGCAAAATTTATTGATACTTATGATGGAAATCGCGACAATCTTAGTCCGTGGTTATCTAATTGCGATCGAGCATTTCAACTAGCTTCGGATACGCAAGAACATATATTATTTTCTTATGTACAAACTAAACTCACTGATAGAGCACAATCAGTTTGCTCAAACACCATATTTAAAGATTGGCAACAATTAAAAGAATTTTTAAAGTCTAGATTCGGTAATAGAAAACATCAAACTCATTTATTGATTGAACTACAAAGCTGTAAACAATTGCCCAACGAAACTATCGCACAATTTATATTTCGTTTAGAAGCTTGCTTGAAAAAATTATTATCTGCGATAAAGCAATCAAGTACAGAAGAAAAATTATTGGCAGGGCAAATAGAAAATACAAACCAATTAGCATTACATACTTTCTTGTTAGGAGTTAATCCACAAATCTCTAATATGATTCGTTCAAGAAACCCAAATAATTTAAATGATGCATTCGACATGGCACTCGAGGAAGAAAAATTTTATCTATTACAAATGTCAAAGAATAAATTTTGTAATAAATGTAATAAACCTGGACACACAGCTAATATTTGTCGTAGTGGAAATAAAAATTTTAATCAAAGAAATTTTAATCAGTATAATAATAATTATAATAATCAAAGAAACCAATATCAAAAATTTCCGCGTTCTAATTTCAATCCGAATTATAAAAAACCTTTATTTCATTTAAAAGAAACTGTTATTTGTAAAAAATGTAACAGAGAGGGACACACAAACTGCAATGTTCCTGATGGGGAATATTACGGAGACCAACGCTTAAATTTTCTACACAACAACCAAATTAATTACAACAATCCGCGACAGGTAGAGAATAATTATAGAACATTACCAGGAATAGGAAATGCAAGAAGACCAAATTATGTTCCTCAAACACAAAGAAATTTCCAACCAAACACACAAAATTTTACACGTAGAAATGTTGAAACTACTCGTAATTTAAACTCAGAACGGCTCGTGAACGGTGCCGCTTCGACGAGCGTCCAATTTATTCAGGCACGAAAAAATTAAATTCATTTACGAAAGAATTAAATTTTAATATATACCTAACGTTAGCATCTAAAAATACAATAAACATCGATTTAAAAATTAATGAAGCAAATACAATAAATAAAAATTTAAATTTCTTAATTGATACTGGTGCTAGTATATCCTTAATTAAAGTTGAACGGTTACAACCACACGTTATTGTTTATACGGATAAAAAACTCAATATTTACGGAATAACCGATGACGCTAGCCCATGTAAAACATATGGTTATGTAAAAATAAAATTAAATGTTGACGATGAACCACAAATATTACACGTAATTAAAGAAAAACATTTACCAAATTTAAAACATGATGCAATTATAGGCAATGATATATTAACTGAATTAAAAGCTAAAATTGATTATAAAAATAAAAAGATAATTTTTAAAACCCTTGAAATTCCTTTTAATAATCTATATGAACCATTATATACTTTAAAAGAAAGATCAGAAACTCTAGTTAAAGCAGATATAATTAACCCACAGTTACGTGAAGGATTAATTGAACATAGAGAATTTCTTGACGGAGTTTATTTATCAAGCTGTGTAACAAAAGTTGATAAAGATAATAAGGCCATAGTGTCCATTTTGAACACACTTAACGAAGAAGTAGATATAAACGTATTAAACTTAAAACTAGAACCTATAGATAAGAACTATATTCCCTCATATTTTAATGGAGATGACCCATCCTCCAATATTAATAAAACTTATGGAGACGTATTATCCTCCAATATTAATAATTGTTACGGAGATGACCTATCCTCCGATATAAATAATTTGAATGGAGATGTTTTATCCTCCAATATTGATAATTCTTATGGAGATGTTTTATCCTCCAATGATAATAATTGTTACAGAGATGATTTATCCTCTGATATAAAAAATTTTAAAGGAGATGTATATTCCTCCAGAATTCATAATTTAAAAGGAGATGTTTTATCCTCCAATGATAATAATTGTTACAGAGATGATTTATCCTCTGATATAAAAAATTTTAAAGGAGATGTATATTCCTCCAGAATTCATAATTTAAAAGGAGATGAACCTTCCTCCTATGTTGATAATTTTTACGGAGATGTATTTTCCTCCAAGAATAATAATTTAAAAGGAGATGTATCTTCCTCCGACATAAATAATTTTAATGGAGATGTTTCTTCCTCCAACATTATTCACGATAATATTAATGATAATAATAATATTAATAATAATAATAAAATAAAAAAGAATAGATATATTAGATTAAGAGATGAATTGCGAGTTTCTCATTTAAATAATGAAGAAAAGAAATCATTATTCAAAATATGTGACAAATATAATTCACTATTTTATTTAGAAGGAGATGTGCTTACCTCCACTAATGCTATAAAACATGAAATAAATACAGATCCTTTGAAAGGACCAATTCATAGTAAAACGTATAGATATCCTCAAGTTCATAAAGAAGAAGTTAATAAACAAATTTCTAAAATGTTAAATCAAGGAATAATTCAACCATCGACAAGTCCATGGTCTTCACCATTATGGGTAGTTCCTAAAAAGAAAGACGCATCTGGAAAAATTAAATGGAGAGTAGTAATTGATTATCGAAAATTAAATGAAATTACGGTAAGCGATGCTTATCCGCTTCCAAATATAAGTGATATTTTAGATCAACTCGGTAATTCAAAATATTTTACAACCCTTGATCTAGCAAGTGGTTTTCACCAAATAAAAATGAATCCTCCAGATATTCCAAAAACAGCTTTCTCAACACCAACAGGCTTATACGAATATACTCGTATGCCATTTGGATTAAAAAAATGCCCCAGCAACATTTCAAAGATTAATGAATAATGTGTTAAGTGGATTACAAGGAATATACTGTTTTGTATACCTTGATGACATTGTCATTTATGCAAGTTCAATTCAAGATCATGAAATAAAATTAAATTCAGTTTTTGAAAAATTAAAATATCATAATTTAAAATTACAACCAGATAAATGTGAATTTATGCGACATGAAGTAGCATATTTAGGACATATTATTTCAAATGAAGGTGTATCACCAGATCCTGAAAAAACAAAAGTAATTACTAATTTCCCTATACCTAAAAATCAAAAAGATATAAAATCATTCCTAGGTTTAATAGGATATTATCGAAAATTTATTGAAAACTTTTCAAAATTAACAAAACCATTAACTAAATTATTAAAAAAGGATGTTATTTTCAATTGGTCAACAGAACAGCAAGAAGCGTTCGATATATTAAGAAACATATTAATTTCACCTACTATATTAAAATATCCAGACTTTTCAAAAGAATTTATTTTAACAACTGATGCGAGTAATTACGCAATCGGTGCTGTTTTAAGTCAAGGCGAAATAGGAAAAGACTTACCTATAGCTTACGCCTCCAGAACTTTAAATCATGCTGAAGGAAATTATAATACTACAGAAAAAGAATTATTAGCCATAAAATGGGCTATACAACATTTTAGACCATATCTATATGGAAGACATTTTAAAATTGTAACTGATCATAGACCACTAACATGGTTATTTAATGTAAAAGATCCGGGAAGTAAATTAATAAGATGGAGATTACAGTTAGAAGAATTTGATTACGAAATAATACATAAACCTGGAAGAGTTAATTCTAATGCAGACTGTTTATCAAGAATTATTGTAAATAATATACAAACTGATCCAAATTCTGAAACTTATACAGATTTCCAAAATTTTTTCTTAAATAATAATGAATTCGAAATGAAAGACTTTCAAGAAATAAATGAACAATTATTCGATAATAAACATAATAATGTAGCTTATTTCACTAATACTAATTTAGATGAAGAAGATCCAAATACATTGGAAGCATTTTCAAAAAGTGATATTGATACTTTACTTTCTCAACCTCGTGAAATTTATAAAATTTATAAATCAAAATCAAATACTCAAACAATTTATCATTGCATTTATAAATATAATCATTATGATACTTTAACTCCCAAAGATTTATTTTATACATTAAAGAATTTAAGAAATGAATTAATTAAAGATAAAGTTACTTTAATATATTTACCAAACTTCAGAGACGCATATAGTTCTCTTCATCCAGATAAAGTTAAACAAATAATATTTTACATATTTAGAAATTTAGACATTTCAGTAAGAATGTGTCATAACATAATAATTAATCCAGAAATTGATCAAATACCAACGATATTAAAAGAAAATCATAATAGCACATCCTCAGGTCAC
Source organism: Thymelicus lineola (assembly GCA_963932265.1). Taxonomy (NCBI): domain Eukaryota; kingdom Metazoa; phylum Arthropoda; class Insecta; order Lepidoptera; family Hesperiidae; genus Thymelicus; species Thymelicus lineola. The sequence goes on along the minus strand of OZ010703.1, from coordinate 5,273,829 downwards.
AATGGTATTGTAAGAATGTATTCAAGAATAAAATCAAAATATTTTTGGCCTAATATGAAATCAGATATTATAGAATTTATAAAAAATTGTAAACAATGTCAGATTAATAAAACTGTTAGAAAGAAAATTAAAGCACCCATGATTATAACAACTACGTCTACTTATGCATTTGAAAAAATTGCTCTTGATATTGTAGGACCATTACCTGAAACAACAAATGGAAATAAATATATACTTACTTTACAAGATGATTTAACAAAGTTTTCACAAGCGTTCAGTATCCCATCTCATGATGCTGAAACTGTAGCAGGAAAATTAATATTATTTATCAGTTATTTCGGAATACCTAAAACAATTTTAACTGACCAAGGTACAGAATTTATGTCAAATCTTTTAAAAGAAATTGCTCATATATTTAAAATAAAGAAACTTACCTCAACAGCTTATCATCCTCAAACAAATGGAGCTTTAGAAAGAAGCCATTCAACTTTAAAAGATTATTTAAAACAATACGTTTCTAACGATCAAAATGATTGGGATGATTATGTACCCCTAGCTATGTTTGCATATAATACTAGTATTCATAGTAGTAGTAAATATACTCCACATGAATTAGTTTTTGGACAAAAACCAAATTTACCCAGTTCAATTGAACCAGTAAAAGAACACAATTATAATGATTATCTACAAAATTTAAAATATAAATTAAATAGAACTCTTGCAATTGCTCGCGAAAATTTAATACAAAGTAAAGAAAAATCAAAAATTCGTTATGATGAAAAATATAATGTTCATAAATATAAAGTTGACGATCAAGTATATTTAAATTATAAAAGTCCAAATAAACTCATTCCTAATTGGAAAGGACCATATACAATAACTGCCATTAAGCCAAATGCAAATGTAATTATTAAAGTTGAAAAAGGAAAATTATTAAGAGTACATGTTAATAGAATAAAATTGGCAAGCGATATTAAATCAAAGCTTAAAACTGATAATGTTAATAAAAATAAACCTAAATTTAAAACAAAATTAAAAGAGAATAATCCTATTTCAGGATACTCGTTGCGACCACGTTGGCATTGAAGTTTATAACAATTGATAAAGTTCTTTATGACGACAAAGAAATATATAGCCTTATGAAAAATCAAATTCAAGTTACTCAATCAGCTATCTCAAATTTTAATTCGACTATCAAAAAGTTAACTCATAATGAGAAATTAATAACTAAAAACTTTGATACAATTCATAAATTTATGACTGTTGTAAATTCAAATATTTCTCTTAATAATATTAAAACTACTATAAACACTCATTTTAATATATTAAATACATTAAGTGAAACTCTTTATGATGATTTAGATATGCTATTGAACTCAATATTATTTGCAAAACAAAATGTTCTACATCCTTATATTATTACTCCAAATCAAGTTTATAGAGAATTAGTAAATAATCGTCATTATCTTAAAAGAAACAAAGAATTACCAATACCCTTAAATCTTGAAGATATACATATATTAATTGATATTTCAACTTTAAATGTTTTCTACATAAATTATAAATTAATCTTTATATTGAATATACCTTTAGTAAATCCAAATGAATTTGAATTATATCACGTATTACCATTACCAACACCACACAGTCAAAATACTGATGTGTTTGCTTTAGTACAACCAAACAGAAAATACATTGGAATAACTACAAATAAACAATCTTACGTACAATTCGATAATTTAGATATTTGTAAAAAGATCACTAATTAACACTTTATATGTAAAGAATTAAATGAATATTCAACAATTTCTAATCCATCTTGCGAATCGGAATTATTAACGAAAGTTATAAGAACTTTGCCGTCAGACTGTCATACCAAATTGTTATATGGAAATTTTGAAATTTGGCAGAAACTTATGAATAATAAATGGATTTATATATATTCAAAACCTACGAAGATAACCGTAGATTGTACTCAAGATGTTAAAGACTATGAAATATCCAATACAGGTATTATAGAATTAGATAAAGGATGTAAAGCCTATGCTAATTTAATACAATTAACAGCAAGTGATAACTTGGCAACAAACTGGTCAGCACCAGATATAACTTTTGATTTATCTAATGATGATTGTTGTAATAAAGAAATAAACAGTAATAATAAAGAAGAATTAATACCATTACAATTAAATAATATTCAACTTGATGATTTAAATCTAGCATCTTTAAAACTAAATGATTTAAAAGAGGAAATTTTAAGAAAAGAAAAGGAAGACAGTTCCTTTGTCCCTAAAGGACATATTTCATGGATAGTTTATGCCATATCATCAATTATTATTTCTTTTATAATTTATAAATTATGCACTTATTGCAAACTATTTAAATTGTTTAATAAATGTTTCAATCCCAGTAATCCTGGAAATGGTAGTGGATGTTGCATACAAATATATAATCAATGTAACACAAGAAAACGTAATATTGTAGAACCAACTGTAAGAATGTCTTTAAGAGAATCTAGTGAAGAAAAAGATGATAATTTTGAAATGACCCCATTACAGAGAACTCCAAGTTTTGAATCTAGAAATAAGTATAAGTATAATTTGAATAATTAAAATATATTATTAATAATAAAATGTTTAAACAAAAATGTAATTGAAATAAAAGGAAAGAAATGAAATTAATAAAACAAATAAAATTGTAATCAATTAAATTTATTTAAAACTATATTGTAAGAATTTATACTCGCATTCATCACATTATTTATAAGAATATTTGATTAATGTTTAATAAAACTATATGATTATTTTAAAATGAATAATGATTAATTAAAAATGTATAATGATAATCAAAATGTATAATGATTATTTTAAAATGAATAATGATTAATTAAAAATGTATAATGATAATCAAAATGTATAATGATTATTTTGAAATGAATAATGATTAATAATGAATAATGATAATTAAAATGTATAATGATAATGATTAATTAAAAATGTATAATGATAATCAAAATGTATAATGATTATTTTGAAATGAATAATGATTAATAATGAATAATGATAATTAAAATGTATAATGATAATGATTAATTAAAATGTATAATGATAATTTTAAAATTGTATAATGATTATTTTTAAGAAACAATTTGTACCGCATTGTTTCTTTTAAGAGGGGAGGTGTTATATACTGTACTTACAAGTACATATTATTATTTTCTTAGAACAAAGAGCACTGTATATGTCTGTTTACCAAAGCATCAAAACACTGTTATCTATTCAATTCATAGAATGTTGAGCTACGTGACTGAATCCATGGTCAAACTAATAACTAAAGCTCATTAAAGAGCCATAATTAGAATATTATTGCCAAATTAATTTAGAACAAAGAAATTCTTTATTTCACTTCAGGGAAGTGCGTCTTACGCGGATCACGTACGCAATCCGCGAAGACTGGTATATAAAGGCTTGCCCTGCGAGGCAGCGCATTCATTAATTAATTAAGCTCTCATCAGTCATCACACCTTAAGGTCTCCTCGTAACACCCTCCTTCTAAAGCAGAGTTGTATTAAGCCAGATTGGCATTAGAATAAAGTATTTCTGTGCATCATCTGACTTTAATTCCAAACGCCTGCTACCTGCCACACCCGGAACATAACATTAGGTATAGATTAATGTATTTTTGTTTTAGATGGATAAATCTCCTCATACATCCCACAAGATGCAATATCTCGATGTTATATTTTATGGATCACTAAAATTAACATATTCTCGTGAATGCGACTTATTTATGAAAATGCATCCTTATGTAAAAAATCACACACACATGATCGACGGCTTCAATTTTTAACAAAGCTTATACTCGAGTGGCAACAATGGAAAAGGCCGTCAAAAGCGAATTATTATTGTCGAAGAAGTAATCTCTTCTGGACTCATTTTAATAACTAGTCATTTAACTATACTAATATTATAAAGAGGAAAGATTTTATTGTTTGCATTGAATAGGCTCCGAAACTACCGAACCGATTTGAAAAATTCTTTCACTGTTGGGAAGCTACACTATCCCCGGTTGACATAGGCTACTTATATTTATATTTTTTTCCAATTTTTCCGAAGCGAAGCGAGAGCGATTTCCTAGTAAAATAATAAACGTACCTAGTCTAAGTGCATAACTTTTGTTGACTTAACGAATCTAAGTTTATGTTATTATTTCGTTATATTTTTTTACACTTTATTTATCTTGTTCTAAAATAATATTTCAAGCTATAGAAGGTGTATATACTCCATATCTGGATTTGGTTAAACTTAAAATAGTTTTTTATTTTATTTATTTTAATGTTACTCATATAAATTCACGATATTGTTACGGGCACGGTTTTATCATACCTCCGCACGATATTATCAAACCGGTCTGATAGTACCACGTTTTCCCATTTTTTTGAAATATCGAAATAACTACTTTCTATTAATTTTTAAAAATATTTTGCCACGCTGTACGTGTAGCTAAATAAATTATCTACTACTTGAGTGCTATTTTGAACCTGTACATCAAACCCTGTCTGAATTATAGGTTCAAGTTCTTAGGGGCTCGATAATATCCAACTCTCCCCTACTTAGGAAGTAAGAATGTAAAGTGACATATATTTTTGTTTCTGTTACAAAACATGTAATTATAATTATTATTTATGTCTTTAACTTCCAAGATTCTGCAAATACCTCCATCGATTGCTTTCTTCGATTGCTTTTGTCTTTTCATTCTTCATTGAAAAGTGTATCAATGATACTTACATGAATAAATAATTTTGAATTTTGGACCTGCAGTTACCGCATAAGTCATTACCACCAAAGTATTCCCGCCATTATTCCGCACCCTCAGTAGAAAAAAGCATAAGTCGTCTTACGTTGAATTTTAGTTATTAATATGATTGGAAAGAGGAACAAAAGCTGCATATGCTCAATTTTTTTCAATTTTTTTTGTGCAAAAAATCGTAATGCCTTTGACTATTTAGGTACTGATATTTTAAGTTTATTTTGCTCTCCTGTGAAGTTTGCAATTTTCATCTTATGCCTTTTTTCCACTAAAGGTGCGGTTCCATCATATTTCCTTTAAGAAAATGCCAGTCAGCCTAGGTCTAAATTGAATTTCCATACTGCCAAAAAATATTTTGAAAAATGATTGACCACTCGATTTGAAACAAAAAGGAAATAAGACGAAAATACAAGATTTAAGTTACTGATCGCATTGTCCCGTAATGGATCGATTGCACTGTGCACACAGATTTGCCTGGCTTGACAAACAATCACTTGGCTAAGCGAGATTTGCTTTTAAGAGGGGGCGGGTCGGTTATACGGCCCGTGAAATTTGGCTAAGCCGGTTTCACTTTACCCTAATGGCCGGGAAATACAATGTCAATATTTTGTAAAACTTTGCTTTATTGTTTGACGGTCTTTTTAGGGCGTCGCCCTTGCTGGGATTTTTTTTGGTTTGCTTGGATACGTAAATTTTCTGATGAAGGAATCGTGAGGAAGGATTTATGCGTTTTGAGAGTGAATGAGAGAGTGAGAAAAGAAAGAGTGAGACACTATGTTAATATTCTGACAAATTTTTGTTTAGTTGTCCTGCTTTCTAATCCTAGATCTATTTTATGCTAGAATAAACATTTTACCTAATGTGAAGGATATTTTCTTTTCAGTTTATCGTTGCTCGTCTTTTTTGTAGCACTATAGATGCTAATGAAAACCAAGTCATTTTATGCCATACAATGGCTTCTTGAAGCAATTTTTTAAATCATATTTTGTTTTCTTGAACTAAACAAACGTTTAAGACAAAAAATAACATAAGTATTAGACATTATCGAGACATTGACCTATTATATTATAACATGTTTAATAGCACGATAGCGCTACAGTAGTAATAACGAGGGAGCTTAGAACACTGATCTCATTATATGACCGCTTACACAAATTGACACTCCACTCAGCCCATATTCATGTACTGCCGCTGTCGCTACTGGCAGGTTAGGGCTGCTAACACACGTTTATTATCTACTAGGGCTACTACAGAAGGCGCGCGAGTTGAATGCAGTCGAGGTCTGAGGTGAGGGGCGGAACCGTGCCCAGCCATCCGCCACTTCTTGCCTCAAACGCCCAAAGTGTAGTTTTATGTTTGATAATAATCGCGCGCATTCGTTGATATCGATTCAGTTATATTTCGTGTGGTGGAAAACTGATTTTTTAATTAATGCTAGCTTTGCCCAGAACCTCTGTGTTTCAGGATTTAATTTACCTACATAACAGACATCAGATCAATCAGTTCAAGTCATTTTTGTCGGATTTTATTTTTATCAAAATCGGTTTACTAGTTACGAGGACACGTACGTGGTAACTGGGTGTGTAGTGTGTACCTACGAATAGAGAGTTAGTATGGGTGCTTCATTGAATTTGTTGTTGAGATTACGTCCGTATTATTTTAAGGTCCGTGGCAATACCGTACAAAATTAAAAAAATCTTTGTTTATTGTTGGGATTGTAGGAATTGCGTAAAGAAATACACTATCGATAATGTTTTGCGTTTTAAAGGCCGCTCAATCACATAAGGTTATCTGTAATTATGAATGATTTTAAATAAAGAAATAATTTAAAATTTTGCCAACCCTACCCAAAAGATTTAAGATATCCACTTGATGATCTGAAGCTGAACTTTGTCAATTAACGTGTGCTCAGAACTTAAGGTGGATGACTTTAAGCAAAAACCACCCTTACCCCACCGAGATAGAATACTTTACGTATTCAAGTAGTGACATAAGGCAGCATTGGAATGGACTGAGCTCCCACGATGTTTGAAGCACTACTTTGTCATAAAACTGACAACTCTGACAAGCTACCTGGTACTTCTAATGAAATATTACTTTGAGGATGGCGTATCGGCGCCGAAGTATGGTGTTTTTTTATGGAAATAGCCGGCAAACGAGCTGACCAAATTTCATCCGCTTCTAGAATCAGCAATAATTTTTAAAATGTTTCCATTTTCAGTACCGCAAATCCGGTACCTAAGTGCGTGTTAATAGAAATAGAAAATATTATATTATATTATGTCCATTGTCCATGGGCGACGATAGCCACTTACCATCAGGTGGATCGTCAGCTCGTTTGCCGGCTATTTCCATAAAAAAAGAAAATGTGTGCAATTCACACGTGGTAGGAGTGAAACTTTCCGAAATTTTGTTTTCAAGATAATGAGATGAAAAAGCAATAAATCGAATCTTCTACCTTGTTCCTCGCGCCATCTATGAATACAACTTAGCACTTTTTAAAAGATAACCACGAACATAAGAAAAAGAAAACAGTGGTAACTAACGCCATCTCTTAACATAATATGAAGAGTAAAATGAGCAGCTAGCGCCATCTATCTAGCAATAAAACGAATCTTCTATCTTATTCCTCGCGCCATCTATGAATACAACTTAGCATTTTTACTGTCTGTATAATCGGTCGGTCGATCGACAGATATTAAACAACGAAAATGAAATTCTTATTTTTGTTGATAAATTCTTTGAAAATATTTAAAAGAGCATTTGAAAGTATTTAAAAACAGTATAAAAATAAAACTAAAAAAAAAGAAATACTGAGAGACGCGAACCTGCGCATCAGGTATTGTGTATCTACGTCCTGACCATTGAGCTACGGAGAATTTAGATTCAACGACGAAATTAGCAGTTATATGCATACTTGCCGAGTATATTTCTGTCTCATTGTTTCCTACACATTTTTGTATTTGTGTCTCTTACCTGTAGTTTTTTCATCCGGTTTGAAATCACAACGATTCTAAAGAAGTTTCACTTCAAAAACTTCGACTCCTTGGATTAGATACTTTGTACATCATCCAGAACTTTCAGTTTCACGTGATTGAACTTAAGTCAATCGCCGTAGGTTAAATTGTTATTTCAAACTCGTATCTTTAACGGTGCTATTTGAATATTGCTTCAGCCGCAGCATTAGAACGAAAATACTGCTCCATTTGCCCATTTCGCTAACAAACATAATTTATTGAACTATAACTGTCTATATTATCGAGCGCACCAACTACGTATCCAATTTTCTAATCACTAGACTATTTAAGTCTGGACTAGGTGCACTCAAGGCATCTTGAGATGAATTACAATATGTAGGGAATTGCCTGATCGTTTGGCATTAGTTGCGTAAGGTATACAAATAGTAAGAGCTAGGGTGACTACATGGAGTACAAAACGTTGGACGTATCATATTTTATATTATAATATTTTTATTATTGAAGTGAAACTTCTTTAGAACCGTTAGTGATTTGAAACCGGATGCAACGGAAAAACGACAGGTAAGATAATATAACCGCTAATTTCGTATTTCAATTTAAGTTGTCCGTAGCCCAATGGTCAGGACGTAGACACACAATGCTGATGCCATGATGATGCGCAGGTTCGCGTCTCAGAATATTTCTTTTTTTTTAGTTTTATTTTTTTTTAGTTTTATTTTTTTTAGTTTTATTTTTTACTGTTTTTAAATACTTTCAAATGCTCTTTTAAATATTTTCAAAGAATTTATCAACAAAAAATAAGAATTTCATTCTTTCATTCTGTAGATCGACCAGCCGATTATACAGACAGTAAAAATGCTAAGTTGTATTCATAGATGGCGTGAGGAGTAAGATAGAACATTCGTTTTATTGCTAGATAGATTTTTAAAAAGTGCTAAGTTGTATTCATAGATGGCGCTTCGATTTATTGCTTTAAGATTCGATTAGAAATAGAATTATTTATAAAATACTGTAATATACATGTTTTATGTATAACGGAACATTGGTTACCAAGCACTCAAAATCTTGTCAGTATAGGTAATTATAAATTGTCAAGTGCATTCTGTAGAGAGACTGCAATTCATGGTGGATCACTAATATTAGTGCACAACAATATGTCTTGTAAAGATCGTAAAGACATTGTTAGTCTTTCTATTGAGCGCACTATTGAACTGGCCTGTGTGGAACTGGAGCGGTTTGTTATAGTTTGCGCGTATCGACCCCCCTCTGGTGATTTTACTATTTTTGAAGATACATTGGAGGATGTACTTAAACGGTTATGTGTTTCTAGAAAAGGATTAGTGATATGTGGCGACTTCAACGTAGACATTTTATCAGATAGTACTATGGCTACTAGGCTACTAAGTTTGTTTAAATGCTTTAATTTAAATCCATTATTCAATGAGCCAACCAGAATAACTGAAACTACAGCTACTTGTTTAGATAATATCTTTTGCAATTGTGAGATTTTAAATAAAGAGATATTCAGTAAGTTGAAGTCAGACCACTGCGGACAAAAAATTTCGTTGTATAATTCAATCACTAAGAAAAAACAAATAATAAAATGTAGACCAATAACTAAAAATAAGATTTCAACTTTTAAAGAAAAAATCCACTCGGAAATGCAAACGCAGTTAACATTACAACAAAGAGATCCAATAAAACTATATAACACATTGTCTAATAACATAAATAACGAATTTAATAAAATATTCAAGTTTAAGTATGTAGATCTAGCTAAAAATAGTAAATTTAGTGATTGGGCTACTGTAGGTATTTATAAAAGTAGGAACAGGATGTATGACCTTTACGCCGAGAAACAATACAATTTTTCTCCAACTTTCCAGGAGCACGTGAGAAATTATTCTAAAATATTTAAAATTGTTTGTATTCAGGCGAAATCAATGTACATAAAGAACAAAATTATTAATTCGGATAACAAGATAAAAACCACTTGGAATATAATTAACAGTGAGAACGGTAACGCAAAGTCCTGTGATTTCAATTACGAATTATTGATTAATAATAATATAATCAGTGCTGATAAAGACGTGGCAAGCGAATTTGAAAATCACTTCCGTAATATTCCTATAACATTAACCAGTTCACTAGCTTCTTCACCGACGGAAGCACTTTCTATATTAAAAAATCATATTAATGAATGTAATATTTTATTTGAATTTCAACATATAACCGCTAGAGACTTAATTAAGGCCTTTCAGTCTCTGAAGGTAAAGAATACGGGTGATTTGTGGGGCATCTCGGTGAAAAGAATACAGCATATTATAGGTATTATAGCTCCATATTTGGTCGTAGTTTTTAATAAATGTATAGATCTAGGTATCTTTCCAGATCTTATGAAATGCAGCAAAATCATTCCACTTTTTAAAACAGGTGAAAAAACTGATCTTAATAACTATAGACCAGTTTCTGTTTTACCAACCCTTAGTAAAATTTTCGAAAAGATAATATTGAATCAAATGCTAACCCATTTCAACAATAATAAATTATTACATCCTGAGCAATACGGTTTCACTAAAGGCCGTAGTACAACCGATGCCGGGGCTAGGCTATTAAAGCATATTATATTTGAAGCATGGGAGGCGTCACATAATGCCATAGGAGTATTTTGTGACTTATCTAAGGCATTTGATTGTGTTGAGCACGAAACATTGCTGTTTAAACTTGGCCACTATGGTATAAAAAACAAGGCCCTTAGCTTGATCGCGTCTTATTTGAGTAATAGAATACAAAAAGTCAGCATAAACGATATTAAGTCATCGGGGTCACCGGCTGTGATGGGTGTACCGCAGGGCTCGATCTTGGGTCCGTTTCTTTTTCTGGTATACATTAACGATTTACCACATTATGTAAAGAACCAAGCGGATATTGTACTATTTGCTGATGATACATCACTAATATTTAAGTGTGAAAGGAATAAAGTAAATTTCGACGACGTAAATAGTGCTCTTTCGCATGTATCGCGTTGGTTCACTATAAATAATTTACTATTAAATGCAAAAAAAACGAAATGTATAGAGTTTGTGCTACCTAATGTTAAAAAAGTTAGCAAATCTCTTAAACTAAATAACGAAACATTGCATATGGAGGAATCGACGGTCTTTTTAGGGGTGACCTTAGATAGTAAACTTCAATGGGGCCCACATATAACAAATCTCGCGACAAAACTCGGTAGGGCTGCTTTTGCTGTTAGGAAAATAAGGCAGTATACAGACGTCGAAACTGCTAGGATGACTTATGTCTTATGCCATCTTGCTGTGGGGCAAAGCAGCCAATATAAAACAAATTTTCATACTCCAGAAACGGGCAGTTAGGGCTATTTATAAACTTAGGTCTCGGGAATCTTTGCGTGAAAAGTTCAAGGAAATAGGTATACTTACAGTAGCTTCCCAGTATATCTTTAACAATGTAGTTTTTATACGGAAGAATATAAACGCGTATAAACAAAATTTTGATATTAATAATCGCCATACGAAGCGGACCAGCCAGAGTTTAGACCACCAAGCGCTGAAGCCGTTATCACTGCCGAAAGAATTGTAACTTTAGAAAAAGTTCTCTGGGCAATCAACAACTTCTCACCTTTTAAAATAGCAGGCCTAGACGGCATCTTTCCGGGACTACTCCAGTGGTGCAAAAACACAATAGCTCCACACTTGGTACAAATATTCAGGGCCTGCCTACTGTATGGTTATGTCCCGAAAAACTGGAGAGAAGTAAAAGTGGTATTCATACCCAAACCAGGTAAGAGTGATTACACGCAGCCAAAATCATACAGGCCAATAAGCCTCACATCATTCCTGCTAAAGACCATGGAACGTCTCTGTGATACATATCTCAGAGACGAGGCTTTGGGGCGGTATCCTCTACACCATCAACAACATGCCTATTACTCAGGCAAATCAACAGAATCTGCACTGCACAGTGTTATCTTACCTATCGAAGGAGCACTATCAACTCAATCTTCAGCGCTTGCGGCCTTCATTGACATTGAAGGAGCCTTTGACAAGACGCAATTCCACAGCATAAGCCAAGCCCTGCTCAGACATGGCACGGACCCAATTATAACCAATTGGATCGACGCCATGTTAAAGCAAAGGGCTGTACAAATTACAGTGAACGGCACAACACGAGCCATTGTGTCGAGGGGCTGCCCACAGGGGGGAGTTATCTCGCCACTATTATGGAATCTGGTAGTGGACGAGTTAATCTCCTCACTGAATGAGGCGGGCTTCTATACTGTAGGCTATGCAGACGATGTAGCAATCCTCGTAAGAGGAAAATTTGAAGCGGTCCTTTGCGACCTTATGCAAAGGGCCCTAAAAATCGTCGAACGATGGTGCAGTGACCACGAACTGTCGGTCAATCCATCTAAAACAGAACTAGTACTGTTCACAAAAAAGCAGATCACAAATATTCACCGCTTGCCAAAACTCCTAGGCAAGACCTTAACTCTGACTAAGGAAGTCAGATACCTGGGCGTCATCTTAGATGACAAGCTGCTATGGAACACACACCTAGATAATAAATTACAGAAGGCCTGTGCCATATTTTGGCAATGCAAAAGGCTACTTGGCAAGACATGGGGTCTTCACCCCAGAATTGTCATGTGGCTATATACTGCAGTAATACGGCCGATTATCAGCTATGGCGCGGTGGTTTGGTGGCCCAGAACCAAACTAACCACAGCCAAAACCAAACTGCAACAATTCCAAAGGTTAGCTTGTGTAGCTACAACAGGTTGCATGAAAACTACCCCCACAGCTGCACTGGAGGTACTGCTGGGGCTGGCGCCCCTCGATCTGTTTATACAGCAAGAAGCGGCGTCAGCAGCCATCAGACTAAAATCGCTCAACCTCTGGGGTACAACAAATGGGATTCATACTAAAATCCTGGAGGAGGCCATAGTCAATCAACCGTTGATAGCCTCCCCCAATGATAAGGTCCCAAAGCAACTCAGTTTTGATAAGAGCTACCAAATTCAGCTCACTGAAGAAACCAGTGATCATTCCGGTATACATGTCCTACGCATATATACCGATGGATCAAAAACTAAGACGGGAACAGGTGCGGGAGTTTACTCACCCGAAATAAACATACACATATCAATGGCCTTGGGCGAGCACAGTTCTATATTTCAGTGTGAATGTGTCGCCATAATACAGGCAGCTAACGCAGTCGCTAAAAGAGGCTTGGAAGGCCAAAAAATACGAATCGTTTCCGATAGCGCTGCAGTACTACAAGCCCTGAACAGCAAAATCATACAGTCTGGGCTCATACTAGAGTGCCACCAAGCATTGCAAGGTATCGGACTAAAAAACCAAGTTACCTTGCAATGAATCAAAGGGCATAGTGGCTCCCTAGGAAACGACATGGCAGACCAGTTGGCCAGGAGAGGTTCCGACCAGCTTGCGGTAGGTCCGGCTCCTATGCTACCACTAGCATTTAACCAGCTAAGGTCCTGGCTACGTCAAAGAACTCTAAAACAACATGCAGATCAATGGGCACAAATCAGTACGTGCAGACAATTTCGGGAAACAGTGCCCTGCCCCGATGCACGACTGACCAGACGGCTACTGTCACTTGACAGGAAAGACCTACGAACAATCGTAGGTAATATCACTGGACACTGCCCACTTAACAAACATTTATATGTTCTAGGTATGACCGACAGTCCCCTGTGCAGGGCATGCCTGTCGGCTGAAGAAACAGCCCCTCACGTAATCCTGGAATGCGTGGGAGTAGCTACCCAACGGGCTGAAATCCTTGGCACCCCGAGGTCGTTCCGTGAAGCCTGTGGAGACACCAGGAGGATCCTGCGCTTCTGGACGGAGCTAGGCTGGCTAGATAACTAGCTGGCACACATAGTTACGTACAATGGCCCAACTTAGAGGCTAAGTACGGAAACTGGAGCCCATCACCATCACCATCGCCATACGAAAAGAATGCATCAATTAGTTACGCCTTCGATCCGCCTAAGTAAAGTGCAGCGATCTTTCATAGGGCTTGGTATACATTTTTATAATAAAATCCCAAAATTAATACGTGACTTGCCAATAGAAACTTTCAAAAAACGTGTAAAGACAATTGTTAGGCAAGGGATATTATAGTGTAGACGAGTATTTAAATGACAAAGACGCATGGAAATGACCAGCTCTGCAACCAGTTCCGCTCAGAATAGTAAATACTTTTGTATTATTATCTTTTTTTTGTAATATTTTTTAAAAGATGTGCTGAGGAGTTTCTTTAGGCTTTTCTTCTCCTCCACGATAAAGCACCTTCCGAAAAGCCAAAAAATGACGTGCATAAGTGTATCAGTGATACCTATATGAATAAAATATTTTGACTTTGACTTTGACTTTGATTTATTGCTTTTTCATATCATTATCTTGAAACCAAAATTTTGGAAAGTTTCACTTCTACCACGTGTGAATTGCACACATTTTCTTTTTTTTTTTATTTATTTAACCTTTTTTGTACCTTACAATACGTATAGGAACAAAAGGCGGACTTAATGCTAAAATCATTGTCTCCCAGTCAACCTAACCTATTCATAAATATTCATATAATCATACGTTATAATGTAATAGAAGTAAATGTAGTTACGAACGAATAAATAAAATCATTCTGGTAAAAGGTTTTAAAATGTCTTTTTATTTAAATCAAATCAAATCTTGTAATGCTAACGCCCCAACTCAGAAAGGTTCCTTTATTTAGCTGTAAGGAGTCCATAACTAATTGACATTAAATATGTTAAGTATCGATTCCTCTCAGAGTCATTTTATTAACTTTAAGTAACCCTAGTGCGGAACAACGTCTAATAACCTTATCGATTATCATATCGATAGAGTATTAGTGTAGCCACATGTAAAATACGTTGAGAACACATAAAAAATAATACTTATTTTAGTGCTTTTAGAACGATGATTTATACTAATATAGTAATAAGAAATTCCTTTACTGTGTTTTCTTACTTAAGAACATTGCAAAGTAGCTTTTTTCTTTAAAATAAGATAAAAAAACTCGCAATTTTATATACGGCAATACTATACCTAATAGGTAGTACTGTACAGTAGTATCTGTGGCAGAACACTGTACAATAAATGTCAATTGTCAGTCAATTCAATGATAATATTATAGGTATTGTTGGTTTGATTTCAATCTGAATTGAATTGAAATTTAATTTCATTTTGTTTAATATCGCCAACCTATTTATTATATAATAATATTATCATGGTAGGTACTTTCAAATTAGCGAATATGATAATAACTTATGTTAATAAGTAAGGGGCACCAAGCGCACCAAGGTTGTGAATTGTAATCAAAACAACTGTATCGTTTTTTAAAGGATATGGAGTGTAAATGTAAAATACCACGAAAAAGAGTTGCAAATGGTAAACCTCTCTTTGTTGGTTTCGTTAGGCCTGGCACCAGTATGGGCAATATAACCGTTTTTACACATTCTGCTGTATGGTGCATAAAGTTCTTGGACTGAGTATTTTCTAAACGGATCAGAGAAATCTCGCAAATATCGCCTTGGCCCCACATGTCTATGCATTCTAACGTAATCAACAAATTCAATAAAATCGGCGAAATCCGCGAAAACAGGTACATTTTGCCTGTGAAATCACTCAAATTGTAAACCTAATGTCAACTGAACGTCAAAATCAATCCTAAGTAGAGTTTAAGTAATGGTATTTGTATAATTAACTTTAATTGCCATTAAGGACCTGTAAAGGTCCATTAACTGACTCTGGGAGTGACTAATTGAGATTCTGTACTAAGGAGCGATTTTAATGACCATTAAGTGACTCTGAGTTGGGGCGTAAGACTATTCTTTTGGGACCATTCCCAAATATAATTTATAAAACGCATTTCAATCTATCAGTAAAATCCCTGAAAAAGATATCTACCGCTTGGTCTCTGAAAATAAGACCTACATGTATAAAGCAAAACTACTCGTATTGTTTGCGTGTAGACATCGGAGGCCACAAATATTGATCTTATAGTGGCGATGCAGAGGCTGCCAGTGTGTATCCAGGAGAAAAAGGTCAGGAAAGATGGATGAGGAATTGAGTCGAAAGTTGGATGACCACCCTGACTCGAAAGCAATATGTTTCGGAACACTGCACTGCCCAGATTTGCGACCCGACGAACTTGTGATGACTACAATGCCGGATCTTCGTACTAAGGGTCCTTAGACTTATTCTTTTATTTTATCTATAGGTACTAATATATACCTAAAGAAGAAAGATTTGTTTGTTTGCATTGAATAGGCTCCCGAAACTACCGAACCGATTTGAAAAATTCTTTCACTGTTGGGAAGCTACATTATCCCGGGGTGACATAGGCTATATTATATTTTTTTTTACTATTTTTCCCGAAGTGAAGCAAGGGCGATTTCCTAGTTAGAAGTAAGGCTTATAATTCCCAGTGAGTCGGTTTGAATGATGGGTTTGAATTTCTGTACTCCTGGGTTTGAATTACTGTTTTCCATGGCATGGATTTTTGTTTTCCATGGCACCCACGACACAGGGTGATCCTAGGGTGTGGAGCTATGAGTGTCAAGCGTTATTTATTTTATTTTATTTGCGTCGCAGTCCCAAAGTTGCAAAACCACACCTGGTCACTCTACTAAGAGCTATAAAATCAAACGCACTTCACTGGCAATAGACGAGTTAAACCACTTATGTATTTGCATTACAGCCGCCAGCCAACGGAATACTCGTAAAAATATTATTTTTGTCTCAGATCAAACACTAGTACATTACAATAGAATGTCTTAGCCCTCATTACTACTACTGCTACTCTACGGTAGTCTTGACCTTAACATCTTGGATAAGACATCTGATAAGACTATGTGGCCTAGTTAGAAATGGACTAGCGAACCTTTCAGATTCATTGTGACAGGTACATTTTTGATCTCAAGTCACAGATGCAGTGAGTCTCATGTCTGGATATGTTCATGAAAATATCGTGCAACTCAGTTGTCTTATGTCGAATCATGAATAGCTAGCGGTCTTCACAGCTTCACGCTGAGAGGATTTTGCAACTCAATTATATAATACTAGATGTGCTCTGCGGTGTCACCCGCGTTAATTTGTGGAAAAAACTAAGTACTAAAATATATAAAAATATATGTTATGTAGCCTATAGCCTTCCTCGATAAATGGATCATCAAACACAAAATGAATTTTTCAATTGGAACCAGTAGTTCCTGAGATTAGCGCGTTCAACTAAACAAACTCTTCAGCTTTATAATATTAAGTACCTATAGATTAACTCTTCCTGGGTTGCCGTTGTCGTCATTGCATTCGGTGAGTGATGTTTTTACTGATGCTGTCCACAGAAAACATTTTATCATGTCTGCTTGACTCTCTATCAGTTACGGTCAACACAAGTCGAATAAAACGTTTATTAAACGCTTTTATACAAACTACACCAGAGACAAACATTTAAATAACACAGGTACCTACAATGATGTTTAAATAAATATAGATACGTTATGCCCTTACAAATCAACCGAAAAATCTGTTCCGATGTCCGCAAGGCACGCTTTATCGCTTTATCGCACGTCTTTATCGCTCTCGCGTTAAAACCACATCACTATCTTTTTCTTCACCTGATTATGAGTTCCCAATTGGGAACTTTTTGAGTCACACAACGCGCGCGCTTATGACATATCTGCCTCTTTTTAATATATAATATCATTGGGTACCTAATAAGGTACACACTAGATAAAAGATCAGTATTTCTTGTAGGTTGTAGGCGTACATTACTGTAACAGTATTTTTAAAAGAAGACTATTAACATGTTTTTCTTAAGTTATCTTTATTCTCGTCGCTCTTAGGATGTAAACAGACGTGCAACAACCAGTAGTGATAACGTCAATGGGTTACATACTTAAGGGTTGTGATGCTTGGCTATAGACAGTGATGTTCAGGCAAATTATTATCGATAACTTCATTTTTATGTTTAGAATATGTTGAAAAATCAAAGTGTAAAAATATATATATAAGTACGTGTCGAATTGAGAACCTCCTCCTTTTTTCGTCGGTTAAATATATCGAAAATTGTATACTCTAACTAGGATATAAATAAAACACATAGGTACGTACGTTACGACGTCACATTGTGCCACGTTATGCACCTATAGACTTAGGAATAGATGTAACGATAAATTTATTGGAGATAGATTATTAATTGTTAAAGTGCACGTGGTAATAACATCCAAAAAAAAATACTTTTGTGTTGGTCATCATGATTAGGATTGCGATTTGGATTTTTGAAACTTATCTATTTTTCATTTTTATTTTATTTCTGGCGATTTTTACTGACGACGTGCTCATGTATGGTGGTAGAGTTTTTAGAGGCCTTGTAAGTTGTAAGCTATGACAGATCTTTCTTAAATT
This sequence comes from Thymelicus lineola, assembly GCA_963932265.1. NCBI lineage: Eukaryota > Metazoa > Arthropoda > Insecta > Lepidoptera > Hesperiidae > Thymelicus > Thymelicus lineola. The sequence goes on along the minus strand of OZ010703.1, from coordinate 5,255,573 downwards.
TATTTTATATATTTTTACGCATTCGGCCACAGTATCGGAGAGCCAGAAATAATGTATCTCCAGATTAAAGACAGACAACGTTAATGCTTTTGGTTTGGTATTTGACTTTTTGTCGACATAAAAAAATTTGACCAAAAATGATTCAACGGCAAGTATCGATAAGACTAGTTCCCCGCGCTAAACCTTGTCAAAGTAGTATGCACTTGTAGGTTGCGTAAGAGCCACTTCACCTGATATTTATGTTTGGTTATCTGTGCACTTCTCGCTGTTGCTATTCCCTGACATTGCACAGAAGCACTGGTGGCGAAATAGATGCCACAGATTATGTCAAACGGTAGTTTTTTACACTAAAAATGTTAGCAGACGCTACATAATTGTTTGTGCCAGTTCTATGAATTACGGTTGTGTAAAAAAATTAATGTTTTTAAAGTTTTAAGGCTTGATTTAAATTAGGATTTTAGAAGTCTCATACCCATGAGTTGAAAAGGGTACCTTCATGCGGTATCGTGATTGTAAGATTTTATTTACGAAGCATTTTTACTTATTTATTCTGAATATTGGGTATAATCATAATACGATAGTAATAAAAAGCAAAAAGCAAAGCAACAACCCATAATTGTCCCACTGCTGGGCTCGGGGTCTCCTCTCACAATGTGAGGGGTATAGGCCATAGTCTACCACGCTGGCCAAGTGCGGATTGGTAGACTTCACACACCTTCGAGAACTTTATGGAGAACTCTCCGGTGTGCAGGTTTCCTCACGACGTTAGTAATAAATACAAACGAAATACATTATGAGATAAAGTTGTACAGCAAAGTAAGTATTATAAACCGCTTACGGTTCAATGTGCTTTTGCGCGAGTGATTTACGATAACTGTGAAGTGCATGGAAAAACTCCTGACCGCGAGATCAACCACTTCACTTGCCAAAAGAATCAACGATGTACGCTTGCGCACTACAGTGTTTATAATTTTATATTGAAACTTGTATTTTAAAATCAGGTATTTATCGTAATATTTTTCCTTTAAAGATTTTTATTCGTAAAAATAGTGTACATTATACATAATTGAGAATAAGCACAGAAATATTGCTAATACAATAATTAATTATCAATTTCATTATAACACTAGTTGATAACACACTCCAATCCGCACTGGAGCAGCGTGGTGGAGTAAGATCAAGGCATCTTCAGAGTAGAGACCCGTGCCGTGTTTAGTAGTGAACCAATAATGGGTTTGAAGCAATAAATCTGGTGATGCCTTCTATTTCAACTGCAAAAAAGATTTATCGCCTTTTTTACCCTATTAGGGAAAGAATTTTAAAAATTACTTTCCATTTTGATGTCTGCACAATTTTCCTCTTTCTACTCTAAATCCTTTACTAGATACAGTCGCTGTGCGTCTTTGGAAATCTTTTCCCCTTAAAATACGGTGTGCACAGTTGTCGAGTCAATTTTAAAAAACAGGTTTAAGGCCTTTAATTAATACCCTTACTTCTTTTTATACCTTTTTTCCTCGACTGTATTTATATATTCTGTTTTCTCTACTATCTACTATCTACCCAAAGGCCGCCTTGAAGAGATCTATAAGACTAGCGATAAGGTCGCTCTTTGTATACCTCACTTTATGTTTATAATTTGTGCAATAACTGTGTTGGTGTACAAATAAAGAGATTTAAGAGAAGATTTCTATTGTATTGTATTGTATTCGTAGTTTGTAGTTCTAAAACCTTAATATGTATCACAATCCCCTGTTCCAGGTGAACCTAAGGAAAGGACGTTAAAAAGTTGCTAAAAAAATCACGTGATTAATAGAGGGTCGGACAAAAATATATTATGACTAAATTGGTAAAAAACTAAAAAATATAAATAAAATGGTAGACACTTTTCCAGCCGATAGTACATTAAATAAGTGCCGGTGAATTGGGCAAGCAAAACTCAAGTGGTCTATTAGAGGCACATTTGGACCGCAGGCCAAGCGGCCAAGCGGCCGAACGGCCAAACGGCAAAGGTGCATTCGGGCTAATGGCGGTCATAATTATGTACTTCTAAATAATATCTTGCTTACTATTAATATTACTGCAAGACTCAAGATTGTCATTCAACTTATTTCATCTTTGCGATTATAATAATACAAAGGAATAAGCTTACTAAAATTTTCATTTTCAAATTCAAACGTGCCCCCCTGAGCACAGAAGTGTTCAATGAAACAACATACCTTGACACACTTTTACTTCTTTATCAGCAAATTTTCTTCAAGGAAAGCTTGCGTGAACATCACTCATTGGTTAACGGTGACAAGCGAATATTATTGTTATTGTATGCACTAATTTCTATTTTGTACGTTGGAAATTTTAAGAAAAACATTACTAGACCTAACCTACCAATATATTGTATATTTTAAACACAATTATACAAAACTTTTCAATTTTAAACACTTTAAAGAACTACAAATTAGTACTGTTGCAGGATGACTGATGACATTTTCTAATAAACCTACTAATAGTTAAAGTAAGTTACAAATGAAACAAATAAAATAAAAACAAATTTTTTTAAACCCAATTTATTTAAAAGTATAGTATAGTTAAACGAATATAATTAAATAGGTAATTATATCCTTTTAACAATCTCCAACTAAAACAAATTATTTTAATCAAGGATTATTTGAATAAAAAAATCTTTGATCTCATTGCAGACAAGATGGCGCTCTTTAAAAGTAGAAAAAGCTCAAATCGCCGATTACCCTCGGAACGTGACAGAGTGAAATCAATTTGGCCTCAAACGGGAAAGAAAGCTAATCAAAAGGAGGATTCAATAGGCGGAAACCGCCTCAAGGCATTACGAGGAGAGGGGAGTAGTAAGACGGGAAAAAAAGTGGAAATAATTCGTTAATCCCGTAATTGGAGCCCGCTACCGAACCGGAAAACAAATTTCCTATTATTGCGCGATAGGGCTGTCAAATGCGGTATGTATCTACTTTTATTATGATTTGATTAGGTATTTGCAAATACTAAAAATTTCTCTCTGATTATTTAAAAGTACTGTTGTGTGCTTGCAATTCGAATGTATAATTCATTTTGGCAAAAGGTTATTTCATGGTGAAACTAATTATTGTTATATTTTATTTAGTCGGTACATTTATTGACGTGATAACGTTTATAAAGACGATGAGCCTGAAAGGCATTCACGAAAACCGAGTAACGGCCGCTCACGTCACGGAAGCGCGCGCAACATTAGAGAGAGAGGCGCGCTAGACCGGCCGTCTCTCTCCCACTCAAGCGTAATCGGTCCGCTTGGAAGGCATTCTCGAAAACGTGGTAACGAGCCTGCTCACGTCACGAGCCACAACGCCTGCAAAGTATCGAGAAAGAGATACGCTGAATAATAATAAAACGAAATATATATCTGTAATTTAATATGTAAAATTGTAATTTTCATTCTATTTCCCGTTCCTAATGTGCGAATTGACAATATGTATATCATAAATTATTCTTCTACGAAATAGACGTTATCACGTAAAACCATTGTCCGTAAACCGACTTTACAGACAACCAATTTTTATAACAAATTTCGCATTACTTTTGCTCTCTGATAGTTTGTTCCTTCTCCATGTCCCGTCGCGACGAGCATTTAAGAACGGCTTTACAGTTTTACTTTAATCGGTTCACGGAATAAAAAACAGGTCAATTTATAGAATTTCATCTAAACATATTTTCGAATTTTGATACCAAGACCATTGAAGTATAATGTCATAGAACAGACATCTCGAACAAAATGTATGTCCCAATGCATTGGCGCCACGTGGCTTCAATCTTCAATGGATTCGTTCCATTTTGAAAGGAGAACGGGGGCTCAATTTTGAAAATGGAACCTTCCGGGCGGGACACACATTTTGTTCGAGATGTCTGCTCTATGACATTATACTTCAATGACCAAGACATACTTAATTTAGTAATTTACTAACTTAATTACATCCTTTAATATCTAACGCCGCAACTCAGAGCTACTAACAGTTACTTAAATGGTGATTATTTACTAAGAAGCGATTAAAGTAATTGTGTACATAAGTAAAAGTGAGTAACTAAAAGTAACTCTGAGTTGGGCGTAAGAGACAACCCTATCTACATAATATTCGCAAAGTCGAACAGAAAGTGTAGGTAGATAATTATGATCGGAGACTCATTAGAGCGCGATTGTCGTCCGGGTCGTCCCCTCCGGTCCGGCACCGCCACACCTGACCGGACCGGACCATTTGTGTCGCACAATTGGCTCGCACATTCATATACAGGGTGATTCTATAACACATCACCTCATTATTTTTCACAAATATTTCCTTATAAAAAATGTCTTATTAACAAACTGCTGCGGGCTGCTATGTAATATATGCTGTATGCTGTATGCAATTTTAGCGTTTGTTTTAGTAGATAAAATTTTAATACAATAATGTTTATTTGTCAAGTAATTATTGTTAGATAGTAGTCGTATATGCTATGAGACGCTTTGGGTAGCTTAAATATTGCCGACAAGTGAGTTGGAAACCCCTTTATCAATCCGGATTGGAGCCATGGAGAATAGAGGTAAGAAGAGCTATGTCTATATATGAAAAGTGTCCGTAAAAACGCGTCCAATAACGGGTGGCGCTGCGGTGCACTAGGATAAACTTTATTGAACTCAGCAAACTTCACTCCGCAGCTCCGTCTACAACAGCGTCAACGGCTATGTTCATATCGTACTTATTGCGACGCCAGCGCTATTATCGCAGGATGGTGGTAGGTACTGGAACTAATTCTAATTTTAGTAAACAGCTAGACATTTTTTCGGCTTTCCTCTCAAGTGAAATGGCTCTCTTTTCCTCTTTATTCTATAATTGGAGCAATGTGGTAAGGTACGCTCGAGGCTTTTTCAGTATAAGAAGAAATTCGTGCCCTGTATAGAACCAAAAACTTTTAATACTGAACAATTACATCTGCATCGCATTATGTCCACATAATATTGAATAATAGCTTACTTTGTGCCTTTTTTGGCTTATCAACGGAAATCAGCAACACCAACGGCAAACTACACCGATGCGTTGTCGAGAAAGGAGAAAGAAGAAAATTACCCAATCGAAACACCCTGTATATTTCAGCTGAGACGCCATTACATTGGCTCAGCTTTTTATTTGTTGTAGGTGCTTCCTTGTTCAGTTGTGAACACTCAACTACTACCCAGACCACATTAACCACAGCTTCACTTATAATGTGGGTTACATTGATTTTGTATGAGATAACATTTATACATAGACCTACTTATAAGCGAATTGACTAATGACACAATAGGTAGACTATATCAATTAGTATTGAAACTTTACCAACGAAGTTGCAGCAGATACAGACTTATGTCCACTGATCTGATAAATTGTATTTATTTGCTCACTCGATCTTCGTTTAGCATTAATAGTGTGTATTTTATTCAAATCACTCATCATAACAACACATAACTATCCCACTTCTGTGGTCTGTGGCGCCTTTTAAAAACAGCTCGCTAACCACACCCTCCTTCGGGCCTTTTTTCCTCCCGGAATTTGACAGCTACAGGGATCCTCCACCACGCTGGCCATATGCGGACTGACAGTCTTCCCACACCTTTGAGATATTATGGAGAACTCTTATGTGTGCAGTTTTCCTTACGATGTTGTTGAAAGAACTTGAAGAACGAAGGGCAATTATAAATATGTTCTTAATAATTCTTAACCTAATGTTCACTTAACACTTGCCACACGTCACTTTCATATCGTAAAAATCAATACTAAATGTTAACTTAAACACATCAGTCGATCAACATACCACATAAATAAACATAAAAATGATCCCTTCACCACCAAGGCACCAATAGATTAAATATTTTGACATTACACGACTTCCTAAATAATTCTGACGTCCATTAAGTGAATGTTGGACTATGATGACTGTGACGTAATAAAAATGAACTTCCTTCTGAATTATTTTCGAATCGCTAATGACGCAGGCACATGGGTGTGGTGTTCAAAAATCGGCCAAGTGTCACAGTGTGTGACAAGCCACGCGCAATTTAGGGTTCCGTAGTTGTAAGTTAAACCTATATTCGACGCATCTCTAGTACCTAAGACTTAGTCTCAATACTTGTACAATACTTACACGAGAATCAAGGTACAATACTTACACGAGAATCAGATTATTATTAATAGTGTAATCAGGTAATTATTAATTATCAATAGTTAGTGTCATTTTTCAAAACACGATCTGTAAATATATTGTATGTTTATATTAGGGCATGTTCATTTTTAAAGCAGACGGTATCGACTGCTTCAAAACGTACCCACGTACAGAATTACAGATCTACACGTATGTACATAATTACTTTTGCTTTCTTCAAGTCCCTAATTGAATATTCCATTGAAAAAGCAGATTTTGTCTTAACCGGAATGAACCGGTTACAATGAAACTTCAAAATATTTAGCTCTTCTCATTACGCATTCCTTTGCATATATCACGATATCACATACGTACAGACGACCCAAATATTGTTTAAAAGTTTAAAGAAACCTCGGAGCACATCTGCGCATTACTGGCCAGAGTTTACGCGTTGTCTTAACAATGATATTTAATTGCTTTAGAAATCTCGTGGCTTCCGCAGCGATGAAATGAGATTAATGCTGGCCATACATGATCAAGTATACTTGTCAAGTTTGCAGCGGACTTGACGCGGCATCCAGTAAACTTGACGGTATATGACTCTGGCTATATACCTAGCTATCTCATAAAACTGGATGCCGCATCAAGTCAAACTTCAAACGTGACAAGTACACTTGATTGTGTGTTGTATTTCATAACTTAAATCTTGTGTAAACATTGCGTTATGATTACGATTGGGTGAGTTTATAGATGAATGGAGTAAGAAACTTAACAATAGGCACAAATTGTACAATACAAATTAGTAAGTAGGTAGGTATTGTTTATTTGAATTTTATCACATATAATTACTGTACTTATTAATCTTATTACCTGTCTTCTGTGATTAATCTAAAAGATGAGCTGTGGAGATTCTTTCGCCATTTCTTCTCCTCCATGGGAAAAACCTTTCCGAAATGGTGGTACCTAAATAAAAAAATAACTTAATCAGTGTATCTTAAAAGTACCTAACTATGTGATTAAACCTAAAACTACAATTAAGTAGGTACTTACTATTATGTACTTACTATTAAAACCAATAATATTCTAACGTTAGATATTTTGAATTTAAATTTCAATTGAGTTAGACGCTAAAAGCAATAATTTCGGAAAGAACGGTCAGTTTTCAGAATGGGAGACATTATTTTTCACTTTGGTGAAGAAAAGGGGAAACTGCACATTCATAACAATTAGAGATGGGCCGACTACAACCGACTAGTCGGGAAAACCGACTTTTCGGCATGTTTTCTAGTCGCCGACTATTCGACGAATAGTCTATCCGAAAATAGTCGTTCCCTATAAACAGCGCTAGCAGGACAACTCATATATATTTTAACAATACGAGCCATTTCTGAGTATCTCGTATTATTCTTCCGCCACCACTCGAAAGGTTCTTATTTATTAGAAGTGATGAACAGTACCTACATGTCGAGCTCAAGAGCTGCAGGAGATTTTTCACCGTTATAAATATTTTCAATTTTTCTCGACGCAAGGTCTTCGTAACACCTCCAAAAATTGCGGTGAACTTCTAAGTTTTTATTTTGACCTTTTAGATCTTTTCTGCATGCGCATTCGGGTCGCTGCCATCATTTAAATTATTTTTTAGGGTTTCCAATAAAAACTGCGATTTGACGGTGCGCACATTATCAGCCTCGAAAAACTGTAGTCTATATCTAGGATCAAGCAAAATTGGCAGTGTGAATATTTTATCATTTTTTATATTTTATAGATTGAAGTAAGGATGATCGGCATTGCCGACTAGTCGGCCGAATAGTCGGCAATTTTCTTGCCGATTAGTCGGCTAGTCGGCTGATCGGCAATACCCATAGTCGGCCCATCACTAATAACAATCTCTATAACTTCTAAATTCCAAAAAAGAATATTGAGTAGCTACAATTGCTACTGAGTACGACCTCCCCTAAACTTAAAAAAAAAATCATTTGAACTCTGAAAACAAATTATCCCAACAATATCCAACCCTAAAAATAAAATGTAGGTACCAGGTCATCATAAACGTTCGCAGATAACATGAACAGCATTCATCTTTAGTGCGTTCACAATTTTAATTACAAGCAATTACCCGTCGCCGCAACGCTCATGATATACGAAAAAAATGTACGTGTCCGTCAGTTTATTGTTGCCGTAAAACAATAAAACTGTTTAGTGACACACAAACACACACTGCAGAAACAATAAACATACACGCACATGTGGGTTCTTCAACAACAAATTGTATTTCAAATGGCTATGAGATCTGTTTCGGTGGAAATTATTTATGGAACCCTTTTGAATGATTGTGTAACTGATGTGGGATACGATTCGTTAAAAAGGTAATATTGTTTTATTCTATCCCCATCCATTAGTCTTTACAAGTAAACTTCTAGACATAGACCTCTCCTAATTTGCTAATTCCAATTCTCTTACAGGTTCTGCAATGAGCCTTCTGAATCCAGAGAATACTCGAATTGTTTTCTTGAGGTCCTATGCTCCTTTTTTCAGCGCGTGGTCTCCATCCATGGTCTTTATTATTATACATATATTTGATTATAAAGAAAACATAATGTGTAAACTTATTATATCTTCACTCCTCTCTTTTTGAGAGAACTCCGAACGCAAAAATGTAACAGTAATGTCACGGACGTAGAAAATGAATAATGTATTGTAATAACATTTATTTCTTGAAGATTAATATCTGACGATAACAACCGGAGCCGATGGCTTAACGTGCACGCTGAAGCAGAACCACTCCTGAAAATTAGCCAACTCATATGGCTAATATTATTTTAGCCTTATTTTACATTAGATATTAATCACCGGAAACAAATAAAATAGTCATATAATTTACGTCAATATAAAACCAAAATACAAAAAAAAAACAAAAATCCATCATCAAAATTTTGCTATGGCAGTTAACGTGTTAATTAAATCAATACTATCATTGTTAAATCAATAATGAAATTCTTCTTCTTCTCCAATCTCAATCTTCTGAGATTCTACACAGACCTGACTGATAGAACACTACTCCAACCAAAAGACGAAACAATTACTCAAAAGTACCTTTTTACCTCACATCTACTCGTTCAAAACTAAACAGAATAGAAAATATAAAACTGCTTACATTAAACTTCTCATTAAAATCTCAAATAGCAGTAGTCCGTTGAAAGAAAAGCTTTTTGTCATGTTATCGCGTGTTTAATAATATTTCAACTGCAATGGGATTAAATAAACTCGGTAGTGAGCGCAAGTAAACAAATCTTCCGTCCGTCTGTGCTATGGAAGTCTTGAGGTTTGTCTGTCTGTAACTCTGCTCTGTGCACAAGAAAGTATTAATGATATTTCTGATAAAAGCCTTCCCAAATGTTTGCTACATCAAAGTAAGTAAATTGATATTATTAGTTTTGGTGTTAATATTCTTAATCATTTAGAGTAATTTTATGATAAAATACTTATTTAATTAGTTATTTAAATATGACGGGAATGTTTAATAGATTAATTTGGACTCGTTTCATCTAACTGCGGCCTGTGTGCTTAGTGCGAGTTTTACTTGATTTATCGAGTTCGCAAAGTAAATGCAAGTTGGCCCGAAGCTTTACTTTTCACTGCCGCTAGATGGCGCTGCTTCGGTCCTATATAAATTTTAGCCAACTCGCATTTACTTTGCGAGCCCGTTATGTCACGTAAAACTCGCACTAAGCACACTGGGTCGTTTACGATTTACTTTTACTGTTGCAAACCGTGCTGTCGATGTAAAGAACTCTGTAAGTCCAAAACTAATCAAGTGGACTTCGCGTGAAAACGCCTTTAAACGAGTAGGTACATAGATAAGTACCAGATTTGGACTTAATCGAAGTTTTTTATAACAAAAGCTGCAAAATATCGTAGCGATATTCGCACAGGATGTCAGCATGACTGACTCTTTTAACTTAAGCATGAAATATTCATAAAGAAGGGCGTTACAATTAAATACATAGGTCCAAAATTAATCTAGCGGACCTACTAAACGATGACATATGCATTTTGCTTTCTTTTAAAACCCTCTTTTTATACATACAATATCATATATACTATAATAAAACTCAAAGTGTCTGAACCCTTGAACGGATTTCGATGAAAATTGGTAAAATTGTTACTGATACTGTGGGTCATATTTTAGACAATTTTCATCCCGGAAAATTAAAAGGTTTCCCGGGAAAACATGATAAAAGTTTGAATAAGTTAAAACATACAATACAATACAAATATTTTTTAGTGTTCACCAATTTCAACACAATAAAAAGGTATAAAAATAAGAAAACAATCGGCGGTCTTATTGCTAATCAGCAATTTCTTCCAGACAACATAATTTCCGTATGCAAAGCTGCGGGCATCAGCTAGTTGTTTATAAAACAGACAAATTCGCATGCTTCACCTAAGCGTGACTAGACAGACGATAAAACTAGCGGCCAAAATAGCGATGATTGTAAAGTTTATAAAACCTCGCGATAATTACATGTACCGAGGAAGACATTTGCAAGATGTGTGGAACTATAATAAAGTGTTTACTGCTAGAGATTGTATCATTACTGAGAAATGTGAAACAATCACTATTATATAGTGCAAATACCTCATTAATGTATACAATTTTCTAATAAGAAAATGAGAATATGTATTTGAAAACCATTACCGCATAGATGCCGATATTTAGGAGGATATAATGAAAAGAAGAGAATGCTGCAATAGTAGGTATGTGTCTCCTATACTTATGTACAAGCAAACAATAAAGTGTTTTAAATAAAAGATAAATATTCAAATTATTTGCTAGCAGGTAGGTAAGCTATATTATTAGGTTGTTGATTGTAGCATACTTCACCACGCTGCATATTTCTACAAAAAAAATTTTTTTTTGTTCATAATTATTATAATATTATAAACACATCATAATAATATGTTGGCATACAAAATGAGAACATAAAAGAAATAAGGATATTGAATTAAACGGGATGTAAATAAGTAGTACCATCTACCAAACAGTCATACTCAAAATATAGTTTACTTCAAATTTCAAACAACACACGCTACAGTTAAAAGCCCGTTCAAATGTCTAACGGAGGAAAATCACGGAAATTTTCACTTAGAACGTGAAACAATAGACGGCGTCTATTTTAACGGAATGACTCAATCATCCCCGAAGCAATTAGAGATGGACTATTACTCATAAACCGTTTAGAAATCAATTAGTGCGCCACAAAGCATCGTCGGCGACCGAATTAACCTCATCTAAAACAAGAGAACCGCACGTGTGCAGTGAATAAAAATAAAACCCGCCATAGACAACGCTTCTTCGGTGTAATGGAAGGAGCGTTTAGACGCAACTTGCGGCTTGTACTTGCTACTAAATTATTTAAATATTTCTTACTCCACTACGCTGCTCCAGTACGGATTGGTGGAGATGTAAATATGTATACAGATTTTATTTTTAATAGAGACAATAAAAAAATTTTTACTTAATAATAATTTAAAAAGACTACGTCATATTTGGAATTAATATTTAATCTACAGTTCTTGGATTAGATCGTTTATTAATTTCGAGCGTGAGAGCAGCTTTGCCATGAGCAATGACATCAATAACGCTTATGCCATCCATTTCACTCGAGATTAATTTTACTAGTTCTGTAGCGATAATTACGAATTTTCTATTGTTAATAATTTTAAAGTGCTCTACAATTAAACTCGTTGTACGCTAAAAAGATTTTTGCTAACAGTTTTATATTATATTGAAACTCCAGATCAGCCTCAAATTGTACAAATTATAATTAGGTAGGTAATTACGTAAATAAATTAATCACCAAATTCACCAATCACTAAATTTACTATTTTTGGTTCTATCTTCATACATAAACATAAATATCAGATTCTTTATTTAAATTTAAAATGTATTATAAACTTCAATTGGATCACTTTATTATAACGTTAACAATGACTATACTTGTCTCCTTCACTCGTACCAACGACTGAGCGAAACAAACATACATCCAGTACTTCCGACCGCAGTTAACAGGTAGGGGGAAACATATCAAACGTTTATGCTACTGAAATGTAAATGTGGCCGACAAACGGACGAACAGACTAACAGATCGCTCATTCACTAATAAAAATCAATGAAGTTGATGGTGCTGAAAATCGATTTATGGAATAGATGGTTGATTTTTGTCTTTTTAATCGTGGAAATAAAAATGGATAATTAATTAAGGGAGACCAAAATGTCGCTGCATAGTGTATACGACATTATGTATAATGTAGTTTCGAGTTCGACGCCGGCGCTATTGTGGTAGGATGGTGGACAGTTTTTCAACTTTCCCCCCAAATGAAATGGCTCTTCTTACGTCTATTAATACTCTATGGGCACATGTACCTATCAATTGATATAAAATTTTATATGACTGTCATAGTCTGTTTTACGGTTCTCATTCTCATTTCCTGTAAATCTCAGTATAAATGCAACGCGAGTCGCGTCCCTTTCCTCACCTCTCATTAATCGAGTCAGTGTCCGGGTTACACATAAAAACATGGCGTATTACTTTTTATTAGTTTACAACACATAATTAACAAGTTTCCAAGAACGAACGTTTACCATTACGTATAATTTTATTTTAAACTTTTTGTCGCTGGAACCATGAAACTAAGACAATGTTTATATTACAGAATCTGTTCTGAAAAGAGGCGGGTTCATTTAATAGGTGTTTAAGTTTTTTCGGGGCTTGGTGTATTTTTTAAATTTAAATATCATAAAAGCACGTGTGGATGTTTTTTGTTAGGTAAGTAGGGAGGTTAGGGCATTAGGGTTATTTTAACGTTTTAATGACTTAATTCTAAAGAATGTGTTGTGGCTAGTTTTTCCATGAGCATTTGTTTTATAATAGTTACAGAAACTAAAGATCCGCTCTGCAGTCGACTGTAAATCGATATTACCTATGAATATTACTGAATCTTATTCATAATTATGGCACTCCCCGACTGGTAGCAGACGCAGAATCAGCCAAGATCCTGAATATAGTAATTCGGGAGAAGACCACACTCGCGGCGCAGCGCAATACGGACAAACCCGAATAACACTAATCTATCTATACTATAATAAAACTCAACTGTCTGTCTATCTGTCTGTTTGTATGTCCGGGCATCACATGAAAACCCTTGAACGGATTTCGATGAAAATTGGTGAATCTGTTACTTACTCCGAGTCATATTTTAGAAAACTTTTTATCTCAGAAAATTAAAAGGTTTCCCTGGGAAATGGGATGAAAATTTGTATGGAATATTTTTAAAGCATCAACCGATTTGCTTCAGCAACTAAGATATAACATAATTTCCGTATGCGAAGCTGAGGGCAACAGCTAGTCTACGTATATACGAATAAGCCTTTCATAAATTCAGTAATTTATCTGTTCAATAGAAACGTTGAACCTTACACTTCTGGGGCCACTCTGAGCAAACTCAGTACATGAAAACATTTTGGCACGACACTAAAACCACCACCACTGTAACCACTGTTATACGTGTGCATAAACTGTTAAATAAATAAATAAATAAATAATAAAATTGAGGGTAGGGACTTTATGCGAGCTAAAAGCGTTTTGTATCCGACGTAGGGCAACCTTTGTAGCCGTTAGAAGTTTGGTTTAGAAGCTAGTGTCAACTAGTGTGGTAAGCGGACGACATTCAGTTGTCTCGGCCACTGGACTCGCGCCAGAGCTTTGATTCTTATGAATCTGGAACAACCGTACAGAGTAAATGGGAGTAGAGTTTCCGATTGGATTTGATAGCGGGATTAGCGGGCCGATATAGGACACCTCTTTTTAATATTTCAGTCGTTAGAACGCATAAAAGTATGTAGGAGTAGGTATATATTGACGTTACAAACTGAAAGGTAAAATGAAAAAGGAAAAAGAACATGTCTTTTTGCTCGGTACAACGTATCGCAACAAAGGTGGAATATGTTCGGTTTACAAGTATTATGTAAATAGTTAAGTAGATAACTAAATGTTAAGTTAATTAATACGTGTAAACGGACAATTATTAGTTAAAATTTAGTAAAATGCTTAAGTAATTAAGTATGTTGTGAAGAATTGTATGAACTAAAGAGCTTTACAAAATTATTACGATGAAGTATGAGAAACATCTTAAATAAAAAATATAAAAACTATGCACCTTACTGATGAATTTCCAAAGATCATGTAATAGATACGTAAGGTATAAAATAAATTCTTTTAAAAAGACAATTCAAATTATCAATTAAATTGTGATTTCTTCAATCAAAATAAAAACTAAAGTAAATATGATACGAAATTGTATTTATTTCAGAAGACCTCTCCGTAAAGTTACTCTACATCAGTCCAGTAAAGAGTACCTAGCTACCTAAGCTTCGCCTTTGTGTCCATCCGTACATCTATCACTCAACTTGTTTGTGGAAACTTCCGTTCTACTGCAATTGTTGATGCGTTCGCCGGAAGTTTGGTTGCATATTTGCGTGACGTATCAAATATGAATTTGCGTTGTATATTGGTCTGTGTGTGCTTATAGGTCAGTAGAGAGCAGGTGTAATCTGTAAAAAATATTTCATTTTTTAATAGGAGACATTACTGCTAAGTTTTGACGCCAGAGTGCAGCACCAGTCGTTTTAAACTCGTAAACGGAATTTTTAATAAAGTGTTCAAAGCGTGGTAATATTGCGTATTATTCTTCAATAATGCATCAATGTTGTGTAGGTAGGTATGTGGATGTAGCAATGAAGGGACCCAGTCAATTCCAAAAGAAAATGTGCGAAAACTACAGGAAGTGGCAACACGTTGCAAAGGCTCGGGCAAAGAAATACTCGAAAATGTGTTCAGCACATAAACACGAAGATTTCATAAAAACTGGAAAGTATTAAGAATTATAGAATTATTTATTTCTCTATTAGGATGCCATCATATCACAAAGTATAATTATAAAATTAGTTTGATATGTAAGTTTTTACAGACAGTTTCTTACATTTTAATAACATTAATGCAAACATGAATGCACCATGATCCCGGTTTGTTTAAGACGAACTTTGCGTAGGTACCTAATGTTCCCTATGGCCTATTGGTCAATCAGATCAATCAAGAAAATATTTTTTTATGAAAATAATCGGCAAACGAGCTGACGATCTAACGAGATAACTAAATAGAATAATAGTGTTATCCACCAATCCGCACTGGAGCGTTCGGTTGGTTCGGTTCTATACGCTAGTATAATACCTATTATTTCAATGACCTATAACTAACAAGACTTCCAATAAAATTTTATAATCGAAATATTACCCAATCGAAAAACTGAACTGCCGGATGCAGCCGACATTCGTTGTAAAAGCTATCAATGCTAATTCCGAGTTATTTATTTAAAATAATATACGTTAGTTCAACTCGGCTGCAATTAGACGTATTGGGATCGCCGCCCGCTCGGGTTTGTGGGGACAAGAGTTCACTAACTCACTATGCAATGTGGCTACAACCAAGAACTTTATACATCTGGACGGCAAACTTAAATTAGGTACCTGAAGACGGATCATGGTCCACCATGATCCATGAAATTACTAAGAATCCCTCTGGATTCTTAGTAAGTTAGTTAACTACATTTTAAGTAAATTAATACGTGTAAATTAGTAACTTTTTACTTAAAATTTAGTTATCTACTTAACTACTTAATACGTGTAAACCGGACTTTAGTGCGAGTTTACGTGACATAACGGGTTCGCTATGTAACTGCGAGTTGGCTAAAATTTGTATGGGACCGAAGCAGAGACATCTAGCGGCAGTGAAAAGAAAAGCATCGGGAAAAGCACTAAGCCTACAGTTTCACATCACATCACACACAAACTGAAGCCGATAACAAACCCAGTAAATGATGATATTCACACACATAAGTATATATGCTTGCTGAAAATCAAACATCTCAAACAAGCACAAGAATATACCTATTTTTAAGATCAAATTCAGATCTTAATTATTTAGGTACGCTTCACGATATACCTAAGTACAAGTATCCGAACAAAACATTTTTTTTGTTTATCTGTGTAAAAGAACGGAACTATCTAACCATAGATTTAAGTACTAAATCTATGTATCTAACATACTGCCATTTTTC
Source organism: Thymelicus lineola (assembly GCA_963932265.1). NCBI lineage: Eukaryota > Metazoa > Arthropoda > Insecta > Lepidoptera > Hesperiidae > Thymelicus > Thymelicus lineola. Next base: position 5,239,247 of record OZ010703.1, on the reverse strand, counting down.
TCATGATCTCATCAGTTCTTGGTGGTTCGTGGTTGGTCTGGTCTTAAAATGTCCTCAGCTTACAAACGAAAATTACTATAGATGAACCATAAAAATAGACAATAGATACTTATAATATTAAGTTAATAAGTTGCAACACGTATTTATGATGAATTTCCTGAAGATAATAACTTCTACAATTAGATGTCAATTTTTTATTACTTACTCAGTTTGTGATAGTTAATGTTTTATTATGAAAACAGTCCGTCTCTAAATTTTATTGCGAGAAATCTACTAGTTTTATTAAGCGGACGTATGTAAATATTTAGATAAATTTATATGTGACGTAGATATTTAGGCAGGTTTCCTGTAGCTGGTGTAATGACAATTGAATTCGAGCCTGGTGTAACAATATCGACATGTTTACCTATTGTTAACGCGGAAATGATCGGTTACCTTTGGGTAGGGTTGGCCTTTGACGGAAAATACTAACTTAAGTAACTAGTAAACTTAAGTAACAAAAAATATTAAAATAGCTTCTTTTTGTACCTATACGTTGTTTTCCTTGTAAATTCTCGAGACTGATCACAGTGGGTACTTACAAGTTAGGGAAGGTCTAGGTCCAGCAGTCCTCCAAAGGTTGATGGATGGATGCTTTTATTACTAATCAAACTCTGCCAACCAAACGAGGAGTCGTGAATGAATGAATAAATGAATGAGGGAACAAACTAATGCATGAATGAACGAATGATTTATGAGTTTGAATCTGGGCCGGCATAGGTACCTACAACCAATAGGTAAATGCTTCTTTTCGGAATTTGTGTGTCTATTACATTTATTTTATTTTTATTTTATTTTTTTAACTTTTCAGGAAACTAACAGCTAGATACATAAAAAAAAAACCATACAAGCCACTCTGAACACACCAACCTGAAAGGAGGTGTGATTGTGAGCGTTTTCTATTTATTTTTGACAACCCTACGACACAAAGCGAACGCCCATTCGCGAATCACTCGCGTCAAACACATAACGCTATTAGCATTAGCACTACTACTGACTACAAAGCACCGACTCGACTCAAACGATATTGGGCGATTGGATTCAAATAAATATAAACTTAGTATCGTGTTTATGTTGGAAAGTTTGGCCATTATCTCGGGATTATTACCTTATTTATTAGCTGTTAAACACAAATAGGTACACATTCCCATGTAACTTACCTGAACCTTATTGCTTTTTGAAAGAAAGAAAGAAATTATTTATTCTGTTAAGCACTGCAACAAGTTACAAATTGAATCTTAATTAAAACATTCATAAAATTACTATAAGTTGCTACAAACACATAACCTGCTGCAGCACTGCTCAACAAAAAAGGTACGCACTCAGCATTTGCCGCCGTGGTGAACCACGGCTACTGATTTTCAGTACGACCTTTATTGTATCGCAGTTCGGACGAGTGACTTCAGTTCGCCGCTTATAGAAACAAAAAATAAAATTTATGATGATTTTTTTTGGTATCCATAAATTATGTTACTGTAAAATCCCGAACTACGGTAAATCTTCAGGTAAAGGTAAAGATTTACAAGTAAAACCAAAGATTTACCAACTTTTAATGGTAATATTTGGAAGTGTGCTGTGGTTATTGTTCATTTCGAACTTTTACCATCATACGTTATTTTGTTTTTTGTTTCTGCTCATCTGCTGTTTGATTTCATACAAATGCGGCGAGTACGGCGCGGATATAATAATATTACGTGCATTCACCATTACTAGTAGGATTTGTGTTCCTTCTCTCTGCGTTCTACCAGCACTATGTACCCAGTACCTTATATTAATCTTTGTTATCAAAATAAAATGTTAAAGAATGAATCAACAAAACCCTTTTCGTTTATTGGGGCGGTACCAGGGCAGCATACGCAGCAGTAGGTGGCAGCGAGTTCGCGGAAGCCCACCCAGCGAGCTCACAGCTCACACCTGACAAACAAACAGACGAACACCAGAGCTCACGGCTACCGTCGATAGTACTCAGGTACTTTAACTTGGAAGTATGATCGGATCAAGATGGAAATAATATTTCGACGCTTGAAAGGAAACATTGACTAAGCGACATCGCGACATTGAGCTAACTTTACAGGAGAGCAGTTTAAAATTGAATTTTTAGAAAAGTTGTTGTGTATGCCACAATATAGATGATAAAATAAGGATTCCAAAACAGTAACAGGCTGTATGGGCATAGCTCCCTTTGCCTACCCAGAATGGGTGAAGAAAACAAAAAAACATCTCTGCTTATATTCTTTTACGGTTGGCGCCATTTTCCAAAAAGATTGTGTTTTTATTATTCTATTAAATTGCTTCATTTTTTCGCAACCGTATTAAAAATAGTTGTTCAGTACACGTGCGGAACCGTCATTGCAACTCTTTGCAATGACAGGCTTTCCACACTCGTAACGAAATAATATACTATTTTGAAGTTATACATCCATTATGAATGGTGCGTTTGAAAAAAAAAATGAGAGTAAAATTTTTACGATGCGACAGCCAAAAAGCGACATGGTGAAGGTGCGTAGATAGATAGTATATCTATGTACTAGACGCACGGCATTCGCTGGACTTATAATTATCTTGTTAATCGAATTTACAGTGTTATTAATTTTTATTATAGATGGGCAATCCACCCACCCGGGTTTAAACCCGGTGGGTAAAAACCCAGGTGTTTTGGGTGTTTTGGGTTTAAACCCGATAAACACCCAAATTTTTGGGTTTTTACGCTTTTAAAAAAAAATTCGAATAATAAAAAAATTCAAACTGGTACAGTGGGCCACAGTTCCAGCTAACCATTCCCGTTTTTAGGGTTCCGTACGAAAAATCGAAAAACAGAACCCTTATACGATCATTCGTGTCCGTCCGTTATACGATCGTCTGTCCGCCCTTTACAGCCAATTTACTTTGAAATTTACTGGACCAAATAAGTTGGAATTTGTCACTCGTATGCTTTTTTGTGATCCAAGGACGAAGGTACATAGTAAACAACAGAATTTTGAAAAAAAATATTTTAACGAAATCAAAATTCAACAAAAACTGTTTTGCTAACCGTATTGTGTGATACATCAAATGAAAGGGCTTGTTGTAAGGATCTTAAATATATTTTTGTTATAGTTCTAGAATGAATAGTTTTAAAATTATCGAAGAAAGAATGAAAATAAAAGCCAAAAATTGGCAATTCCACTCCATATCTCCGAAACTAGTGCCGTTAGGATTTTGAAAAAAATACAGAGAGTAGTTCTCTACTATGTATATAGTGTAGGTACAGACAGCAGAGCAAAAAAATAAAAATTTTGAAAAACCCCCCGTATTAGGCTACTGCAGCGCCCTCTGATGGCCTTCCGCTATAAAACATATCTATGAACCCACTCTTTAGTGATAACTTTTGAATGCAAAAAACTGCAATGAAATCGGTCCAGTACTTTTCATAAAAAATGGTAACATACATACAAACTAACAAACAACCTCTAACCCCAAATGCATATACCGCCTTCATTTCGTTCCGTCCGTCGTGGGTAAAAATTAAAGTGAAAAAAGGGATAGATACGATAATAATAAAATAAGGCACAATATGTATATGCAGTGTGAGTATTGGTAGAAATTACATTTTAAGAATTAAATATTAAAATAATAAAAATAAATTAAAATATTCTTATATCTTAAATTAAAATTAATCTTGCATGCCCTTTGGTTTACTAAAAACTAATGATCAACAACGCAAAGAAGTTTACGACTTCCTCACAACCTACTCAATTACTTAAGAGCCATTTTGCGGTTAGACGCGCGGAATGAAGAATTTGATGTCAAAAATTAGTATCATAAGAAAGATATTAATGCTGGCAAATGAACTCATAAAATAGATCAATCCTTCATCTTGGATCTTCATTTACCGGAATTTTGAAAATATTAATTTGTTTCTGCGTAACTGTCAATCTAGCATAACTATTTTTCAGCAAAAGGACGACAGAGTCAATTTCATACACTGATTTTCTTTATTAAGTTTTATTAAATTGAGTAAAAAAAAATGTCTAGAGAACACTCATATATTATATTTTGCATTTATTACAAGGGATATACGATTACTATAATATTCGTTTCAAAATTAATTCAATAACATTACCAATTTTCATGGTTTATGCCATGACTTTACCATCGATTTTTGTATTCAATAAAGCGTATTTCCCATCAAAAATTTATGTAGTAATAAAATATGGTCTTTGTCGAATATGACACGTAATTTTTTTTTATCTTACTGCAAAAAATAATTTATGAAAACGAATTTACTTTACCATATAAAGATACGCACTGGCGCGAAATCAAATCAGTCGTGCGGCAGCACTCTTGGATGTCGGACCTATGTCAATTTTTGCTTTAGCCATCTAAGGAATAGATTTCGTAAAAGTAACGTAATTATATTGCCATTGAACAGTCTTGATCACGTGAGAATTTTTAGTTACAGTCAATTGTATTATTTTTAGTTTTCTATAATTTTCAGGGTTTTGTAGTCAAATCGGAATCATGTCTAGTCCGTTCGTTATTTCAACCGGCCGGCTAGCCCGTCCGGCCGTCCGTCCTTCCGTCCGTCCGTCTGTCCGTTCCGTATGATTTTTTCTTCGTCTACCCCTTAATGTGGGGTATCGTTGAAAAGGTCTTTCAAAAATATTATAGGTTTCAAAAAACCATTTTTCAATTCAGGGGTCCGTTTGCGTAATATTCTGCTTTAAACATCTTTGGTTTGAAGAAAACAATAGAAATTAAGTAACTATTTCTTTCCAATTTATGTAGTGTAAGTAGTAACGGAGAAAATCACGAACATACATATGTACAAAATATAACTATATCTATACTAATCTATACTATTACTATTGTAATATTATAAAGCTGAAAAGTTTGTTTGTTTGTTTGGTTGAACGCGCTAATCTCAGGAACTACTGGTTTGAATTGAAAAATTCTTTTTGTATTGGATAGTTCATTTATCGAAGAAGGCTTTAGGCTATCGGATTTTTGGAAATTCAACCCCTATTGGGTTGGAAGTCACTGCTGTAATTTGAAATAAAACATTGTCCGTTTTTAGACATTAGTTACTGTTTACAGTATTTAGGTTTTTTGTTATATGTGTAAATTACATATTTACATAGAAAAAAAATAATAAATAATTATAACTTGTATACACATACCCTTTATTTATACAACTTTTAGATCAATCTGTACTTTATAGAGTTCCGTACCCAAACGGTGTCAACGGGACCCTATTGCTAAGCCAAAATGTTGGAATGATAGAAGCTCCGACATTAGTCAGCTATAGTCACTTATTATTAGTCAAAGATAATACATTCGTTGTTTGGAAACTCGTGCACCCAAGTTCCGTCAACTCCCCAAAACTCACGTATCTCAAATACACAACACAAATACAAATCACCCTCTCATTTTTTCCCTTCACAACCCCTCGCCTCCCCCTATACCCCCCCCCCCCTCAGTTCTTCACCCAAAAGTGGAATTTTGCGTCGTGATAATCTGGGAGGCATCCGGGCAAATACCGCACTCATCAGGTAGGCGCAGATCAGCAGATCAGGATATCGGGATATAGATTTTTGGAAAACCGGAAATCCCGGATATCTCGGAGACGGTGCGTCCTAGACAAGTTTAGACGGAAATTTCAACCCCCTTTAGTAAAGCCCCAAACCTTATTGCTAAATCTTACTGAACCCACTTTTACCCCCCCCCTCCCCAAATTTTCCTAAAATACCATATATCTCCTAAACGGTACGTCCTAGACGATTTCCGACTGAATTTCCATCCGCCCTGTGGAACTCATACTTGCAACATTACCCAATCTTATTGGGCCCAACCTTAACCCCCCCCCCTCCCAAATTTTCCGAAAACTCCTTATATCTCCTAAACGGTGCGTCCTAGACGATTTCCGAAAGGATCGAGTAAAAGTTGTAGCCCATAAAAAGATTGATATTTTATGTGCCATACATTTTTCTTGTAGAGCAAGTGGTTTGGGAGGAAAGTGCGAATTTCGTTTCTCATAATTTATTATACTAGACTATTGTCAATATTTTGTTTTGTAAACCAACAGAAAACAATAAAGAATTCGTTTTTAACATTCAAAGAATAGTGTTCTGAATATCTTCTTTTTAAAGCTGTAATCATTTTTGTGTATGGATTGTATTTACCTTTATTTTTACGTTATCTTTTGTATCACGGTAATGATTAGGGTATCGAAAACCGATCCTGTTTTAAATTACCGGGATTTTCGGTACTCGCCTATGCTGGAACCGGGATTCCCGGGATTTTCAGTTCTTTCGGGATTATTTTACCACGGCTTTCCCCGCGTGAAAATAGTTAGTATCGCGTTTCCTATTTTATCTCTCAGGAGCATTAAATAGGGAAAAACTGTTTTCTACCCAAATCCGTATAGTCGTTTGCCGTGATTGAGTAACCATCATACTATTATACCTTACATGCAAACATAAGTTTCGTATTAATTGTATGAAAGCAACACAATTGTATTGCACAATTCAGCACTGCTTGGACGAGAAAAAAGAGTTAAATCATCTTCATTTATATTAGAAAAATATCGATCTGGGTTGTGTAAATAATATTATATTAGTATAGCTGCTTCATGTAGCCGACGTTCTGAATATCTTCTTTTTAAAGCTGTAATCATTTTTGTGTATGGATTGTATTTACCTTTATTTTTACGTTATCTTTTGTATCACGACGCGACATATTTTTATTTCCCAAAAGTTCAGAAAATCCCGGTTCTTTTATTTTGTTTCCCGGTTCTTTTATTTTGTTTCCTGGTTCTTTTGAAAAGTACCGTATTCCTTTGTAAATCCCGGGATTTTCGGTTCCGGGATTTTCCGGTTCTATACCCTCCGATTGATTTGAATTTAGGTATACCTATGTATTTCGACGCGCTGCGAATATCGCAGGCAAAATGGACGCATATTGCATTTTATAGATCACCTTGAAAAAACGTGATTTTTAATTTTTCACGTTGATTTGCCAAAATATTGATTTTTGCAATATGCATCTATTGGACATCTTTATTGTGATGTACCTAAGTAGGTGCCTAAAATGTATTATGTAAATAAGTTACCGATAATGGTACTACTACATTGTACTCTTGTTTGTTATATAAACTTGTTCTAATTGTTATATAAACTTATATTGTCACAAACCAGATACATGTATGTGGTCACAAAGTGTATAATTAAAATTATATGTTCATAATTTTAAAATTTTTACGTTTGAAAGTATCAAGAAGATAACTCGCACAGAACTGAGGTCAAGCGCGACGCGAGCCGCGCGAGGCAATATCACGCCGCGGAGCCGCTTCAAATACCTATAGTTTATCAACCGAGTTTTGCGAAATGGCTCTTAACCATTTTATTAAATTTTAACAAAATTTCGGCGCGCTAGTGACATTATCTACCTCTTTTTTACTTATAAATAATATCATTACTTAATACATGTAAACGGAATATTTGGCAGTTTTTATTACGCCTCATTCTTAGCGTCAATGAATAGGCGAACAGAACGAACATGGCGGCCTCACTTCAAATCCACAAAGAGATATTAACACAATTCGATACTAGATGGCGCTAGTCTCGTCCAAAGATAATAACCCCATTTGATACTAGATGGCGCTAGTCTCGTCTGAAGAAAGTTCGCGGGGTGAAATACCCTAATAGGATTTCACACACAATACATTTTCGCCCTTTTTCCAAAAAAAAATTATTACGTTAAATTTTGCTTCTAATCTGGTGCTAATAGGTATATATATTTTCATGTTTTAAACTTCAAAAATGACGAAGTTGCGTAATAAGTTGCAAACCCTAAATTAACCCTTTATGGAATGATTTTCCAAAAAAAATTATTAAAGTTAACTTTTGTTCATAACTATAAACTTACATAAAAATTTTCATATTTATAACTCTAAAACATCATATTTATAATCTTGGCTTTCATATTGACAGTCATTTCAATTGGTCTACGCAAATTGCAAAAGTTAGTGGATCGGTAATCTCTAAGCTGAATGCGCTGAATCGTTTGAGAAACTTTCTCCCGGTCAAGGTAAAGATAACTCTGGTGCATGCTCTCATCTTCCCCGTTATTGATTATGCTGATGTGTGCTGCCCTGACCTTAATGAGAATCTCCTTGATAAGTTGGATCGGCTTATCAACAACTGTATCCGATTTGTCTTTTGTCTTCGTAAGTTTGATCATATATCTTATTACCGTTCTCAGCTTAACTGGCTACCCATTCGTCAACGGAGACAAGTCAGGATACTTACAACACTTTTCTCAATTCTATTTGATAATTTTGCACCCGAATATCTAAAACATAAGTTTCAATTCCTGTGTGATTCTCATGATCGGCAGCTCCGTTCTACAGAGACTCTGGTTCTTCATACTCCTCTTCACCATACTGGTTTCTCCTCTTCTTCGTTTACTATCCAGGCTATTCGACTTTGGAACGCGTTACCCGTTGTGCTTAGGCGGGCTTCCAGCAAATACTCGTTCAAAAATAAAATTCTTGCTCATTTTCGTAATTTGGTTCATCATCGCAGTGGTTTACAGTCATCATCGTCTTCATAGAGTACTATTATTAGTTTATTTATATTATATTTATATTAGTATATGTATTATATATATATTTATATGTATTTATGTATTAGTATATGTATATATTTAAGTATATATTTTTTTAAATTTCCTAATATACTTATTGTTTTTTTTTACTTATATGTATTTTTTTTACTTATTGATATAAGTTTATGCATTTTTAATAACTTTTTCTTTGCAACCGCCTTCATTGCTGTCCAACTGCCCTAATGTTGACTGGCAGAGAATGCTTTTAGCATTAAGTCCGCCTTTTGTACTAATACATTTTGTATGGTTCAATAAAGCTTAAATAAATAAATAAATAAATAAAACTGACGAAGTTGGTCTGTATGAAAGCGACTTCCAACCTTTATTTTTCCCTCTTAGGGGATGAATTTCCAAAAATGCGATAGCCTATGACACTCACAAATAATGTGGCTTTCTATTGGTAAATATACTTTTTTAATATTACATAAGTATTTTCAGAAATAAAGTAAAAACCCAATTTTTTGGGTGTTTATGGGTGTTTACGGGTGTTTATTGGGTTTTTATCAAAGCACCGGGTTTAAACTCGGTGCTTTGCCCATCACTAATTTTTATATTACACAAAAAATACATTATTATTTTAAAGACTATAGTATAGACTGCTTGGCCGTTTCATAAATAGACAAAGGTAGTAAGATCCTAGTAATAATAAGTGCTATCTGTAACTGTGAGTAGACAAAAACACCGGTAATTTCTTGCTTCTTCTTTTCCTGGGACCATTCACAGCAGAGCTTTGTTGAACTCTATGGTTACAAGACTCTATGGTTAAAAGTATTTTTTTGTATGAAATAAGATAGTGCTTGACAACAATCCCACCCACCTGATGGTACCTAAGTGGCGATGATGTCCAAGATGGTAAACGCACTAACTTAATAAATGCCTATTCACTTCTTAAATCTATTTTGAAAAAAAAAATGTTTGAGTAATGCAATTAAAATTCAAGCATTCGTTATTGAATCTAGAGAAGGTAGTTACGTAGCGTTAGAGACAATGATGTTTAAATAAATATCAATATCAATATCATCCTCTTTTTAATATATGATATCATTGGTTAGAGAGATTTAAATGTACATACGTAAACAGTGCTACAGAGGATGTTAGCGTAGCCAGTAGTGTTCTCGACGGAGCAATTAAAACCCACTGAGCTCCAATAAAATCAATATAAAACTGTTAAGTATATGTTTTAAAGTATTCGGAGGTCAGGTTTTATGTGTGGTCTCTGGAAATAGCTGGTGTCCGGTGGGCTCGGTGGCAAGCGAGGTGGGCAACACTCAAATAAATAAGTCGATCAGCGTAACGGTTAAATCACATAAACCGATTTTATTGTGTTTCCAACAGGTTTCTCTGTTTTATCGTAATTTCGATATAAACTGTTCGATCGATTAACTCGCTTGCTAAAGAGATAAATTCATCACTAGCTGGTCCGGTTTATAAATAAGGAAGCTACCTATAAATCAGTGTTATATCTACCTAGGTAGGCATTTATGACAGATCTTTATGAATAAGACAGACAACATTTAGGCATTGAAGTATTATTACTAGCGTATAGAACTGACACCGCGAACACAATGTATGTACCAATGCATTGGGGCCACGTGGCTTCAATCTTCAATGCATTCGTTCCATTTTGAAAGGAGAACGGGGGCTCAATTTTGAAAATCGAACCTCCCGGGCGGGACACATTTTGTTCGAGATGTCTGTTCTATGACATTATACCTACTTCAATGCATTTAGGACATTTTATTATTATAATCTCACAAAGGTAAGCTACCCCTAGTTTCTACTGTCGTCCACAGAATAAATGGGTTAATTTCTGAAGGGCTAAAGCAATCTTTCCCAAATTGGGCGATAATGCCCCCTTGTGGGCGGTAGAGGCCTAGAGGGGGGCAGTAAGGGACCCAGAAAAATTGGGGGGCCCTGATGTGATTTAAGAATTTTGAATAAAGATACTCTTAATATTGTAAAGTTGCATTATTATTGCTTTCTCTGGTATGAAGTTTCGTTTAGAATATAGATTTAATTAAACTCCAGGCGAGACTAACTAATATGTTATTGAGGTTTTTAAGGTGAAAAAAATGGGGGTCTACAAAATAACTGATTTTCAAAGTGGGCGTTTGACGAGATAAGTTTGGGAAACTCTGGGCTAAATATTTACCTAAATCCTTGTAAAATATAAAACAAAAATCTGATTTTAACCACCCTGGGCCAAAAGCTTGGTAGCCACTGACAATCAGAATCATTAATTAGTATTTACGTTGTAGCACAGAAGACAATGATGTAGGTAGTTAGAAGGGCTTGAAAATAAAAGGCAACGAAAGCAATGGCCACATTCACAAACAGTACAAGTCACTTACTAATATTATAAATGTGAAAGTTTTTAAGGATGTTTGTTAAAAACGCAATAACTACTGAACGGACTTTCATGGAAAGGAAGGCCGTGACCTGATGGTGATCTGGAATAAAACAGGGTACTTATTATTTCCTCGCCGCGGGCAGAGAGCTAGTTTGTAATAAAGTGCTCTGCTGTGAGCTGTGAGCTCTGATACCTACTGTGAGATAAAGTTGCAAGTTTTAAAAAGCAAATTCCAAATCTATCAAATTAATCAGTCTATCAATTAAATCTATCAATTAAAGTAAAAACTGGTGACATCTGTTATGAAAACTTTTGTACTATTAAAACCAAGACTCATCTACTTAAATAACTTATAGTAACATCTACTCAACAATAGATGGCAGTATTGAGGAACATAATTCGTATGGTTTCACTTTTATGCTAATTTAAAATTTTAATATTATTGAAAAAATAAAAATACAATAGTGTATAAAATATAGTACTTCTAAACGACTAAAAATAAAGAATTTAAAAATTTTCATTCTCATAACTTCATTGTTTAACATAAGTAATTATTTCAGAATGAATCCGAACGGTGACGGCTGTCACGGCTGATCATTTGATCGCAAAATGACGTTTCTCGACAGTTGGGCTTTGTTATCGTGCCGAGTATTTTCTACATTTCTTATTAGAAAAAATTTTTTGTGTATTAGTGCAGTCCAATTTCATATGGATATAAGACATGAAGCAAAGACAACAATGGAAATCGTCAACATACCTCCCATCGTTTCAACATACCGGCATGCATTGCACACTTTCGATGACAAATTCAAAAGTGATTTCACAACAAACTTGAATAAGTTAAAAACTATGATGGATGGGTTAAAAGCGGAAGATCTAGGCTTCGACGACGCCTTCAACGATCCAGCTATTTGGAGGAGACCGTTTAAGGCTCCATGTACCTACATCGAAGTGTTTCAAAATAGACGAGTGAACATGAGTATTTTCGTGTTGAAACCAGGATTTAAGATGCCCCTACACGATCATCCACATATGCACGGACTTTTAAAGGTAATTTCCGGAGCAGTACGTATAAGGAGTTTTACTGAACATCCTCTGAAGGAGACCACTAGTTCTTTAGACTTTATGACCCGGGCGAAACGCGAGGCGTCCAGATTAGCTCAAGGTATGCACTTAAAAAGGCGGTTCTATGCGCAGGTTTCTCAGGATAGTATGTGTCAGGCCAATTCTCCGACCTGTGTGCTCACACCAACAGTGTCAAATTACCATGAAATAGAAGCTTTGAGTATGCCAGCAGCATTTTTTGACATTCTGTCTCCTCCTTACGATACACTAATAGAAGGTATTGGTCCTAGAAGATGTAGTTATTATCAAATTATTAATGATATAAGCACCAATGTAGTTGAATTACAAGAAATGAATGTGCCAGATTGTTTTTATTGTGATCAGGCACCATATCTGGGCCCTATTCTCTCGTAGAAAACTTACTTGCCCTGATTAGAAGAGAAAAGTTTTATTGCTCATAAGAAGTTTAATATACGTGTAGCACAGATGAATTTAATTCCATATGTCTAGCTAGCACTGTAGACAGATGTTTTAGGTGTCATTTTTAAATTGAAAAATTTATTAAAAGTGCATGTAAATAGTAATAATATTAGCACTGGTTTTAAATGACAAATATTGTTTACTATTAAATTTTTAATATTTACCACCATTGTGAACTTTCTGATAAATCCATATTTATACAAAAATTGCTGACCACTTACAAAATTATTAATAAAAAATATTAATATCATAATACCCAATAATATAACAAGGTTATTACCCATTGTCATACAGCCATGTTATAAAAGTAATATGTTACATCACATCTAACATATAAAAACTCATGTGTGTTTGTGGTAGCTCACCTCTGAAAAGGCTTGACCAAATTTTTGTGCATATTTGGTATTTATGAGAATAGTTTTTTAAGTATTATTTCACACCGTTAGGTGATTAGGGTCCCTATCCTGAAAAGTTTCACATGTTAATAATTATGTCTTGATGTTTTTTGAGTCAAATTACCATGCCATAGGGTATATATGTTACAGTATAATGATAAAATAATGTTAATCTTTTCTTTTTTTGTACATAGTTGCTCCTGAATATTTGTTAGGTATAAAATTAATGGAATTTGATTCCTGACTTGGCAAAAAGATCTCATTTGTGTGAGAGCATTTACTATGTATATTTCTCAAGATATCCAGGTCATACACAACACACAAGCATTACTTTAAAGACCCATAAAGGGCTCTAACTTTTTTGTTATTGGTCCATTTGATGTGGAAAACTTCACTCTATAGTCCATTTTTAAGATGAGAATTATTTGGTAAACAATGTTAACTGTTATTGTAATTTGTAATTTAAATTTAAACATAAAACAAAATTAAAAGAATTTAATAATAATATAATTTCATGGCAAAACAAATATCTGTTAACTATTAATTAATTATTAAAAGTAATTTAAATTATTATGATATTTGAATAAAAAGTAATGCCAAGATTATTTACCAAGTAAGATTCCTAAAAGAATACCTACTTTCTAGTCCTACTAATATTATAAAAGTCAAAGATAATAAACTAAGATATAAACTAACTAGTAACTACCCTCAGTTTTCATATATATTTTTTTAATAAAATATAGCTATAAAGGTAGAATATGATCTGGAATAATTAAATCCCACCAACAACATTTTCATGATAATTGTTGCCAAGATGAGACCATAATATTATTGTCTCTACACTAAAAAGTTATCAGATCTCACATAGAGCCAAGCTTCTAACTATAGAGTTAGAAGCTATAGTTGTATAGTTAGGGCGTCTGCCCTAAATATACAAGTCCCATCGTCATTGACGCTACACCAAGCATTTTGTTTATCTGGTATAATCTAAAACCAAGTTATGAGGGTTCAAAAAAATGACGAAGCGCTCGAGAAAAGGTAGGGAGAAAAGGTAGGGAGAAAAGATAGGCCCCCAGATATAAATGCCAGTTTTCTTGCTGTAGTACATAAATTCTTCTACTCCTTATAATAGAAGCATTTTGTTTTTTAGCTTTTTCTTCTGTTGCTACTGAAACGGAGGTTAATTTTGAAATAATGCCTTTCACACTGTAAAATAAACTTCCCACATAAAAATGGTATTATGAAAAGTAACTGTATAGTCTACAAAAAAAAAATCAGTAGACAAAATTAACTTACTTCTTTCTGCATTAAAGTTTTTGTATGAATACTTTCATATTTAGAGCTCCCCTTAAAATCATCCGACTAATTTTCTGAAATATTTGCGGCAATATTAAGTGCTCTCATACATATGAATTTAAGAAGCTATTGAAACTTAATAGTTCAAATGTTTTTGTGTCTTGTTTTAAGATTATAGATGGTGTATAATATGATGTTACGATGAATTTTATTATTGATTAATTTTCTTGTGTGTGAATGAATATGTTTTATTGAATACCAATTAGTAGTTACCACTAAAAGCATCACATTTGTTGCTAATTTTAGTCTTTTAGAGTAGATTAGGGGACTGAAATGATACATTCAATATGTAAACAAGGAATGTATGTTAACTAAGTTTACAAATACATCCTAATTTTGTAAATAATATACACCTGACATTTATGCATGTTAAATACATTTTGTTTAATATTTCTTATTACAGTAGGCATAAAGTCCACATTAAAATGTATAGATGGGTATTGTTTAAATAAACTGATTGGACACATCCAAAATTCAGCATTAATTTAAGTATCTTACATCAGTTTTAATGAATTTTACTTAGTAAAAATTGTGTTGGATTTAGTGAATCCTAAAATATAGTATTAATGTAACAGAATACATGTATATTTTCAGTTGTTAAAGTATTATGAAAGTATCTGCTTAGAAAGCTATTATGGTCACATGTAGATCTATCATCATGTTCTGATATTAGTGACTAAATAGTGACACTTGATAAGATTTATCTTTTTTTTTCCAGACAGCTTCAACAATATATTTTTGCAACAGAAAAATATTGGTTTCAGTTTGTTTACATAGAATTTTAAAATAAGTTCAGTCAAATGATCTGTTTATTCTATGTGCCAAGAAGAGTTTATCTAAGTGATGCATCAATATTTATAATAGTAAACTTATATTATGTCTGATAAGGTAACAAAATAAAAAACCATGATAAATAATTGTGAAATCACAATCTAACATTCTAATAAGAATTCCTTGTTATTCTTCAAATTAAGTGAACAAAATAAATCTGAGTTATTATGCACCAATTTTATATTAAATTAAGGAAGTCTATTGTATGTTTGTTAATGATGTGAAATGGCAAAAAAATCTGTGTTACTCATTGAAGTATTATTATTACTAGCGTATAGAACCGACACTGCAAACACCATGTATGCCCCAATGCATTGGCGCCACGTGGCTTCAATCTTCAATTGATTCGTTAGATTTTGAAAGGAGAACGGGGGCTCAATTTTGAAAATCAAACCTCCTGGGCGGGACACACATTTTGTTCGAGATATCTCATGTCTGTTCTATGACATTATACTTCAATGGTATCACTCAGTTGGCTTTGTAATTGCGTAACTTAAGCAATTTTTTTTCCCTTTATAAAAAATAACTGTCTTGATTTTTTTTTTAATAATCGATTTTTCAGTAACAGCATATTTTAAAAATATGATTTTCAAATAATTTATTATTAGAGGCATTATGTACATTCCATACTTTAATTATGTTTGGCTATTAGTCACCACTTATTCAAAATGAACATAATTATATTAATATTACCTATAATAAAATCGTAGATTTGTATAAAATTTACTGTAATTTTATGATCTCTGAATTTATTTGACTTTATTGTACAGTCGACAAAAGAATTAAGTGTGCAGGGCATGATTCTACAACCCTCTGTAATGTTTAATATTACATATTGTTTACGTTATTATCAATGTTAAATCATACCTTACGTATACAGGTAATCATTTAACATTGATAATAACACAAACTGTAATATCAATAATTACAGAAGGTTTAAGAATCATGGCCTGCATATTTAATTGTTTTGCTGACTGTACCTATAATTTATTAAGCATAGTTACTATGCTGTCATATGACGTAATTGCAAGTATTTTTTAAAGTCTAAACTATTGTGAAAGGGCCCTTATGTGATTTGATTATGAACACACAAATTAAATTCCCACCATTGTGTATGACTGAATTCAAATAATTCCCGCCATTTATGCGTGTGGTTGGAACAACTATTCATCTTGCTCGTTCGCAGTTGACTGACTGAGTTGCAGTTAATTGACCGCAAATTAGTGCGCGTCGTTTTTCTACGGCACAGCTTTACTAGTAGATAAAACAGAAGTCTTTGATATATGGTCGTTACCTGGATTTTTATTTAGGAATTAATTTTATAAACATATTATACATTGGCATTTTTCGCTTTAGTTTAGATGTACCTATTTATATGTAAAATAAGTTTTGCTTTTAGATAACAATACCATTTGAAATGTTTTTGTTAATAAAATCTTAAATATACGATATTTTTATTTTAAATACGTCCCAATATTAACCGATTGATTATTATTTATTGTTGTAAAAATAAAACACAATGTAGTAAAATGGATAATATATTAAATAATTAAATGAATTAATAACAGACTAAATGAACACACACAATTTTATCAATTGCACACAAAATTGTTTGACTTTGGATATGTAAATTAAGTTATACATACAGTAAGTTCAATAAGTAGCATTTATATAGGGAGATAAATTATATACGCATGTGGAGAATATAATTAAGTTGCACATAAACAGTTTCAGTGGTTATACATATATGGCAACATATAAATTAACTCAAAGTTTACATAATGTATTATGTAGGTACTGCTGATTTTTATTCTCGATATTGATGGTGAATAATATGACTAGTAATTAGGTAAATGATAACACAGCGAGACATTAATCCTTTATAACACAGATATTCTATTTTATATAGTCTCAAAATGCGCGGCTTAAGTAGATTTATAATTCGATATTATATTTATTTATTTTATTTATATTTATTTTGCGAGTAACAGAGACCCATGTTTGTTAGTAAGTAAGACTTATAACTATGTTAGTACATAACCTAAACAAACTTAATTTGTAGTATAAGGTAATGCGAGTCACCGCTGCGCCATTCCACTAGACACAGCGCAGCAATGACTCACATACCTACAGTCCAGCCTGCTGGCAATCATCTTTAGGATGCTGTTGGCACTGCCCCGCAGTCTGCGCACCAGGGACCCGCACCTTTTGCGCATCGTGGCATAGAAGCAGTCTACCCGCGCTGTCGCGAACATCCCTGATGCACTGCAAAAACGGGGCAGTCCCATAAGCACCCTAAACGCATTATTATACTGGATCCGGAGGGCATTGTAAGATTTAAGCTTGAAATTGGCCCACAGGTTGCAGGTGTAAAAACTCGTGCAGTAAGCTCTAAACAACGTAGTTTTTACATTGTTTGAGCAACGCGCAAACCTTCGAGCCAACATGTTCGCTCTCACTGACAATGCCCTCCGCTCCCTTTCTATATCAGCGTCATCTCTGAGGTCCGGAGTAAGCATGTGCCCAAGGTATTTAAACTGGTATACACGTTCTAAATTTGTACCGTTTAGTGGGACAGGTGGAACTTGCTCTGGTGTTCTGCCTCCGGCCTCAAAGACCATCACCACACTTTTTTTCACATTGTTGGTGAGACCATGACTCCCCACATATGATTCACATGGCCAGCAGCTTCCGAAGGCCACAGATCGACGCACTCAGCAGCACCATATCGTCTGCGTAGCTTATGTTATTCACACAAACACCGTCTATGTGGCAGCCGACCCTGGTGCCGCTGAGCTCGCCGATCAACCCGTTTATATAAAGGTTGAAGAGCGTTGGTGAGCTTAAGCCAAATTTATAATCCTCAACTTGTAACAACTGTTTAGAAGTCACAATATCACAGTTTTAGTCATAGATTATGTATAGTTATAATAGATTACTGAAAATGTATTACTGAACATGCCTTAGATTTTGTTGTACTGCAAAACATATAAACTTATTTAAATAGTTTAACGGTTAACGTCAAAACTATTTCAATGGTTTTCTGTTTGAGGAATTTGAGATAATGTTATCATCACTCAAGATTCCCTAAAAATGACGAAGATATTCACAATATTAATGACCAATACTTAATGTACTTGATAAGATTGATTGGAATTTAGGTATTGGATTTAATTATCATAGTGTCATATAAATTAGACAACTTTGCGAGAAATAAGGTGTAAATTATAAATTTTTAGAGCTTCAAATATTTTATTGGTATTGAATTCAAATCGTAAATATGTTTACTACGTTATCTTGCTTCACAGTTTTACCTATTTACAAAACAATACACAGAATCGGAAACACGTGAATCTAGATAGATAAGACCCAACAAATATCTCACGTACACGATATCGAACTATTTGTCTTGATAAAAATGTTGAGCACGCTTACAATAATACAATGAATAATTGTGATTATAAGTACCTGTTATACTGGGAATATTAATATAAAAAAATTGCAATCAAATAAAAACAGCAGTAAATTAATTAAAATGTCATTTATTTGTTATGATATCTACGTAAAAAACTTAAAGGGTAGGATTTTTTTAAATATATGTTGAATTTTACATTTTCGAAAAATAAAGGGAAGATGATGAAAAGCGTGTCAAACAACATATTATTATTATAACTAAACCACATATTACTTAAAAGTTCCATAAATGCTTGTAATCGGAATTATTTACTTACTAACATATCACATAATACAATTTTATTAACGGATCAAAATTTATAATGGTTTAATCACACAGTATCAACTTTGTTACACACACAGAAATTTTGTGTTCAGAATTATATTTTTGTGTTTGTCTAATGCCGTACTTTAAAAGACCAGTGTATATACTTCTTTATACAAGTATAATATTTATTACCTATCTTACACATATTTGAAAAGGAAATACAGACATATCAATCAAAATTATCTTACCGTAGCTATTTGGAATTCGATAAATATAATACATAAATAAATCCGGATATCTGGAGCTATTGTTATAGTAAGAACTGAGACACAATATATTAATAAAATATGTGTTTATGTTGCAGCTTATTTAATATTTTGTGATGAAAACAACCGTACTTATATTTATAGAATACTTACGTAATTTACGTATGCCTTAATCTCGAGTAACAAATCAAATATAACAAAGTTGAAAAATTATAAAAATAATTGGAAGAACTGATTAAAATTTTTTAGGTATTAATTGGATACTTGCAAAAGATAATTTCAGACAGCTAATCATGTCAAAATGCAGTCGGATGTTTCACAGATATATGCGGCAATTTACAATAATAAAATATATTGGCGCCTTGAGTTTCACAAATTAACTTTGTCTCTTATTAATCTGAATCTCTTATAAATGTGTATGTATTAGTGTATGCATAGTTTGTATGTATGTATGTATATATGTATGTATGTATTCATGGTATTTTTAATACGTATCTTATATACCTACTATTTATAAACAAGTGCACGCTAAATTAATTTTATACCACTTTTCCATTCCTAGGTGTGCTGGAAGAGATTTCTTTTAGAAATAAGCATTGCCTATGTACAAAATTACTTTTATGACCTTTTGTAACCACTGTTATACGTGTGCATAAACTGTTAAATAAATAAATAATCTGATTATCTTGTGCAAGCCAAAAAAATTAATATATCTTTACTTTGAATACTAAATTTTGATTTAAAACGGAAATTATTTGTTTTCAGTTTGTGCAAATGCAAGTATTATATACTAGCTGTGCCCCGCGGTTTCACCCGCGTTCATTTGTGGAAAAGACTAACAACTAAAATATGTATAAGCCGGGCCATTAAAAAAACGAATCTAAAATGGCGGAAATTATCATTTCCCTCACTCGCACGTTATTCCTGTCTTTAGCGTGCGAGTGAGGGGGAATGATAATTTCCGCCATTTTAGATTCGCTTCTTTAATGGCGCGGCTTATATATGCCTATAGCCTTCCTCGATAAATGGACAACACAAAAATAATTTTTCAATTGGAACCAGTAGTTCTTGAGATTAGCGCGTTCAACCAAACAAACAAACTTTTCAGCTATAATAATATTAGTATAGATTTAATCTTTTGCGGTAATTATCTTATACTATATTAAATATTATAAGCCCCTAATACTATAAGTCATTACAAAATAATTCAAATAATTTTTAAGTTATACATATAATGTTAATATGAATTTAAATGTATATTTATTCCTTATAATAAACACAACAAAACTAAAGTAAATTATGATTATTTATATATATTACATACGTACGAACACACACATATTTGAACATGAATGAACACATTTTTTTAAACTTAGTTTTTAATAAAAAACAAAGAATCCAATCAAGTAGTAATTAACAAATGAATTAAGTTGCAATTAGAATTATTCATGTATTAATTTTATTGTACATTATTTAATTTTTGAAATAGAATAATAAGCGATATGCTTATTCTATGCTAAGAAATGAGCAATAAAGATAACATAATTTCTTTATTATAGATTTCAAATCTAAATCTCTTATATTTTATTACTAAAGCGTTTTTAAAAGGATTCTCTAAAACATACTTCATTACTTGAAGGCACATTAAAGAAAAATTTTATGACTACCGTCAGCTTAACGTTATACTATACAATTTGCGCATACTAAATTTATATTTTTTACATTGCTAAAAATGATTACTTATATATTTGTATTTATACAAATTATTCAAGTATAATTTTTATTATACAATTCTTTGAAAATTTTAATTTTAATAATATGACAAATCTGTACGATACTTACAAATAATCCTAGTATAACTGGATTGTAATGCAAACACGCAATATTTTTAAATTCTCACTTGACTAGTTACAGATCAGTTGTTGATCAGTTGTTTTGAGGTAAATCAGTTACCAAGCTGGTCTGATTTGACTACCTCTAAATAGTCTAGAGTAGACCATCGAATTATAAATCGAATAAAATAGTTTAACACAAAATCGATTTCGAAATATTGGCTAGAGGTTTAATTTTAAAATCGAATTTGAATCTACATGAAATTGAATCTGAAACCATTTTTTTTATAAAGTCACTAATGTCTTAGGTCTGGCAATAGGGTTAGACTAGCTCTAGACCGATCTTATTTTACATTTATAATAGAAACTTTTCATAATATCTGACCTAATGATTTTTTATAATATAAAATGCAGGAGTTAATCTTAATGTGAGATTTTAAAAAGCACTAATATATCTGAAAAAACATTGGTCCATCATTGATTCCTCTTAAATAATAAATACCGAGAAATTATAGTATAAATGTTTAATCTCTTAATTTCTTGAGCCTGAAATTATAGCTTGAGCGCTATAATATAAATATTGAAGTGTAATATACAGCATGCACCTTAATTATATGTAAAACAAGAAAGTATTGTATTCAAAATCGGCAACTGAATCGATTTTTACATAACACTAACAAAGTTATTTCGGCTTGGGAATTTAGTATGTTATACGTTGTATAATATATTTCGCCCACGATTTGAAATGAAATAACAGTTTAATGAAATATATTTGAGCAAACTATTTAGGTATAAAATATATGAATTGGACGGTACTTCAGAATGTGCATCAATAATTTAAAAAAGGCTTTATGGATAAAAAATGTGCTTGGTTTTTTTTGAACGTAAATATAAAATACCATAATATTATAGCTAAAAAACGCTGTACAATATGGCCGATATTTTTTATGCATAAGGGACTAAAACGTGTATATTTTGTAGGTTTTAAAATGTTAAACAATATAGACAATGGACTAAATCAGACATTAATATTCAAACATACAGTAAAGTCACTAAAATACTGTTAATTAGAAGACTTGATTCATCAAAACGATGAGGTACTTTACAAAATTATTGATACATATTTATTATTTACAATAGCAAACATAGGCCATCTTCATACCCTAATTTTATTGTATACTAAAACTGATCTAGTGTTCCATAATGCGCGAGTTAAGATATGATTAGAATTCAGATGATAAATAGTTTTGTTTTACTATATATTATATTAATATTAATTTATCTTTATCTACACGGGCCACATTATTTATTAAAGATTAAAAACAAAAAAGATTTTGACTGAAGATTATCATAGTGTGTGCATTATTACATTTTGATTAGGAGTGTCCAATTCGTGTACTACGCATAACAGATGTGAGTTTGTATCTTTAAAGCTTTTAAAATTACGCCCCTAAAGGAACATACCAAAACCACGTGACCCATTTCTTCAAAACACCACGCTTGGTCACAGAGTTTAGGTTTTCGTCACGTAGTCAATATTCTCTAGGAAAATTTCGAGCCTTTTCGAGTTCACAGATGAGAACACTGAAAAATTTGCAAAAATATATTGAAAACCGTATTTATGAATTACCACGTGAAAACAAGGGGGGGAGGGAGGGGGTCTTCTCATATACTACGGATGGTCACGAAGGGGGGAGGGGGGGTAAAAAGTTGGAAAAAATGGGTTACGTGGTTTTGGTATGTTCCCTAACCTGTGCTGTGACGACTTTCATTTCAAACATAGTTTAAAAAATATTACGCTGATTGTGATAGAACTTTTACTAGGTCAACATACATAAAAATGGACCAGTCAAAAGGTAAAGCGTGCTTTTTATACTTAATTTTTTGATCACATAATTATACGTCAATATTCCTTAGTAATAGGAGTATCTGTGACTACACAATAAGATACACATATAAGATAATGAGTACATGCATCTAACATCACATAAACGTTTGTTCCGGTAAAACCAATTATCTAACGGCAGTTCTCAATATCCTATCCAAAATCCTAAAGTCCAACTGCTGGAAAGAAAAAGAAAAATATCACAACAGTGTTTAAAAATAACAGAGGTATCTATCCATATAGATAGACTAAGT
This sequence comes from Thymelicus lineola, assembly GCA_963932265.1. NCBI lineage: Eukaryota > Metazoa > Arthropoda > Insecta > Lepidoptera > Hesperiidae > Thymelicus > Thymelicus lineola. The sequence continues at coordinate 5,216,127 of OZ010703.1, read as the reverse complement.
GCATAAGTGTATCAATGATACCTATATGAATAAACTATTTTGACTTTGACTTTGATTGAAAACGGTCGTAAACTCAAAAACTGATCTCATACGATTACCCTGGAAAATCTATGGGTTTTGTTAAAAAAATCCAAAATACAAACTGAAAATGCGAACCATTTCTTCATACATTACCGACTGGGCTAGTTATCTTAATCATACATACATTATTTGTGTTAAAAAGCTGTTAATTTACGCCTTCAACTCTGGTCGCTCGCCCACTCCACCCGCTAAATCGAATACCGCTTGCGCCACCTCCGTTGCTAGCTTGTCAGCCGACTGAAATACAAATACATATTGATGACCCTGTAGTCTATAACTGTTATAGTTGGTAGCGACCCTGCCTGCGAAGCGGGTCCCGGGTTCGATTCCCGTCCGGGGCGGATATTTATGTGACAGATACATATTTGTACGCGGGTGCAGGGTGTTATTGTGATGTGTTATTATACAAGTTTTTCCCACTAGCGGTCACCCATCCAACTACCGACCGCGCCTGCTGTTGCATAACTTTGTCGATCACTGAATCGACCCAAGCAATGAGCGCTTCATAGCGCGGTAATGTTATTTGCTTAATAATAATATTGATAGTAAAATCCTTAGGTTAGGTACTCATCAAACTAAGTGTGGCGACGGCGCACACACGTCACACGGTGACATCACGCCGACCTGAATCACGCTATCGAAGTTTTCAAAGATCGCTAATATAATTATACTAATGCTCCGACGACATCAGTCGGGGCTCGGCCGCCTCCCAGGCAACACATCACAGACAACACAGCCTGGCGGGAGATCTCCCTTTGCCAAATAAGTAAAATCCATCCTAAGAACTTACACCTCCATACAACTACAACTCACCTCCTGTGTATCGGCCTCAGCATACACTCTAACAATGTCCTCGGTACCGGACGGACGCACGAAGCTCCGCCCACCGTCGTACTGGGACACCAACTCGTCTATCCTCGCCTGCAGACCTTCGGGCGCCGTGCATTGCCTCTCCGCGTCCGTTGTTGATATTGCGTTGCGGTCCTGGGGGCATAGAAATAAAGAAGTCATTATTTGCTATGAAGGTTGCTGGGAAATTTGCTCTCAAAATACTCTTTCAAGAAAAAGTTACTGCTCACTTACTGAATTCACTAACACACCATTTTAATGATTTTATCTTACGTTTTATCATTTTTATATTTATTCACTTATCATAACTTTTCTAGAACAATCTTATTATTATAATCTACAACATTATTATTAAGTAATGTACATTCATAGTCTTATTTATTATTATATTTTTTTTACTATTACTTTTTTTGTATGCTGTTACCTATCTATATTTATATATGTATATGTATAAATTATATATATACAATATATTTTCTTGTAATTTCTCTTTCTCTCACTTGTACCGCTTTCATGTTTCTCTGCACATTCCTAAGGTTGACTGGTAGAGAATGCTGTTTAGCATTAAGTCCGCCTTTTGTACCACTTATTTGTTAAGGGTCAATAAAGCATAAATTAATAAATAAGGTTATAGCCCAGAAAAACACTGATTCTAATTATACTTATTTATTAATATACAAGAAATTACACTAGTATTTAGCTTGTACTGATATGGCACGGGAAAGTAATGAGATCAGGTGACAGCAGGCGTCTTCTTATATACCCTTGGTTAACAGTTGCTACCCTCTCTTATTCGTATAATGTTGCCAGTTAAAAATCAGTTCCCTACCCTTTACATTGTATATGTCGCAGCCAAGTAGCTTAGTCAGCCGTTCAGTCAACAGGCTAGCCTCTACTAAACAACGCCGTTCAACTAGCGGCCGTAATGATATTCAACCAATTGATCAAACAGCTAGGCGAATGACTAGGATCGATAATGTTGAACAACTTCATAGCGGAGGGCTTCGCCTTAGATATCAACGGAACCCCGATTCACGGGGGCCTATTTGTCTCGTAAATAAAATCAGGCAACTTAACACATCCTTCTTGCAACTTGAGTTCAGTTGTTTTTTTCATAACGGAGGCCTTCGCCATAGATGTCAACGGAACCCCGCTTCACGGAGGTCCTATTTTTCTCGTAAATAAAATCAGACAACCATAACCTAACCTATCCTTCTTTCGATTTGAGTTCAGTTGTATATGTACGAATGGCCTAAGCATTAGCCCGCTAATTTATTAAATGTTGTAACAGACACTACGGCTGAATATCATTCAGGCCGTTCTTTGAACGTCGCTGTTTAGTAAGAAGTGTCATATCCATCAGATTCATTAATAGTTGCGTTGCTTTTTTGCTCTTGAATTTTGTTATTTATTGCGTTTTAGCTATATGTATATACTATTGTTTATTCTCACCTGCACAGTGACCTTGAGCTGTCGACACGCCATATCCCGGTAGTCTTGCAGCCAGGTCTTCACGTGGCGCCCCCTAGCGCACAGCACGGTCTCCACTAGCAACAGGTCGGAGATCGCGTCGCCCACCGTCTCGTTAGTCATGTCAATCAGGTCGGTCAACAGTTGCGCTGCTTTACGTTGTTCCGGCTCGCTGTTTGGTAGTTAATGGTTAATTTAAAAAAAAAAACACCAATTGTCGGTTTAGAGCTATTGAAACATCTGAACGGATCTTCGTTAATTCTAAGTGAGAACCATATTCTTGTATTCGATTATATTTTTTTTTGATACAGAACTGATATTTAACAATGACATTTTACAGCCACTGTAGTAGTTCGATTGGTGCCAATAATAAACTAATCACTTTCACTATACGTCCTACTCGCTCGGCGTCCGGACAGAGAGTGCGCGGCAAGTAGTGGTGGGCGATTATGAGATATACTAATGGAATCATTCGAATATGAAGATGTCTCGAGATATCTCGATTATAACCATTAGTAATTACTAATCTGTATATAAATCCAGCTTTTATTACAAACATACATACAAAATAGGCGTGAAAACCATAACATCTCCTTGCAGTCGAATAATAAATAAATAAAGTATAAACAAATATAAATGAACGGACCCCTCCTCAGCAATCTTGCTAACAGCCGCCTTAGCCCGTGCGCTATACACGACCGTGCCATGCCCATTGGCTTCAAAGTACACGCCGATATCGTATTTCAAGGCCGCGTGATGCAGATGTTTCACACCCGTCTTTACACACGTCACTGGGATTTTCTGAAATAACAACATACAGTCATTTGTTGGTGGCACTAATGTTTGTTTAGAATAGAATAGAATACTCTTTATTGTACACACCAAATAGGTTACTACATTAGAACATAATATAAATAGCATGTAGTACAAAAGGCGGTCTTATCGCTATAGAGCGATCTCTTCCAGACAACCTTTGGGCAGAGGACATAGACATAAGTGTGAAAAGGGTAGGCTGCACAGACAATATAATAAATAACATAAACTACTTAAATAATAATTACATAATACTTACACATACAAGGAAATTTGATTGTTTAATCTGTGGTAATTTTGTCATTTTTTATTTGGACATATTGACACTGTCAACTGTCAAGTATGTAATGTCAAACGTCAGAAGAATTTGTGATCTGTCAAAATTGACGCATAGATTGGCTGACGAATCTGGTTTAGTCAAAGATATAAATTATACATTGAACAAGATTGTGCACTAAGTATTTCGTTGCGCGCAAAATAAACTGTATTGTATTGTCATAAAGTCTAATTTTAAACAAATTACGCTAAATGTGAAAACGAGTTACATGAGGGATGTTGCAGGGGGTGTGTCCTCGTCTAACTCTTTGTTTTATCTGTACAATAGAAATATCCTCCTGATAGCTAAATCTCAGGGTTTTTTGAGCATAAGTGCCCAATCTTGATCTTTGATCAAACATTGCATGGCATTTTTTTTGTAAATTTGGTTCAGTTACGTTATACGTTAACCAAAAGTCGCACCTTCGGTGCAACAAAGTCACAAATAGCCAAAACTGTAAAATTGAGTTAGTATGCCAAATTGTGTATAAAACAAGCATTTTACGTGAAACTATAGCAGAAACTATAAACAATTAATAGTATATTATATGTTTAACCTATTACTGAAAAAATCTTAAAGTCCTCTCATGTAAAATTACAAAAAAAGCTGTTGTGCCTTTGTTGCACCGAAGGTGCGAAGTATTTTTACATGATCGAAAGGTCCTATAACAATACTTAAATAATAATTACACATATTTTTTGACAGTTTTATATTTATACACTTACCAGTTCCTGAGTAATATATCTAGTGGAGGCGCCATTAGCGTACGCGGTCTGTACAATGCCCAAGGACAGGTCTGGAGCGTTGCAGGCTTTGAGCAATTCTGTGATATAGCTGGCTAGGAGTGTTGCTATACGGTCGCCGTCTAGGAGGATTAGTTTGTTGCTGGAATAAATAGAGGTGTTTATTAATAAAAATAAATTATAAAAATACAAATTATTAATTTCAACCTACTTTAAATCATATCGCACCCTCAGTGGAAAAAAAGCATAAGTCATCTTACGTTGAATTTTAGTTATTAATATGATTGGAAAGAGGGGCAAAAGCTGCATATGCTCATTTTTTTCAAATTTTTATCATTAATCTTGACAGTTTTGTGCAAGAAATCGTAATGTAAATTCCTTAGACTGGCTGGTTTCAACCCATTAATGGCCCACTACTGGGCACGGGTCTCTCCTCTTGAGGAGGCCTAGAGCATACTGTGGAGTATGCTGCTCCACGCTGCTCCAGTGCGGATTGGTGGAGGGATCTGACAATGGCATCCATGTCAAAAGCATATAAGTCTTAAATTTGCATTAAGTATGTGCGCGACAAATGGACGAATAACTCAATATCACGCCAACGGATTTCGATGATTTTTTTATTAGATGTACTTCATTTGAAGTCGGTTATTTTTTTGTTAAAATTTTAGATTATTAATTTTATTTGTCCACACTCACTTGTCATCCATAAAGTAATAGACGATCCGATCGCCATCCCCGTCGAGCGACGCCACGCGCTGGTACGGCAAGTGGTCCACTCCCACTGGGGGAAGCTGCGTCATCTTCACGTAGTCTGCGCCGCACTGTGGTACCACAGATTGTACATACATTACAACACTGTTTCTTTAAACAGTACTGATTAAATATCGGTACGATATACGAAAAGAACAATGCCCAAAAATTATTTATTATTTTTGTTAGCGTCTTAAAACGTCAGTTATACCTAAGCAATTCAATTATTTTTTTACGTATTTTAAAATTAATACCTGTACCCGTATTACCCAGTGTAAAATAATTTTATTAATAAGTGATGAATTGACTATAATAACAATGATGTCAACAATGTCCATTTTCATTCGGACACTCACTTCGATACATAGCTTGTATCAAGCAAGATATAGGGAGACTTCTGGCCAATATTACAGACAGAATTTCGTTATAAATGTTGGTATGACAAATGTAATGATGTCAAATTTCCATTTCCGGTTGTCAATAAAAAAAAGTCAGAATAAAATAATGGTAAAAATTACAGGCAGCCGTAAGTCTTCCCTACTCTATGACTCAGTGGTTATAAGAATTCAATCTCAAAATACTTTGGTTCAGGGGTGTGTCTGCTGAAAATTCTTATATATCTAAGCTCAGGAATTAAAGCGGCGATTTTTAGATTTTTTTTTGTTTTAAGACGCTAAAGTTGAAAATGAAATAAAACGATGTATGGCAGTTGGGCATTGTTCTTTATGACTATGAATTATGACATGACTAAATACAAAAAGAGCCTGCGCCGACTAACGGCCTGCCTAGGTATTTATTCAACGAAAATAAATATTACTTAGTTGTACGTACACAAAACAAAAACCTAACCATAAAAAAACGTTAGATACCTATAATCTATACTAATATTATAAAACTGAAAAGTTTGTTTGGTTGAACGCGCTAATCTCAGGAACTACTGGTTCGAATCGAAAAATTATTTTTGTGTTTGACAGTCCATTTATCGAGGAAGGCTATAGGCATATAACACCATATAACATCATATATTTTAGTAGTTAGTTTTTTCCACAAATTAAAGCGGATGAAACCTCGTAGCTCAGCTAGTTTTATATATTTATGAAAGAGTTTAAGGCTTTCTGCGCCATTCAATTGTATAGAAACAAAGGTAGATTAAGTAATATTAAAAGCACAGTGCAAGGTCAACCAACTACAACTACAACAACATTACAAGATCATCAGTTATTCAAACATGAACAGCTACTATATTGCAATCTCTACTCACATTCAAATTAAGTTTCCCCCCATTTCCTCCTAAATTATACAGGTGTAGATCCAGCTCTCCCCCCAGGGTCTTCTTGATAATGTTCAGCTTCTTGCCCCCCACACCGTTAGCACCGTCCACGTACAGGGTGGTCGAGTAGTCTCCAAACACCGGTAGCTTTTGACGAATGCTCTTGAACGCTCCTACTATTTTCTCGTAGTACCCTACAAAGTCGTTTTATGTATATTAATTATTTTTTTATTTCAGCTATATTGCCAGTACTATCGATCAATCGATCGAAATCGAAGCGTTATTTTCCCTTAATTCCCTACATCCAATTACAGATCCCAAACCACTTACCTTCTTCAGTAGGAGTTCCATAAGTGTTGTCATTGCGACATTTGACACAGAAATGGAGCATGGGTGTGGTGACGATACCAAACTCCTTCGGTGTGCCCTTCAGGGCTATCACGCCGTGCACTGCCGCTGCCGCTAGCCGTGGACTTGTGTACCTTGAAGGGCACAGACACACAACCTTAATGTAGAAAAGAGCAGGAAAGAACGAAAGGAGGAAAGAACTGGTTCTCAATCCTTCGGCTGAAACATGAGTAATTTGGCGGCTGACTAAAGCAAGCACCACATTGACTATAATAATATCATGCAAAAATATCAAGAGGCCCCGCTTCTGTCGCCTCTTACGACACTCTAGTATGGCGCCATGAGATTAGGGTAGGTATTTGTCTATTTCTAGCTTGGAATCTCAGAAGGAAACTATTTTTTTTCGCATGTCCATGCCGCATGGCAAAACCATGCAAGTTAGCTTCGTTTATCAAGCGAAGCATTCCTTCAAACGTACGCAAGGAACAATCCTTAATAACCATAATTTGAAACCAACAAAGACACGGATACGGAACAATAAGGGAAGCAGTCCCTACGATTATTTCCTTCTCAGAGTTAAGGTCGTAGCTCACTTACACGATACCGCTACCACCCAACCAAAGTATGAGAATTCAAATATAAACTTAAAATCGTGCTCTGTAGATGCAACTATTGAGTGGCAAGGTTGCGGTAAGCTCGCTTACCGCGCGCTGGCTGCTAATTTTTGTTGTTACTGTAAAGTGCACCTACAGAGCACGATTTTAAGTTTATATTTGAATTCTCATACTTTGGTTGGGTGGGAGCGGTGTCGTGTAAGTGAGCTACGACCTTTATTCTTAACATGCCACATAAAAGCAAAGCAAACCAGCACCAAGTTCTCTTTTTCTTCTTCTCTCTGTTGACCGGCAAAGCATTGGCTATGCCTTTGGTATTGATGTTGTCTATGGACAACGGTAGCCACTTACCATAAGGTGGCCATCAACTTGTTGTCGACTATTTACTAGATAGTTATATAAAACACATAAATGTTAGCACGGATGTCCTTTATATACTCTGAAACCATCCAACCGATGTGCCTCAAAATGGTTTCATTTGAAAGGCAACAATCCGAAGGTGGGTTGAGACCACTAAAACAATGCATTAGACACATTCAGTTCATTGATAAAGTCGATTTTCCACTTTTCTCATACAACAATTTGATGATAATGGCGCATCAACACAAAAACACTGTTATTCCCATCAGAAAAGTTTTTAGTGTTGTGGAACACACCGGGTATCCACTAGTTTACTATAAACAAGTTTCTATTGGCATCAGTTGGCTGTCACTTGTTGCTCATACAAGGAAGTTTTTCATAATCCAATAATACAAGACATCATTTTTTTATCGCTTTACTTTGCTTATTAACTGACTCGATCTTTACACACTTGCTATATACTTATAGACCGTTCATGTCTAACTATGGAAAATATTTGTCTTACCTGGTGTCCATGCCGATATATACGCTAGCCTTAAGTGCCATGTCTGCATTCACCTGCTTTACAATTTGCTCAGTTGTTGATTCTAAGTCATTGTCACTGAAAACGAAATGCAAGAAATGAAAAAAAAAGCTCAGCGAATAAAAATTGTAAATGGCTCGAAGGACCATATAAAAACATCATTATTAACGCTAATAATGTAATTAAAATACTTTATTACTGTAAACAATAAAAAGTTGTACAGTACACGCGATTACTCGTACACGAGTACTCGTAGGTATTAAAGCTGTTAAAGCATATTTAATTATCTATACTAATATTATAAAGAGGAAAGATTTGATTGTTTGCATTGAATAGGCTCCGAAACTACTGAACCGATTTGAAAAATTCTTTCACTGTTGGGAAGCTACACTATCGCCGGGTGACATAGGCTATATTATTTTACTATTTTTCCCGAAGCGAAGCTAGGGCGATTTCCTAGTTATATTATAAAATAATAACTCCACATGAAGTACTCAGAACTATTGACAACTATTTCAGAATATACAAATGATTGGTAAACGAAAAACCTTCATTGATCACAACAAAAATATCACGCTGCAAAAAAAATTAAATAATATAAGGAAGCCATCATTGACGACCTGTGTGGATGTACGGTTACCATGCCGGACGACTCGAAGGGTCTAAAATTCGATTCCCAGCAAGGCAAAAGTTTGAATAATGAGCTTGAATTTCTGTACTCGGTCTGGGTATGTGTTCTTATCTTCTTTCCATGGCAACCACACCGGTAATCCTAGTGTGGGACTATGAGCGTGTACCGTTTATTTATATTTGCCACGCACCTCCAAACTTCCTTCTGAAGTATTCCCGGAGCGCTATAACATGGGATTCTTCATGAAAGGTGTAAAAAGAGTTCTCCTTCAGAGCCGGCGTTGTATTAGCGATTCCTCTGGTATTGCTCATGTCCATAGGTGACCACTTACCATCAGGTGGCCCGTCTGCTTTATCGTCAGCTCATCAGGCTATAAAAACTTATTCATTCATCCTAGTTACCTGACATTCGCCAGCCTCGTAGCGATCTCCTCCCAACTCTCCTCCAACATCTCACCATCAGGATCAATCAGTTTCACACCATTGTCTGGCTCCAAGTTGTGAGACGCCGTTATCATGATGCCGATGGTGCGTCCTGACGGGATGAATAAAGAGAAAGCGTTAAAGAAAGAAAGATAATTATTTTAAAAACAATCGCTGCAACAGCCTTTGCAAATATTATTTAGATTAAAACTTAAAAATTTTAATTAAACATAATTAGATTCATGATACAACAATGGCGAGGTAAAGAATTAGCAGCGAGAATCAACGAAAAGGTAACACAGTCTAACTAAACCGTGACATTTGATAAGGTACCAGAAAAGATCACTGGTTTTCAGTTTTTTTTTGTGTTAAAATTGGCAGCATTATTAGCTCCCTTAATGATTGTCTGAATCTGAATTAAGTCTACTTATATCAATTCACCACGATCGACGTCGACGACGATCTACTGGAACAAAATTCATAAGGAATAAGCAGTACTTTTGTACCATCCTTACTGGATGTTTTATATGTACTCTGTAGGTACACAATAATTTATAAATGTGTTGCATAAATGATTAAATAAATAGATGAGAATAATGCCAACTCAAGTTTCAGAAGCTCCTATAACACCCGGAGTTCGATATGGTTTAAGTTTTAACGACTGCTATATATAATAACATCCGGGATCTACAGCTTTACTTTACTATCCGAAGCGCAGTTACATTCGTTCATTCATCAAACCAATGTCGCTTATTTCAGTGCAAGTTACGAATGACCAATGACACGATAATACTGGTGTCGTGACGACAGTGGTGGAAATGATGTTTATTCTGTGGTTAAATTAAGTATGTGTGTTGTATACATACGAAAGCTTCCATGTGTGCGAATGTATGTGTACACAATACATACATAAGATGTCATTATAGTGTCGTCCAATGAAGAAGCGGACATTTTCAGAAGTCATCCAGCCATAAACGCTTGAGCGAAAATAAATCAAAAAATTGCATATGTATCGAAGTGTAGCAAAAAGTTGACCTTTGTTAATTGGTTCTACAGCGACCCAGTTTCGAATCGCAGTACGATCGATACTACATAATCGACTTTCCTTACAAAGAGCATCCAAACTACTTTTGCCAACAACACAATTTTAATTTTAGTTTCTATTGTCAGTTGTTCACTTGGATAGCCACGTGGGGTGAGCATTCGTTTCCCGCTTGGGTGACTAGATCGAATCCTACCGCAGAATCGTCAACTGTGTGAGAAACTCATGTTGACAGGCAAAATTGAGTGCAAGAGACCTCGAGGCCGCCGTCCTAAAGGATGGTCGGATCAGGTATCCAAACATCTGGAGATACCATCAACACGGCACTCCACCAAGCTGCTGATCGTCATAAGAGGAGACAAGCTATGGAAAAAGCGTCGCGTCAGAAACACTGTCCTCAATAATGAAGCAAGACTGAAGAGAGAAAGATAAATTAATTACCATTTACTTCGGTAAAGGAAACATCATAAATTCACTTTCTCCATAATAATCTCAAAGGTACTTGATAATTTACTTTAAAGCACACAAGACAATCTCAGTAACAAAGATAAATAATACGAGTATACGTAATTATGCCCAAATGTCCACGACGTAGTGCAAGCCATAAAGTAAAAGGAAAGACACATAAATCAAGTCTAATAGTATTTTATTCATTAAGTAACAGAAATTGTCGACATTTCTGAAGTATTTCCTATTACTTTTAGATATCATTATGTCGTTCCTTGTAAGTATAAAATGCACTAAGAGTCAATTGAAGAACGCCTCAAACCTTTTCGAACCCATTTCTGAGCGTAACTTAACCAGGCCTGCCTAGCAATGTCTGTCTGGCCATGCACTTATCATTATCAATGACCTGCGCGACAAAAGCTACAAATTGCACTTTCATTCCTCCCCCTCCCCCGCAGCTATTGAATAAATTGAGGCATTTCCGCAGCTCTCAGTAGAGGAATGCGAGAATACGGGTCACGCACAAACAGCTAGTCTGGTATTGCATTCTAGAGACGATCACAATCACAATATCTTTGAAGCTCTTATTACGTAATACGTACGAGTATACGTAAAATGTATGGCCGAATTTTCGATTAATTTGTAAGCTTTAGTATTCATTATCTTATTGTTCATACTTGGGTAACTTTCGATGAAAAATTTTTTAAGCGCTTCATTGCTTCGGAGGGCACGGTATGCCCTATTAATATTAAACAGCAGTTTTCAAGCCATGTCGGCAAGATAATACCGGATGGCCTATTGGATAGCAATCGTTACGTCATGTCGAAAGTCTTCGGACGGCCTAGTCTTCAGACTCTTGGGTTGGTAAGTAACTCCTTCACCAATCTGCACTAGAGTGGAGTAGATTGTGGAGTACCTATAGACCTCTTCCACTATGAGCCTTTGCCCCCAAATGGATAGAAGCAATTAATATTAATACGCAGTAGATGCAAGACGATCAATACAACGATAGATTTCTTTGATCAACAATCAAAGGGCTCGCGTTTATCAAGTCTTTTGATCACCAAGTCGATCATAAAACGATCAACAGGTTGATTGATTATGTTGTCTTTAGCCATGAGATCTGACGAGTAAGTATCAATTTCCAGAAGGGTCTTCTTTCTCTAATGAAAGCGTCCGTTGACAGCTTTTTTATCCAAAATAAGAAGTCTACCTACTATTTAACTACGCTCTCGCTTAAGAGCCATTTCGCAAAACTCGGTTGATAAACTATAGGTATTTGAAGCGGCTCCTAGACGTGATATTGCCTCGCCCGGCTCGCGTCGCGCTTGACCTCAGTTCTGTGCGAGTAATCTCCTTGATACTTTCAATCGTAAAAATTTTAAAATTATGAACATATAATTTTAATTATACACTTTGTGACCACATACATGTATCTGGTTTGTGACAATATAAGTTTATATAACAATTAAAAGTACATTGTAGTAGTACCATTATCGGTAACTTATTTACATAATACATTTTAGGTACCTACTTAGGTACATCACAATAAAGATGTCCAATAGATGCATATTGCAATAAAAAGTCAATAGATGCATATTGCAAAAATCAATATTTTGGCAAATCAACGTGAAAAATTAAAAATCACGTTTTTTCAAGGTGATCTATAAAATGCAATATGCGTCCATTTTGCCTGCGATATTCGCAGCGCGTCGAAATACATAGGTATACCTAAATTCAAATCAATCGGAGGGTATAGAACCGGGAAATCCCGGAACCGAAAATCCCGGGATTTACAAAGGAATACGGTACTTTTCAAAAGAACCGGGAAATAAAGTAAAAGAACCGGGAAACAAAATAAAAGACCAGGAAATAAAATAAAAGAACCGGGAAACAAAATAAAAGAACCGGGATTTTCTGAACTTTTGGGAAATAAAAATATGTCGCGTCGTGATACAAAAGATAACGTAAAAATAAAGGTAATTTATACAATCCATACACAAAAATGATTACAGCTTTAAAAAGAAGATATTCAGAACGTCGGCTACATGAAGCAGCTATACTAATATAATATTATTTACACAACCCAGATTGATATTTTTCTAATATAAATGAAGATGATTTAATTCTTTTTTCTCGTCCAAGCAGTGCTGAATTGTGCAATACAATTGTGTTGCTTTCATACAATTAATACGAAACTTATGTTTGCATGTAAGGTATAATAGTATGATGGTTACTCAATCACGGCAAACGACTTTGCGGATTTGGGTAGAAAACAGTTTTTCCCTATTTAATGCTCCTGAGAGATAAAATAGGAGACGCGATACTAACTATTTTCACGCGGGGAAAGCCGTGGTAAAATAATCCCGAAAGAACTGAAAATCCCGGGAATCCCGGTTCCAGCATAGGCGAGTACCGAAAATCCCGGTAATTTAAAACAGGACCGGTTTTCGATACCCTAATCATTACCGTGATACAAAAGATAACGTAAAAATAAAGGTAAATACAATCCATACACAAAAATGATTACAGCTTTAAAAAGAAGATATTCAGAACACTATTCACAGTGGTCTTTGAATGTTAAAAACGAATTCTTTATTGTTTTCTGTTGGTTTACAAAACAAAATATTGACAATAGTCTAGTATAATAAATTATGAGAAACGAAATTCGCACTTTTCTCCCAAACCACTTGCTCTACAAGAAAAATGTATGGCACATAAAATGTCAATCTTTTTATGGGCTACAACTTTTATTCAATCCTTTCGGAAATCGTCTAGGACGCACCGTTTAGGAGATATAAGGAGTTTTCGGAAAATTTGGGAGGGGGGGGGTTAAGGTTGGGCCCAATAAGATTGGGTAATGTTGCAAGTATGAGTTCCACAGGGTGGATGGAAATTCAGTCGGAAATCGTCTAGGACGTACCGTTTAGGAGATATATGGTATTTTAGGAAAATTTGGGGGGGGGGGGGTTAAAGTGGGTTCAGTAAGATTTAGCAATAAGGTTTGGGGGTTTACTAAAGGGGGTCGAAATTTCCGTCTAAACTTGTCTAGGACGCACCGTCTCCGAGATATCCGGGATTTCCGGTTTTCCAAAAATCTATATCCCGATGAAATCTATATACCTGATGAGTGCGGTATTTGCCCGGATGCCTCCCAGATTATCCCGACGCAAAATTCCACTTTTGGGTGAAGAACTGAGGGGGGGGGGGTATAGGGGGAGGCGAGGGGTTGTGAAGGGAAAAAATGAGAGGGTGAAGAGAGAAGGTAAAGGGTGTTGTGTATTTGAGATACGTGAGTTTTGGGGAGTTGACGGAACTTGGGTGCACGAGAGTTTCCAAACAACGAATGTATTATCTTTGACTAATAATAAGTGACTATAGCTGACTAATGTCTGAGTTTCTATCATTCCAACATTTTGGCTTAGCAATAGGGTCCCGTTGACACCGTTTGGGTACGGAACCCTATAAAGTACAGATTGATCTAAAAGTTGTATAAATAAAGGGTATGTTTAGACAAGTTATAATTTTTTTTTCTATGTAAATATGTAATTTACACATATAACAAAAAACCTAAATACTGTAAACAGTAACTAATGTCTAAAAACGGACAATGTTTTATTTCAAATTACAGCAGTGACTTCCAACCCAATAGGGGTTGAATTTCCAAAAATCCGATAGCCTAAAGCCTTCTTCGATAAATGAACTATCCAATACAAAAATAATTTTTCAATTCAAACCAGTAGTTCCTAAGATTAGCGCGTTCAATCAAACAAACAAACAAACTTTTCAGCTTTATAATATTACAATAGTAATAGTATAGATTAGCATAGATATAGTTATATTTTGTACATATGTATGTTCGTGATTTTCTCCGTTACTACTTACACTACATAAATTGGAAAGAAATAGTTACTTAATTTCTATTGTTTTCTTCAAACCAAAGATGTTTAAAGCAGAATATTACGCAAACGGACCCCTGAATTGAAAAATGGTCTTTTGAAACCTATAATATTTTTGAAAGACCTTTTCAACGATACCCCACATTAAGGGGTAGACGAAGAAAAAATCATACGGAACGGACAGACGGACGGACGGCCGGACGGGCTAGCCGGCCGGTTGAAATAACGAACGGACTAGACATGATTCCGATTTGACTACAAAACCCTGAAAATTATAGAAAACTAAAAATAATACAATTGACTGTAACTAAAAATTCTCACATGATCAAGACTGTTCAATGGCAATATAATTACGTTACTTTTACGAAATCTATTCCTTAGATGGCTAAAGCAAAAATTGACATAGGTCCGACCTCCAAGAGGGCTCGAGCCTAACTGATTTGATTCGCACCAGTTTGTTTATTTATATGGTAAAGTAAATTCGTTGTAATTAATTATTTTTTGCAGTAAGATAAAAAAAAAATACGTGTCATATTCGACAAAGACCATATTTTATTACTATATAAATTTTTGATGGGAAATACGCTTTATTGAATACAAAAATCGATGGTAAAGTCATGGCATAAACCATGAAAATTGGTAATGTTATTGAATTAATTTGGAAACGAATATGATAGTAATCGTATATCCCTTGTAATAAATGCAAAATATAATATATGAGTGTTCTCTAGACATTTTTTTTTACTCAATTTAACAAGATTTAATAAAGAAAATCAGTGTATGAAATTGACTCTGTCGTCCTTTTACTGAAAAATAGTTATGCTAGATTGACAGTTACGCAAAAACTAATTAATATTTTCGAATATTAGATTATCAATATCAATTATAATAGATTGATCTATTTTATGTGTTCATTTGCCAGCATTAATATCTTTCTTATGATACTAATTTTTGACGTCAAATTCTTCATTCCGCGCGACTAACCGCGAAATGGCTCTTAAACAAGTCTTTATCATACCGGAAGAACGGGAAAAAACTCCTAAGGAAAATATTCTCTCATAATATATATCAAACTAGCTGTTGCCCGCAGCTTTGCATACGGAAATTATGTTTTAACTTATTCAAACTTTTATCCTATTTTCCCGGGAAACCGGAAACCGGGAAAACGGGATTTTCTGGGATGAAAAGTTGTCTAAAATATGACCCAGGGTATCAGTAACAACGTTACCAATTTTCATTGAAATCCGTACAAGGGTTTTTATGTGATGCCCGGACAGACAAACAGACACTTTCAGTTTTATTATAGTATAGATAATCTGGTATAGTGCTCTTCATCAGCCATTATTATTACTCTTGATGAACTTAATAACAACGCTATTATTATGTTTTTGTTTTTGAAATATAAAATACACTTATTTCAATGCTACCAACATTGCGCCAAAGTGCAGATTTAGTTGAAAAGCAGTATACGAAATGAATGTATTCATAGCTTTACTGTCCTACATTTAGACGGCATACAAATATAATTTAAACCACATAAAAGGTGACCTGCTTGCGTTTTGTTTGAAGTGCAAAAATTGACGAGTTTATGACAGGATGCAACCAAAGATTCAATCTCAAACAACAGTTGCTTTCGTTTAGGTTATGTTTATGTTAACGTTTACCATATGAGCTTCTAGATTAATTGACTTCTGTACGATTGTATTGATTGATTGATTATCCCTTTGATTGCGTTGTTATGGGCAAGATAGCAAAGATGTTTACAATTAGATCAATGGGCAATGTGTAACAAAAGAAAGAATGCATCCTGATATTATCGGTTTCTGATTATTTACTCAATTCAATGTTGCGTAATACGAACAAGTAATAAAAAGCCATTATTACTGAATTATTTCTATTGTACGAAATATAATTGATAGCATTTATAGCAGATTAATAAGTAGCATAAGGCAGTACAGCCACACAAGCCAAAAAGTCCAGCTTACTATCATTGCTTTGCTATCATCACTCAGCACATTTGTTGGTTAATATTATACGTATGGAATAGAGTGTTCTGTGTGGTCGGGCCAAAGATCCCGAGATCCTGGGTTGTATGACACAGCTGGGCTTGCCTTGTTCTGACAGCCTAAAAGTGTTGCCAGGTTCAAAAACTGGATTACGGTAGATTCTTATAAAATACTGTAGATTGTATAAGATTTGAGGTTTTTGCCTGCTGAAATCAGATTTTTGTGTGGGTCAAAATAAGTTAAAATGTACTAAAAAGACTAAAAATCGTTACGGTACATCGAAGCTGAATACGGTAGATCTACCGTACTTACGTGGGACCTGGCAACACTGCGGCCTAGGTACGCCACTGTACACACTAAAATCATATTATAGCTGACAAACGAGCTGATGAGTGACGAGACCTGCGGGCCTATTATGAACTTTTATAAAACCATTCATGTTCCAGGCAATTCACTTCTCGGGCTTTAAACGACGTATGATTGGCTAAAAAGTGTCACGTGACCGCTTTCGTAACACGAATTTGACGTTTACACTGGAACTTGGCTGGAATTAAGGAATTCATAATAATAGACCGACTGATGGTAAGTGGCCATGGTCACTGTCAGGTATGGATATCAGTAACCCCTTCCCACCCGTTTGTTGCTCGTTTGTTGACTTGTTACATAAAAAAAGAAAAAAGGCCTTGATACTGTCTGTATTATTCATATATCGATCGTATACGAAGCTTTAAAACGACGTTCAATCAACGTTCAATCACTTAGGATTGAAAAGCTGCCGGAGTATGAAATAAATGCACCAAAGAAGTTCAGTTTACTCGAGAATTTTATTTAAATTATCTTTTATAATTTCAGTAGCAAGATCAGCAAGACTACGAATCTACGATTATTTTTTCCAAAAATTGGTATAATAAAAAAATCTGAATTTAGAACCTCCTTTGAAGTCTGTTACCAATATAATAATGACGGGTAGAGATCGTCTACCTTAATAAAATGAACGTGGGGCGACAGTATTAGGGCGCCTTAGAATACTAACCTGGATTATTATATTGGCCGGATGGTACGGTACGGGCTGGTGATAGGGCCCCTCGAGGGATCATATTGGTAACATTGATTTTAACTGTTAATTAATACCATTATTACTATAATTATTTCTCCATGGGGTTCGCCTGGATAGCTACCACCCTTGAGCATGAGTCAGCCGCCAAACGACTCGTCGTGTTCCGGCTGGGGGCTTGAGAGCCAGTTCTTTTTTTCTTTTTCTTCTCTTTCTTGGCCGGCAACGCATCAGTGATGCTTTTGGTGTTGCTGATGTCCATGGGCGACGATAGCCGCTTACCATCAGGTGGATCGTCAGCTCGTTTGCCGGCTATTTCCATAAAAAAATCTATGTATGTAACAGTAACATAGTTACAGTTTCCCTTACAGACGATTCAGTGTGAAGTAATGGATAAACGAGGTCTGTAGAATGGAGTTAAAACGTTTAGTGCTTCCCTGAACCGGACGCACTGACACGGCGCATCTTGAAATAGCATTCCGCACCTAGTTATTGCATCGTGCACTACGGCCATTGAAGTATAATGTCATAGAACAGACATCTCGAACAAAATGTGTGTCCCGCCCGGGAGGTTCCATTTTCAAAATTGAGCCCCCGTTCTCCTTTCAAAATGGAACGAATCCATTGAAGATTGAATCCACGTGGCGCCAATGCATTGGGACATATATGGTGTTCGCGGTGTCGGTTCTATACGCTAGTAATAATACTTCAATGACTACGGCCCACTGTTTTATCGATCCACAACTCTAGAATCTAGTATGAACGTACAATACATTACGGTACAAATTATTGCACGGTTTTATTTAGCTTACCATGTTTGTGTGGGTCTTGCAAGCTTAATTAAACCAACTTCTTCTTATCAGGATTTGAAATTTTACATAGTGCTTTCGTTCTAATGACAATTTTTTTTTTATAAACATGACCTAAGGTTGGGCTCCAGACGAGGTTATTAACAATACAGTAATTTTTTTTCTATTAGTACCTACCCAGATTGACACTAAAACAGTATAGTGTATTTAGTTTTTTAACTTGTTTGTATTATAAACGCAACGCAACAAAAAATAGGTATAATTCGAACACAAATAGAAGTGAATATTATACGTCTGCATTCATGCTTACTTTTTCATCGTAATAGAGCGAAATGTGACAGTAATTAATTAATGGCCAGTCTTTTTAGGTAATATACTTAGTACAAGTATGTTTCAAAATATTATTACATTATGCACTACGAACGCTACGGTCCATTATTTTATCGATTCTCAATTCATATACTTATTATCTTTTAATTACTTTTTTTCAGCTACCACCTTCCCTTTTAAAATGAATCATATTTTAACGGTTTTGATTTTAGATTGGATTGTGTTAGAAAATCATATAACTTATTTAAAAAAAAACTGACCATAAATAGCACTAACTCAGATAAATAAATAATTGGAACAGGCCAACTATTTTATCTGTGGTTTGACGTGTGACCGAAAAGTTGGCGGGAAAATCTGCCGTTAAACGAGGGTGAGAGTTCATTGATCTGTTAAATGGCGCCCGGAAAAGGGGTTACACAAACCGCGGTACAAGTGCGGTGTCATTTATCACAGTTTATGAAATTATTATCAGGCAATAGAGGAAAAACGGGCGTCTTGCCAAGTGCCGACATATCCGTGCCGAAGGTACCTTGGTTATTATTTTTTTCTTCTGGACAATTTAATTTTGGTAGGTACTTACTGAAAAAAAAATTGATTGACATTTTTTATTTAAGTATTTATATTATCATGATAATCTTCCTACAAAACATGAGAAATACTTCTAAATGAAATTGATAAAACTTGCCTTGTTAAATTAAAAACTAAACTACGTTTGATTTGAGAATCACCTTGTTAATAAAGATCTGAAGCCAGAATGAGATAGATGGATTAGCAATAACGTTTCATCATCGTATGAAACAGAATAAACGATAGATCGTCGCATTATTGTAGGTGAATAGGTGATTTCTACTACATCATAAGCCTAGATTTCGCCACCAAGGCATGAAAACCTCGTATATTACATTTTTCATTAAATAGGTCAATTTTATAGTTAGAAAACCTCAAAGCAAACGTAAAGCGAATAACATTTTACATTTCAAATCAAGGACATATTATGTACTTATGCAAAATTATCTTGAAAGAGTTGTATCCCGCTTTAAAATTTTGTTAAAGACACAATGTTTGCTCTTGTCACTATTGATAATATTGATATAATATAAAATAAGCCGTATTTTTATGATTAATTACAATATGAGTCCATGCCTTTAGTTCGTAGCACTGAACAAACTGATAAACGATAAGGGCACAATCAATGAATCAGTGTGCCAATAAGTACAATAGATAACGTTAAAATATGTTTACATACATTTTAAGCATTAGCGACGCATTTATTAAGGTCACTGATTGATAAAACTAATTTAGTTTTTACCCGGCCTGATATTTTTCTGCTTTATTTCGTGACCAAAAGAACAATGCCCAAAAAATATTTTTTATTTTTGTTAGCGTCTTAAAACGTCAGTTATACCGAAGCAATTCAATTATTTTTTTGCGTATTTTAAAATTAATACCTATACCCGTATTACCCAGCGTAAAATAATTTTATTAATAAGTGATGAATTGACTATAATAACAATGATGTCAACAATGTCCATTTTCATTCGGGCACTCACTTCGATAGGTACATAGCTTGTATCAAGCAAGATATAGGGAGACTTCTGGCCAATATTACAGACAGAATTTCGTTATAAATGTTGGTATGACAAATGTAATTATGTCAAATTTCCATTTCCGGTTGTCAATAAAAAAAAAGTCAGAACAAAATAATGGTAAAAATTACAGGCAGCCGTAAGTCTCCCCTACTCTATGACTCAATGGTTATAAGAATTCAATCTCAAAATACTTTGGTTCTGGGGTGTGTCTGCTGAAAATTCTTATATATCTAAGCTCAGAAATTAAAGCGGCGATTTCTAGAATTTTTTTTATTTTAAGACGCTAAAGTTGAAAATGAAATAAAACGATGTATGGCAGTTGGGCATTGTTCTTTAATCTTCTGACATATAAAATAAAAAAAAACAATTGCGAATCGGTATTTTACGTTCATGTTCCCGTACCGAGCAAACTTCTATTTTTTAACGCTATGATAAATCTTTTTTTTTTATATAAATTATAGATTAATGCTGAACTACAATCCACGACTTAGTAAAAGCCTATTCACTCATAACAGAGGAAGTTAAATGCAAATTGTTTCGTTAAATCTAGACCTGGCGGTCTATTATGAACTCTTAATTTCAAGTTCCAGTGTAAACGTCAAATTCGTGTTACGAAAGCGGCCACGTGACACTTTTTTAGCCAATCGTACGTCGTTTAAAGCCCGAGAAATGAATTGCCTGGAACATGAATGGTTTTATAAAAGTTCATAATGGGCCCGCTGGAGCCATTGTCTTGTCCGTTGTCCAACAGGCTGCACCACAATGGAATTGGACTAGAACTCACAGTTGGATGGAGCTTTGTCTCACATCTCAAATAACTTTGTAAGAGGATTAGGGCTCGTGTCCACCAAAGCAGAGATGAGCGGAGATGTGTGGCAACGAGCGACGTAGCGGACAGTGTTTTCAACCAATGCGACCAAATATGTGAGGTGACTACTACTAGGGACATTGGTTTCCACTAAAGCTAGACGAGATGTCGATGATATCTGATTGATTTTTTCAAAACCTCATTACCTCAGCACCTTTCCGCTTTGGTGGAAATTGAACTTATAAAGGAAATATAAATGAATCATAATCGACTTACCATTCTTGACTCGAGATCGCAACACGGCCAGTAGGCCCATACGATAAACGACATGTTCTAGCAGATTGGCTCTGTGAAACAATACATTTAAATCATTAACATTATTCAATCACTAGCTTCACCCGCGACTTCGTTCGCGTGACAACATTTCCCGCGTAAATCCAGTTCCACTAACGGTATGAATATGAATTCTCATATCTACCAAATATACACAAAAAATTTCATAAAAAACAATCAAGCCGTTTCGGAGGAGTGCAACCACATACACCGTGACACGCGATTTTTATTTTAACCGACTTCAAAAAAGGAGGAGTTATTCAATTTGACTGTATTTTTTTATGTTTATCACCTCAGAACTTTCGATTGGATGAACCGATTTTGATGATTCTTTTTTTAATCGAAAGCTGATGCTTGTCATGTGGTACCACTTAAATTTGAGCGTTATTTTTTTACTAAAAATTATTATTAGAATATAATATAATATAACAGGAATTACTGTTTTTGTCAACCCTTAGTACCTAATTACATTTTATGTGAATGATATCAGGATGGAGTGTAAATCAAGGTCAGGTTGGCTACTACCATTATAATGCTGAGAAATCCATTTGCATATCTCTTGGGTTCTTTATGTGTTGATGTACTTATGATGATTCATATTTAATTACTTGATCAAAGGCTACGATTACAGACTCTGCTAGCTGCTAGCTTTAAATGTACATACCAGTATGTAAGTAATACTTTAGAGACTGGCCATGATTAATATCTATCAAATTATTAATTAAATTTTAAGTAATCAATAATTTGATTACTTAATAAATCTTTTATTGTGGATCAAAAAACTTAAGTATAATATAAAAAACTACAGTTCTTGTTGACTATATATCTACATTACTTATCCATTATGACTCATTAATTCTTAAGTCAGGGAAAATCAAAAGAGCCACTCCCAGACTATATAGATATGATTGATACCCATTTTATGGCCCTTTTCAGTCTATATATAATGTACATACTTTAAGATCCTATTGATAAAGGTTAATTATTGTTATTGATGTTGCAATAAAAGACTTATGACCTTCTTTGAATTTGGATAGAACTTATCAATGGCCCATATTGCAAATAACCTGAACATTTTAAGTATCCATCCAACCATTTTACTACTCAAATAAGGTTTAAACAATATTACATTGAATATAAACAAAGTTATTGTTTTCTGTTTTTGACTTCAAGAACCATATCTGAAATGTTTTAGGAGAATTGGGTCAGACAAGACTATTGTATTTGTAGCCAAAGTTGTATGACATTTTTAAACACAGTCAAGAGATAGCTTTGTTTCTGCTTTTGCAAATATGGAAGTTGCATTATGTTTGTAGTCTATCAGTCCTGTTTAATTTACAGCAGTATTTAAGACTGTCATCTCCACATTATGTTGATTTTCGTCTTTTATAACCAATTCAAAAAAGAAGGAACTTCTCTAATTGGATGTACATATTTTTTAAATGTTTGTTACCTTCGTTAACTCCATCATTTATAACCTGATTTGTAAAATTATTTTGTATAAACAGTTAATACATAACTTGTTAATGGTTAAAATTGTACAATATTCTTTATGTTACTTATATTATGTGTGTACTATTACGACATAATTCATAACATGTATTATATCAGCTGTTTATAACAGGACAATAGCATATTGCATAATTTCATATTACATCATTTACTTTAGATAATTCTTTAGGGAATATACAAGGACAATAATATGAATGGATTCCTATGACAATTATAAACTCTGTAACTTCTCTAAGTAAGTATATAGTTGTAGTCAATAATACACAAAAAGATTTGAAAAATGAAATTAGTTGATTTTGTTTTAGTTTATTCTTTTAAGTACTAGAAGTGATACTAATAATTGCAACTTTTAATACTCAAGTGAACTTAAGTAGGTTTTCATATTTACTTTGAACCTTTAATATATTTCTCATTATGATAATTAATTTTCATTGCATGAGAACAGTCTATTGCCTAGGGTTGACTGGTGGAGAATGCCATTAGGCATTAAGTCCACCCATTTTTATTTTAGTTTTTAGTTTCACATTAAAGAGTTTAAATAAGGCATTTTAAGATTACATAAAATAAATAAAACAAACAATATAATAATACTTAAATATTAAACAATAGGGATGTTGACTAATTTTAGGATTCAATTTTATTTTATAGATAGAACCTCAATATTCACGAAAAAAATAATATAAAAATAATAATCTTCATTTTAAAAACAAAAATTGATAAATAAAAATCATTATCAAATTTCCCACCAAAAACGTCACGTGACGTCACTAAACGATATTCAATACTATCTGTCTGCTAAGTTTGTTGAATTTCCATATAAAATTGTTCCAATGACGTCATATTCTCAAAATGGCGTTTGAGGTCACGTGACAGTGAGTACAATTTTTAACATTTTAAATTAATGATATTTAATTTATTGTGATTGATTTCAATAAAAGAATCATATTTTAGGCTTTTAAATGTTACCACAAATATTTTAGACATAAATTTATATTAATTTATAATTAGTGTCAACATCCCTATTATTAAGGTAGGTTTCTGAAATTAATTACAAGAATTTAAATAGTTCCAATTAGTTAATACTAATAGTTAGTTAATACATTGAGGTAATCCTCAATGTTCTATTCAGACGATGATCATTAACTCTTAGTAACCCCTTTTGAGAGAACTAAAATAGAATTACTATAGGTTAAAAATTATCCTACATTAAACACAAATCTATGGGTCATTGATACATAAAATATTTAGATAGAGTTGATGAATACTCAGCAGAAGTGCTTGGCTATCAGCCAAATATACCTTACAAACATTTAGGCAGAGAATAATCGATCTTTCTTTCTATTAAGTACCGTAATTTATATAAACTAAAAAGTCCATTTTATTGTAAGTACTCTTCTATTAATTATGAAATTTTATTTCTAAACTGACATAATTACCTAGTAAGATATAATTACTCGAGTAAATAGTGCATTAATGCATGATTAAGCATGTAATAGGCAAGCCGACCAGACCAGCGTCAACATTCCTACAATTAATTCAATGTTGTGTTCTCATAATGAGCTTATAAAGTCAACAAGGTCTTAATTACTACGCAAGTACGTAATAATTATTACGTGGTCATTTAAGTATTTAACGTTTCCGTAGTAAGGAATGAGTAATCTTTGTTTTGGATCATTTATCACGTGAAGTCATTGACCAACGCTTCCCGTTATAAACTATCTTATTGGTGACTCACAAGTACTTTATAATTTAACGAATGCAAAAGGAATAGTGTCCCAGCTATGCCTTCCGCAGTGCCGACGTGACACTTTCAACTTTCAAATGTCGTTTTTCATTCTTCACAAAAATATCCAAAAGATTTAATCAATAGGTACGCCTTTTTAAACCATTTTATTTAAAACGAGGACTTAAATATTTTTACTTACTTGGTACGGAATCCGGCTGTGCCGTATTGTATAAAAACGTCGCTAGTTTTCGGGTGCATTTCTCTGGCGAACGCGTAGACGACTCGTAAGCTACTTGGCGGCATTCTGTTCGGCGAAATTAATTTATAAGGCCGCGTATTGCTCAGGTACAATCACTTGGAATCAACAAACGAGATCTCCACATTCCCGCTGTGACAGACAACGGCGGCGACTGGTTCAACTAGTTTGATAGAATATTGAGTTAGCAAAAATAAAATGCACATACAACGACGTCAACGACGAAACAAAACGTCATATTGATTTAACGAAATGTCATGATTGTTATGTCAGTCGCGCCTTAACCTATCAGATACAAAAGGACTATCGATGTATGGGTTAAAAATAGTACATTACACTTTTACATTTAGTTGAATTATAGCTGTCAAACTCAAAGCCTTAGTTCATCTACTCCACACTAGATGGCAGCAAATAGATATGTGTACTGTACTGTGGTACAAGCCGCTGTAAAATAGATTTACTACTGAGCAATAGATGTCACTGACTTAACGATTTAAGAACAAAAATTATAATTGATTGATTTTTAAGTGACTGTTGACCATATTACCGGCAGTTTTATTATATCGATCGAATGAACCTTTTAAAAAGTAGTATTACCTTTATTAGTACCGTACAATGAACTGAATGTTAAATACGAAATAATCATGAAAGATGCACATGCACTGGTGTAGATACAGACATAGGACCTGGCGCGATGGCGCCCCGTAGCTTCTTCCGTATTTGGTACAGGGTGCATCATGAGCTGAGTGATTGGCTTAGTTACATTCTTTAAATCCTGGGGGTTGTGATAATGTGTGAGCCAATGATATTATATATTAAAAAGAGGCAGATATGTCATAAGCGCGCGCGTTGTGTGACTCAAAAAGTTCCCAATTGGGAACTCTTATTCAGGTGAAGAAAGAGATAGCGATGTAGTTTTGACGCGAGAGCGATAAAGACGTGCGATAAAGCAATAAAGCGTGCCTTGCGGACATCGGAACAGATTTTTCGGTTGATTTGTAAGGGCATAACGTATTATATTTATTTAAACATCATTGGTGTGAGCATTTATTCCATTCATTGCGCTTATTTATTATATGTAGTCGTATTCATGATAGTCGACTAATAGTAAAGAACATAGAACTATGTAATTAGCGGTACACGCGTCGTTTGGATCGCATGATATACAGCCAAGGCTTGGCGTTATTAATTGGCATTTGGATTAACGCCAACAGAGGACATCAGATCAGACGTCATTGGCTTACGGAGAAACGAGTCAATTATAATTAGTTATCCTATTAAATCTTTGACGATACAATCTTGGTACTGGTTGATCTAATATAAAGCGATTTTTAGTTGGCATTGTAAATTATTATCGTAGCTAACATGTTGTCATTTCGTCATTTCGTAGTATACTTACTTACTACTTAGGTACCTGCCTAAGTAGGTAAGGTACCTACTATAATACAATATGATCACTACAGCAAGATTTTGGTAGAGAGCTTGTTACGAACTTCCTACCAACGACGAGGGTCCCGGATTCGATTTCAGGCCTGCAGCCTCACTCCCGACGCTTTCGAGTTCTAAATCAATCGAGTTTGTTTAGATTTTGTTTCAATTCGTACTCTTGAAAGTTTACACTAGCGCACAATTGAACGTTGGTTCAAATTGGAACTAAAAAATCGTTCGAATCGAATTTAAATCGAAAAACCGGGCAAAAAAAATGTTTTTCAATATTTTATTCTACGATTCTGGAGTTTTAATAAATATGTATATCCGTGCCAAATTACAGCTTTCTAGCACTAAGGGTCTCAGCGCTTTGCTTCGGACAGACGGACGGACGGACGGATGGACGGACATGACGAAACTATAAGGGTTCCGATTTTACTTTGGAATACCTAGTTCGGAACATTAAAAAGTTTACCTACTCCCGACGCATTTGAACGGCTGACAATCGAGGAGCAAGATTGAAATTAAACGTCTAACGATACCCACAGACTTGAAAAAAGAACCAGACGTCACCTTGTCTTATAGAGAGTGACGCCGCCCGTTTACCATGTGTGCGAATTTTTAGTGCGGTCCGACGCGGTAATGGCGGCCGATTAATAACAGCATGGTGTCAATGTGTGCGTGTGATAGGTACTTGTACGAATAGAAGAGTTGTTATTACTATGGGTGCTTCACTGAATTTGTTGCTGACAATCCGTCTGGTTCTTTTTTTAAGTCTGTGACGATACCTAACTAAAAAGGTAATTAATTCCCTCCTGTTGATTGATCTCCTCAGATTTGTCCTAGTTTATGGGACGTTTGAAGGGCGTAGGTACCAGCGGGATTTTCAAATACTTAGCTCCCGGATTTTTTGTGTCACAGAAATCTCAAATAATTGAAATAATAAATAGGTAACCACAGACTTGAAAAAAGAACTTTTTTAAATCTGTGTAGGTAACCGAGAAAAAAAATTGGTTGTCTGTAAAGTCGGTTTACGGACGGTAGTTTAACGTGACAACGTCATGACAAAACATTAATGAAGTAGTGCTCGAATATAATATTATCTCTGGAAATTAACTTATAATTAGAAACTTTTATCTTTATACTACAACGTCATCTAGAACTCCTGAACTAAACTATTTTTTCAGCAAGTTCCTTTCTGACTTAATTGTTTATATAGTTTTGTTCATAGATGGCGCTTTCTCCATTGTTCGCTTGCTCTCGGAACACGACAAATGAGTCATGCTTTTTCGTGCGTGCACCCGGCGTTCATCGTTTTAATAGACGTTATCACGTCAAAATTCTTCTGGTCTGGCGATATTGATTTGGAAGCCTCCAATTTATGGCAACGTTAACCTAACAATTTATACTTCAATCCTCCAATAAACCTAGCGGATTCGTTATTAAAAGCCTAGGCTT
Organism: Thymelicus lineola; assembly: GCA_963932265.1. Classification (NCBI taxonomy): domain Eukaryota; kingdom Metazoa; phylum Arthropoda; class Insecta; order Lepidoptera; family Hesperiidae; genus Thymelicus; species Thymelicus lineola. The sequence goes on along the minus strand of OZ010703.1, from coordinate 5,188,240 downwards.
ATCTCGACAACAAGACACAAACCGCCAAGGCAGCATGCCCGCAGCCATAAATCAATTAGCTATGACACGGCGACGCGTGTCTATTTGTCTAAATTAGAGCAACAAACGAGAGATCTAATTATAGAACGCTTTCCGGCGCCCGCGCTGCCGCAAATTAGAGATTACGCTATTAGTCAAGCGATTCGGTTTTAATTAGTTGCGAAGCCGAGGAGCAAAAACTATGGTGGAGGCAACATGACGTTGCTATTTATTTTATTTATAATATTACACATACATTTTACACATACATATTATGTAAAAAGTGCTATAATTTTAAATGTAATACTCACATAATTTTATAAAATACGAATTGTTGGATTTAGTGCTCAGTGTCGGCGATGATAACAGTTAAAATCATATGCACTATGATTGACAGAAATTTAATATTCACCCCTTTTTAGGGTTCCGAAGTAAAATCGGAAGCCTTATAATTTCGTCATGTCCGTCCGTCCGTTCTTCTGTCTGCGTTTACTCTACACCGACGTCTGTGTAGAGTCCGTCTGCCCGAAGCAAAGCACCGAGACCCTTAGTGCTAGAAAGCTGTAATTTGGCATGGATATGTATTTTTATTACAACTCCAAAATAGTAGAATAAAATATTGAAAAACATTTTTTTTCAGGGTACCTCCCCTACAGGTAACGTGAGGATGAATTTTTTAATCGTAACGTACTCTATAGTGTGGGGTACCGTTATAAAAGTCTATCAAAACTATGAAATGGTCTTCTAAGACCATTTTTGGAATTAGGTGTCCGTTTGCGAAATATTTGGCTTTAAAGTGCTAATTTTGAATAGAATCAAGTGTCACCCGCTGGCCTGCTGGCTAAACGGTTGGAGTTGGACAAGTGAAAAAATTCTCAATAATAGGTTATATGATGAATTTACAAGGTAAACTATCACGGCTATGTTAGCATACCTAAGTAGTTAATGAGTAATAGTCGATAAAATTACTACTTCGGAACCCTACATTGCGCGTGGCCTGACACGCACTTGCCCGGTTTTTTTTTAATACAATATCCGACAAACAGACAAGCCACCCATTGAAGGTTGCTAACGTGGACATCAGCAATACCAAAGGCATCCTGGTCTTCTGGCATGGGATTGGGGCATATCAGGGAGTCGTACATAATCAAAGGTGGCCATCTCACTTTTTAACACTTTTGAGAAAATGATGCAAAAAAAAATTAAAATATTGAATGCAACGGCTTTTTTGACATAAATTATTACCAAATAAAATGTTCCTTCTAAATTCAACATAAATATTGAATGCAACGGCTTTTTTGACATAAATTATTACCAAATAAAATGTTCCTTCTAAATTCAACATAAAATCACAGCTTAGTTTCAAAGATGGCCTTCAGTACGTTGGTTGTGTTTCCTATAACGTGTGATTCTATATGACGCGAGATTTGGGATTTTTGTTTAGAGAGAGCTTTTAAGCGTGAATTTGTCAACACGCCGCTCACCAGCCGCTACAGTTGACGGCGTCGGTGCTCCTTTAATTTCAGCGCCCTTTCCTTTTGTCGACGAGGAATCTATGACGGGAAAGTCTAACAATAACAATACCTAAAATTCCGAGACATTCCCGGATTCCCGGGTCAGTATTCTAATCCACTTAACTGCCAAAAGGTATGAAATACATACGAGTATGTATATTAAAATATTCTATCACTATTCTTTGTATTTTCCTGACGAAAATTTCCCCCTCGAAAATAACCGAAAGAGCAAAAGACAGGTCTCGCTTAAAATACGCGGTTAATGGTTAAAAGTATTATTATTGACATAATACGAAATTGTAGGTAATATCATTGCGGTAATAGATCGCCTAATGGGGACGTTTTGATTACACGCCAAAATCCAGAGACCGTTCGTTGCTTTTGTTTGGGGAAATTACCACTCTTACGTCGACACTTAATATAGACTCTAAACTCAACCCTTAAGAGTCTATTTACAGAAACCTGGGTCTATAAAATTATTTGTTGGATGTTATAATAGACACATTTGATATAGAAACGGGGGTCTAGTGTAGTTGGTCGTGTAGGATTATTAAGTCATTTAGTCATATGCCAACCGCTTCGGTATTATCCTCCTATTAACTACTGTTAGGTAGTTTTGAAATTTCAATCCATTGGTATTCATGGGTTTTCATATACCAGTAGCACTTAGATATTAATCGTTTAATGTACAGAGTAAGTTACAGACACAGCAGTACTTCGCCTTTGATCTCGTCTAATAGCCGACATAGCCCACTGCGTTGTTTAAGGTTAATTAGGTAACGCATGGTAAATCCTATCTAAAGTCTACTTTCTATTATTTAGAGACGTTTTATGTTTGTAAAACTGAAAACACTCTTTCGCGAGCAAAACCACTTGTGGAATTTAGTAAGAAATAAAATTAAATAATAACTATTATAATCTAAAATTTTTGCAAAAAAAAAACCGACTTCAAATTAAGTACATCCTTTCCAATAACATTAACAAAAGAATCATCGAAATCGGTTGGCGTGATATTTATTCGTCCATTTGTCGTGCACATAGGTACCTACATACTTAATGCAAAAAGGCTTACAAATCTAGGTATATGGTTTTCTCATGGATGCCACTGTCAGATCTCGCTCAAATTTAAGTGGGACCACATGACAAGCACCAGCTTTCGATTAAATCCATCCTAAGAATCTTTTAATCTTGCTGGGTGACTGTTTTGGCATGCTTTACTTGTCTGGAGGATTTACCACAAAATAGCTAGGTATTAATACTCAACATGGCTTTGCCGTTTTTGAATTGCAATCTCCTTCTTTACCGAGATGCGGAATATAAGTAGGATGATGTTTAACTCTTTATCCAAGTTATACGCCATGGCGCATTTTTGTTAAGGATTCCATCATTAAATCAAATACTTACACCTAATCTTTACGAGTTCACGGCTGGGCATAGGCTTCCCCTAACTTAAGTCACTCTAACTAATCCTGAACCTGTACGTACTAAATTCAAGTTATACATATGTATGCGCTGCCTTCTTCGGGTCGTATCTTTTCAGTCCACCTGGTCCAATATTTAATATTTATGAATATCCATATTTTTAAACCATGTAATTTAAACAGCAATTTTAAGTCATCGATAGATACTCTAACTTATCTAGACATTAGTAGAGAAGTAGGTATTCTGAGATAAGAACTGCTAGCTTAGTTTTTATAAAACTGATAAAGTAACTACTCCGTGATATTTGTTTGGATCTAACATTAAATTTAATAGTGTTAATACCGTCTAAATACGAATACATCCGAATGGCGGCTGGTGTGTGGTCCGGCCTTAGGTAATACAATTAGAGGCCGCGTATGAATGGAAACTGACGGGGTATTTGATCGATTTTATGGTATTATGTTATAGGTATAATAACAGTAATGTTTTATTATATTACATTGGCCTGAAAACTTAAGCATTAGGTACTTACAATAAAATTTGTTAATGCTGATGATATTTCGGCGTAAAGGTAGAAAATTTCTCTCGCCTGGCTAATTAACCATCCTTTTTCTAAAGTCGAGTAAAACAATTTTTTTTGCGTGATTTTGTTACAACTTGCAATGTTGGAAAGTTTGTCGCTTGCTTGGATTTTGAGTCGTAAAAATACAAAATCTGTCCACTGTGTTCGTTGCATTTGCCAATTGGCTATCTTTAAATATGCAGCTTGCATACAATCGTCAAATGAATCGCCGTGGACTTAGTGGCGTGTGGTTTTATTCGACTAGAAATCACATTCTCAGTGACCATGATAGATGGTAGCGTGATGTGTGGCCCAATTCCGAGTGCTTTTTAATTAAGGGGCATGCGGCTCGCCACCATATTTTTTGGGAAACTTAACGAATCTTCTATATATAATATACTAGCTGTCTCGGCGAACTTCGTATCGCCTAACAATTAGTGAATGTACTTTGTTATTTTAATTTTTATAGTTTTGGTGGGTTTAACAAATCAGAGATCATTAAATTCCTTCTCCCTCTCGCTCTCGCTTTCGCTCTATTTCTATCTCTTCTCTCTCCCTCTCCCTCCCCTTTCCCCTCCCCCTCTCACTCTCCTCCCGTTTACCTCTCCCCCTCCCCTAACTATATACAAATTTTCACCTTTTTTACTTCAAAACTGATGAAGTTGCCATACTAACTTGCACCCCTTTAATTAACTCTTCGGGGATGATTTTCCAAAAAACGTATTACTGTTAAATTTTGTTTGTAATCTTGAGCTAATATATCAATTTTCATGTTTTTAACTTTAAAAATTACGAAGTTGTGTACTAAGTTCCATCACCTAAATTAACCCTTGAAGGGATAACTTTCCAAAAAATACGTTAAAATTAATTTTTATTATAACTATAATACTTACATAAAAAATGTCATGTTTATAACTCTAAAAATGACGAAGTTGGTTTGTATGAAACTGACTTCTAAAGCCTATTTTAACCCCTTAGGGTATGGATTTCCAAAAATTCGATTGCCTATAGCCTTCCTCGATAAATGGACTATCAAACACAAAAAGATTTTTACAGTTCGAACCAGCAGTTCTCTTGAGATTAGCGCGTTCAACAAATAAACAAACAAACAAACTTTTCAGCTTTATAATATTAGTATAAATAAAACACATAAATGTTTGTACGGATGTCCTTTATAGACTCTGAACCATCCAACCGATATGCCTCAAAATGGTTTCATTTGAAAGGCAACAATCCGAAGGTGGTTTCAGACCATTAGAACATACCACTAGACCACGATTTTCCACTTTTTCAATACAAAAATTTGACACATCAATATCAACGTCAACACAAAAACACTGATCTGTTTGATCTGTCAGAAAAGGTTTTAGCGTAATGGAACACGCCGGGTATCCACTAGTTAAAAATGTATATATAATGTGCCTAAGTACCTACAACAGGTCGATGTTTTCTTTCAAATCCTGAGCACTTCTAATTTGCAAAGTTATGCGCATAAAGTGTTAGAAAAAAAATACCTATCACTTTCTATAAGAAAGGAAAACATCGTAAGGAAATTCAGATGGGAAAGACGAAGGCAAAACCATTTAGGTGTATGATAAATCTGTCCAAGTACCTACCTACTGTTAGGTATTTAGAAAATTTACAAAATGTAAATTTAAAAATAAAATTTAACTAAGTATAAGATAATTACTTATATTATAATTATAAATTTAAATGACCAAATTATTTTGAATCTCATCATTATGTTGTATCTTCAAAAAACATTGACAAGTCCTTGTTACTTAACATAAGGAATATAATTTAAATATCCAGCCATATCAGTCTCGGCTTGCTAATAGAGTGCAATTAAGATCACCTTTCAACTTATATGAGAGTTATAAATGAATAAAGGCAATTATCGTAAAACCAAGTTATGTGTGCGCTCAACGAAATACCTCACAACAGTCTCAGAGTCTACGAATCATTCCCAATGCTTAAATTTAAATGTACGGTCGAATATGAAAGGTTTGTTGGCTACATAATAATATAGACTAATGGTGTGTTTATATTGGAAAGATGTAGCGGGATAACGATCGTAGCGGAGCGTAGTGAAGCTAGCGTAGGCATCGTAGCGGAGCGATCGAAATGGACATTGAATCTTTTTGTAGCAACAATATATCGCTCACCTAGTAATATAATGGCACATCTGCAAAAAATGCGAAATTGAGTTTATATGGTATTATAGTAGTAAATATGTATTAATGTCTATACTAGTAACCAAACCCATACAATCTATAAAAAACGTAAACAGAACCCATAAATTAGTTTTAAACATTTTTATAAAATTTTTGAAATTTGTTTCTGTAAAATATGACAAACGTAGATGTGCCGCTGTATTACTGGGTGAGCGATATTATTTCGCATAGGTAGTAATCAAGAGTCGACTGTTCTTGCGCTCAGTTCTCGCGTATCTTTCGTGGAATAAACGTCATTACCATATAACTGATTCGGCATTATCATTTCTGTCTCCCAATATTAGGTATATTAATGCAAGGTTACTTATCCGGGCTCTAAAGTACTATACACCCAGTTTTCACCAATACAACATAGTAACCTAGACAGTTTTAGATGTGAAATTTAAAATTTCATCATTTTCCTACCCAAAAATTTGTTTACCCAGCTGTGGGATTTTTTGGGGTCCATTATAGATAACAATATAATGGGACAAGTCCTGAAATAATATCTAGATCATTTTTGCGGACCTTTCCTCTTTTCTTTTTACCTTTTTGTGAAAATTCGAAAAGTTTCTTACCATATATTTGGATACAGATTATTTATTAGTAGACCGATCAATCGAGCATGACGGATAGGTGTTTTATCAAATAAATGCCAACCACGATATCTCAGAATAATGGTCTTCGTTATGATGTTTAGAAATAACGTATCTAAATTCCAATAGCTAGTTTTTTCTTTTTTTTTTTTTATGAGCTGCTCAAGGACCGAAAAACTTGTTTTTGCTTCTATGAAATTTCCCTTACATTTTATAAAGAAATGTCTTATACAAAAGTTGTAGGCATTTTAAATATCTACAAAATGAGGCCTGTTGCGTTAAAATTCATTTCGGATTTTTTTTATAAATTACAAAAAACAGTTCAAAATCGCTGTTTTTTGTTTGATTGTTTAAACAAACAGTTTGTAATGTAGACATCTGAAAATGTTATGGACTATTGTTTATGGCGTATAGTATATGTAGTTTTTTTTTTGAATTTTTTGGTTGCATATTTTTAGCAAAAATCCATTTGTTTATTAAAAAATCACTTTTTTGCAAATTAATTTCTACAACTTTTGCAAGTCGTTGAATGTTCTACCTGGGCTCATTTTCTTTCTTAAGAGTTGTACTTTCAGTTTGGTTTTATGGCTTATTGATTCTTCCAACAGGGACCTCGCAAAATTGATTGCAAAAAAGTGCTTACCTGCAAAATGGAATAACTCAACAAATATTAAGCGGACGTTTCAAATCGTGCGAGCTGGAAAAAATGTTGATATCTCGGGTTCCCGTGGTCACACAAAAAGTTATAACCAATCGATTTGGGGTAGCTCGACGAGATAAAATCAGATAACGTATTTGTTTTTATCGCAAATGACGTTTGAACGCCTTAATTGTTATTTGTTGAGTTATTCCATTTTGCAGGTAAGCACTTTTTTGCAATCAATTTTGCGAGGTCCCTGTTGGAAGAATCAATAAGCCATAAAACCAAACTGAAAGTACAACTCTTAAGAAAGAAAATGAGCCCAGGTAGAACATTCAACGACTTGCAAAAGTTGTAGAAATTAATTTGCAAAAAAGTGATTTTTTAATAAACAAATGGATTTTTGCTAAAAATATGCAACCAAAAAATTCAAAAAAAAAACTACATATACTATACGCCATAAACAATAGTCCATAACATTTTCAGATGTCTACATTATAAACTGTTTGTTTAAACAATCAAACAAAAAACAGCGATTTTGAACTGTTTTTTGTAATTTATAAAAAAAATCCGAAATGAATTTTAACGCAACAGGCCTCATTTTGTAGATATTTAAAATGCCTACAACTTTTGTATAAGACATTTCTTTATAAAATGTAAGGGAAATTTCATAGAAGCAAAAACAAGTTTTTCGCTCCTTGAGCAGCTCATAAAAAAAAAAAAAGAAAAAACTAGCTATTGGAATTTAGATACGTTATTTCTAAACATCATAACGAAGACCATTATTCTGAGATATCATGGTTGGCATTTATTTGATGCGAAACCCCCCTATTAATTGGTCTATAGGTACTGATCTAATATTCGGTCTCTCTCTTACACTCTTAGGTACTTATAAGCCAAATGTAGATGAACCTACAGACCCTACACAGATAGGTAGATATTCTCAGAATATCATGAGGAATGTTTAGAGTTCCTCGTGATATTTTCACGAAACGATGTGTAATCTACACATACACACATCTACTATAATATCCAACCATCCTACTTCCTTCCTATTAATATTATAAATGTGAAAGTTTTTGAGGATGTATGGTTGTTTATTACTCTTTCACGCAAAAACTACTGAAAGTAGTTTTACACACTTAAACACTTAGAACTGAGTTTGCCTCATTAAATCTCTGTTCCACTTATGGGCCTACTGGAAGGGATTTCTTAATAGGAATAAGTAGTGCCCTTGTACAAACTGTCTCTTAAATTATTTATCTTGTAAATGTTTTTGTGTGTACAAAATAAATAAATAAATAAAGTATCTTCATGAAATTTAACACACAGGTAGACCATGTTTTGGAATAGGCGAGGGTATTTATTATCCCGGAAAAAACAACCAAAGCCGCAGGCAGAGCGTTAATCGGTAAATAAAATTTACCAAAAAAATCCCATGATGAAAACGCAAAACGCCAATCGCTCCCGCTCCCGCCCGCACTGTGTCCGTTCCCGGCGGCGAGATGAAAGCGGGCGGCGCGTTTGAGATGTGCCGTGGCGCAATTAGGCCCCGCTGTAATGAGAGCGACACAGCCACCGCTAATCGCCCACCGGTGGAGCTAAAATGACGCCCATTGACGCCAGGGAAACAGAATGGACCCAACCTAACATCGTAAACAGAATGGACGCTACTTTGTATCTTCTTTAGGAGTCTATGTTTACCTACTTGTGTTTCTTTGTTTCTTTTTTTCTTTAAAGTCCTTCAGTAATTAACAAATCAGTATATCCACTTCAGTATATCTACTTTTATTGCTAAGGCTAATAGATGTATGAATGCCTAAAACTTTAAATTGAAATGAAAAAACATATATAGGCGACGAATTGATAACCTCCTCCTTATTTGAAGTCGGTTAACTAAAAATAGTTCCGGTATTCTACATGTAGAGTCGTTGAGTAGGTATTAGGTAATCAGGTCGACGAGAGGTCCACCCTTCTACTTGCTTAGGTACTACTCGAGTCTAGCGACCTTCAACAGAAGAACTCGTCCGCCATAATATTATCATCCATCCCTGAACCCAAAGATTGCTTTTGACTCAAGGATGGATAACGCCTCTTACCTCAACAATATTTTAGAAAATTAAAAGAATTACAATAAAAACAACTTGCACCACTTAAAATTGTGTTATTACAACTAAACATACACGCTCAAAATACGCACACGTATTATGTACGTTTATCCTATGCGTTTAACGCTAACCATTTTAGAAATAAATAATAGTTAGTTAAAAAATCTAAAAAACACGCTTTTATAAAAAAATTAAAATGTGTGCAATTCACACGTGGTAGAAGTGAAACTTTCCAAAATTTTGGTTTCAAGATAATGAGATGAAAAAGCAATAAATCGAATCTTCTACCTTGTTCCTCGCGCCATCTATGAATACAACTTAGCACTTTTTAAAAGATAACCACGAACATAAGAAAAAGAAAACAGTGGTAACTAACGCCATCCCTTAACATAATATGAAGAGTAAAATGAGCAGCTAGCGCCATCTATTTAGCAATAAAACGAATCTTATTCCTCGCGCCATCTATGAAAGTATGAATACAACTTAGCATTTTTACTGTCGCGATGTCGTTTTTATTTATTTTAACTGACGAATATTTCTGTCTCATTCTTTCCTGGCTTCATCCTACACATTTTTGTATTTGTGTCTCTTACCTGTCGTTTTTTCCGTTGCATCCGGTTTGAAATCACAACGATTCTAAAGAAGTTTCACTTCAAAATCCAACAAAAAAAGTAGAAAATAAATTTGAATTAAGAATCGTGTAATTGTAAAAAAAAGCCTGAGGTGCATGGTGTCAATGAGTAGAAGGATTATCATTTTGATGTAGGTTTTTTTTCTTTCTTTTTTAAAAATATTGAATTGTCATCGGTCCTGGATAAGTCTACGAAGTTTAGGTAAATGAAATCAGCCGTTTGAAGTGGGTCAAAATCAAGTCCAAAGGAGTCAGTTACAAACAAACAACTGAAGCTAATATAAAGCGTGTAAGAAATCAATTCCTAGCAACATTTTAGCCACCACGAGTGGCGTTTAACCCTGAAATGAGTCTGCATTAGCGGAATGGGTGCGCTCGGTTCGCTGAGAACAGCGAAATGTATGAATGTTTTATTCATACAAAGATTCAACATCTTACCAATTTACAAAAGATTCATTGAAAACGATTCGAGATAAAGGAACGATTTTTCCTTACCAGGTTGAATGTGGATATGCTTTGAGGTGAATATAATTGTGGATTATCCAATACATGTTCGTTTTAAAGAGTTTTCGAACGAAGTTCATTAAAGCAGGTTGCAACTGAAGTTTATTTATTATCCCAACTCCAACTTTATCCTAACAGGAACACCAATTCGACAGGGGGGGGGGGGTGAGTTGGTAGCAATAAGAAAATTTTGTATATACATTTCTAAATGTACCTACTTAACGTAATAAGCAACACAAACATAAAATTTAACAATGGTACACACGAAAAGAAAATATTTTATATTATGCATAATTCACAAGGGGGCGTCCATTAGTTAGTTACGTGATGCTTTAGGGGGGCAGAGGGTCAAGCCGAATGTCATCAAATCTTACGTACCTATCTATTTTTTCAAGAAACAGTAAAATTACGAGAAAATAGTGTCCAAAGAAGTAAAACATGATACTTTACTATAATGTCAAATACCACTGACAGGACATTAACATTTAAAACAAAGTGCGCAAAATTAAAAACATGAGAGGTGTCAAGGGACACCCGGATGGAACGAAGTTCCTTTCGATTTAAGTATTGTTTTGTTGTACAGCGCCATCTCTGTAAAACTCACTGAATCACTTCAAAAAAAGTGTCGTCATTCGTAAAATCAAAAAGTGTCGTAATTTTCCGTCTAGCCCCCTTTCACAACGCGCGATAAGGAACTTCGTTCCAAAATTAATAAAAGAAATGTGTTTTTTTTTCATCACACTATTGACTGTGGAGTGGACATTAGAAACACACACTTTTAAGATCAAACATTTAGGAAACTGTAACATTTTCTGGCCCAGCCGGAACCAAATACAAAACTCTACGGAAAATCCGAGTTAGGCAGCTCTATCGACGCATTTTCGATCAAAAATTTACAAATACATAGGTCACTATATCAAAAGCACTAATGCATGAAAGGCATATTTTTACCTATCTACTAAATGCTGCCACTGAGTTTTCTGTTCTGTTACTATCAATCATAGATTACCCAATCTATGCTACCAATACCTACTATAATAATAATAATAATAATAATAATAATAAAGCCTCTTTTATTTCCTTAATAGAAAAATTCAATTAACAATTTTTATAATTATTAAATAGCATGCAATAGTATTATTAAGAACAAATCAAAACATAAAATATATTCAATTTCTATCCATTCTATAGCTTGCACAAAATTCTTGATTTAATTTAATTTAATAATAATAATATTTGATTTAATTTAACAATAATAATTATTATATTATATTCTTATAGTTATATATATATATCCATGTCTATGTATCTATTAAGGACCTCTCTATAGAGTAAAGGCCTCCTCCATTTTACTCCACATAATTCTGTTGCTTGCTTTATTCATCCATCCTTTTCCCGCTACTTTCAAGATTTCATCAAGCCATCTCTCCTTCGGTCTGCCTCTGGTGCTCTTGCCTACAGGTCCCTTCCATAATGTAATCTTTTTTGCCCACCTGTCTTCGTTCATACGTGCAATATGGCCGGCCCACTTCCATTTCAGTCTCTTGCAATGTTCCAGAGCATCAATCAAATTGGTTGTTTTTCTTATATCCGTGCTTCTCTTTTTAAACGCTTTTATTTAGCTTCACTTCGGAGCATCAAAGCATCAAATCTTCAAAGCATCAAATCTTGTAACGTTAATTTGAATGACTTCCCTTTAATGAAAATTGATGAAATTTGGCAGACATGTGTATTTCCGATGACAATACACGAAAATCATATTTTAAACTAATTTTCATTGTTTATTTGTTGTTAAATTAAAAAAAACGATTTTCAGACTTTAGACGCATAATTCTCTATGTTCTATTTTACGTAGAGACTTGAAATTTTCACAACTTGTAGCTAATTTTATAAACTAAACCTTATTGAAATAAAAGCGTTTAAAAAAAAAAATTTTTTTAGGATTCAACTTATTGTGTCTTAGCTTTAGATTCAGAATACTCCTTTCCATGGCTCTTTGGGTCGTTAGTATTTTGTTTCTGGTTAGTTTGTTGAAAATCCATGTTTGGGATGCATAGGTGAGAGAAGGTAGGATACAAGAGTCCAGCACAATTTTCTTCAGCTTCATTGACATATTTGACTTTAGAATTTCTTTCAGGCTCCAAAATTTATTCCAGGCCATGTTTACACGTCTCTTTAACTCATCTTGGTGTCTAGACTTTTTAAATGACTCTTGTTTGCCTAGGTACAGTAGAATCCGTTTATTATGACTCCGCTTATATTGACCAACCGCCTATTATGACGTAATTACAAACGAAGTTTGGTTTTCATATAAAATTCTTTTAACAAAGTCGGATATAATGACTTCGCTTACAGTGACATGTCGCTTATTATGACCCATTTTTAATAAATTTTGCCCGTTTATAGTGACCGACATGATTCTTTACACCTTCGGCAATGTTCGTTGATTCTCGACGACGTTCGGCACGTGGCTTGTATTTGTTTTGAATCTCAAAAAATGAAAAATATACATACGTACGTGCATTTATTACGTGCAATTTTAATTTTTATTTAATATGCTATGTTTCTTTATTAAAATAAGTATTTATTTACGTAAAAAAATAAGGTTGGTTTTTTTTTTCACAAAAATGCTTTGTATGACGTCCGCTTAGTATGACGTGTTTGTCAATTCCCTTCGATGTCATTATAAACGGATTCCACTGTATGTGTAATCTTGCACATATTCTAGTAAGACATTGTTGACGTGTATTGGTGTTTTTATGCTGTTTGTCATAATTTTTGTTTTTGTTGTGTTTAGGTCTAGACCAATTTCATTGCTGACATTGTTAATCTCGTTTATCATTGTCTCTAATTGTGATGAATTTTTTGCGAAGAGTATGATGTCATCGGCGAATCTGAGATTACTTAGAAAATGACCATTGATGTCTATACCTTTGTTTTTCCAGTTTAGTGTTTTCATGATGCTTTGTAGAACGGTAATAAAAATTCTGGGAGACAGGGGATCACCTTGACGAACGCCTCTACATATATCAATTTCTGTGCCTGTTTTGTCTAATATTACTCTACTTGTGCTTTTCTTGTATATGTCTTGTATGAGCTCTATAGTTTCTAATGGTACGCCACATTCCTGTAAAGCTCTCCATATGCTGCTATGGGATATAGAGTCGAATGCTTTTGCGTAATCGATGAACGCTAGGTAGAGCGGGCGCTTCATTTCTTCGTATTTCTCTATAATTAGTTCTAGTGAGTGAATATGGTCTATAGTTGAGTAAGTACTTCTAAAACCTGCTTGCTCCACTGGCTGATGCTCTTCAGTGTATTTAACAAGGCGTTTTTCGAGGCATGAAGCAAACAGCTTGTAGAGATTACATTGTAAGCTGATTGGTCGATAGTTACTTATGTCAGTAGGGTTTCCTTTCTTGTAGAGCAGCACAATATCTGATTTCGCCCATTCAGTAGGAATTTTTCTTTCGTCTAGTATTTTATTGAACAGGATGGTTAAAGGTTGTACTAGGAGAGATTTTCCGGTTGAAATGGCTTCGTTTGGTATGCCATCCGGACCGTTACTTTTTTCTTTCTTTAAAGACTTTATCTTGGTCAAAATTTCTTGAGCTGAGAATCTTTGTATAGTAGCATCATTTTTCTGTAGAGGTAGAGTCTCTATACTTGGCGGTATTTTGCAAGCGTACAGATCTTTATAAAATTCTGTGGCCACTTTTATTATCCCCGGTCTGGAGAATGTTTCCTTGTTACAAGTAGAGTTCTTTTTCAGACTAGGAATCCATTTTTTAGATGTCGTTAATTCTTTTAAACTCTTTTTCACACTTCCTTATTTCCTTAGATATTTTTCAATTGTTGTTAGTCTATAATCTTGATATTCTTTTCTGATAATTTTGTAAATGTGCTTATATAAATATTTTTTCTCATTTTTCTCTTCCGATGTTAACTGTTTTTTATTTATTAATTCATTTCTTCTTTTAATAAGATTTTTGGTTCTGTCTGAGATAATGTACTGTCGTTTTGTATTTATGTTGTTATTCCGTATATACTTTAAACTGTTATTGATACCTTGCTTAATTTTCTCATAGTACGTCTCTACATCATCATTTTCTTCTAGTGTTATGTTTGAGATGTGCAAATTCAAAGCTTTGATGTATTTCTCTTGTTCGTCTATTGTTTTTAGTGAAAAATTGTTACTTTTATAGTTGGCTCTAGATTTTTTTATGTTGTTTAACAATACAGTACTTCTCACAAGCCTGTGGTCGCTCGGAAATGAGAGATTGCTTATTACTTCAATATTCATAATTTTATTTTTTAAGTTTGACAGTATATAATCTATCTGGCTTTTATTTTTATTCGGGGAAAGCCATGTCCAAATGTTCTTGCTTTTCTTTTTGAATAGGCTGTTGATAACGAATAAATTATTTGCCCAGCAAAACTGAAGTAGGGTTTCACCTCTCTTGTCTCTTCTTCCGAAGCATGAGTTTCCCAATATTCTGTCTTCTCCTTTCATTTTTTGGCCAATTCGGGCATTAAAGTCACCCATGATTATAACGTTTTTACTGCAATGTTTCAGAGATTCCTGTATTCGATCGTAGAATTCTTTTATTTCCAGTTCGGTTGCGTCGCAGGTCGGCGCATGGACCTGGACAATGGATAGATTTGTATTCCCAAAATTCAAGTGTAGTATGCAGATTCGTTGGTTGATTGCAGTGAAACTCTTTATGCTCTTTTTGAGGTGCTTTTTAATTAGGAAACCTACTCCATATTGACCTCTAGTCTCACCAAAATAACAAAATATATGGTCTTCGCTTTCTTCTATATTGTAACCTTTACGTCTAATTTCTGATAAACCTATGATATCATATTTAATAGTTGATACTGATTGTTTGAACTCTAGTAGCCTTTCATCTGATAGTAAGGACCGAGCATTGTATGTACATATGTATATAGGGTGGAGTGGAGGGTTTTGGTCTATGACCCCCGCGGTGACCGGCCGTGGTGGGGGACATAGAGAGGTCGCTTTTTTATGTCATTTCTTGGGTAAATTCTGTTGCAATGAGGATTTAATATCAGTATTTCTAGATATATTTTTTATTACATATAGATCCATTTTATTTTTCTTGCTAGGATTGTTAGTAATATTTTTCTGTTTGCTCTCAACAACTGTCACTGCTTCCGGAGACTGCGAAAAACTTCTCTTTTGACGTTCATGTTGAGTGTTTATTTTTTCAGGTAGAATTACTAGTTTGTTGTATTTTATAAATGCCTTTTTTCCTTGTTCTCGTTCTTGTTTGAGCTGGATACTAAGCTTCCTTCGTTCTTCAAGAATTTCCGGAGGAATCAAAGAATCAAAGATAGATGGCCTTTTATATCTCTAATCTTATAGAGCCTTAGCCTTTACAGTGTTTTTTCACGGTAAATGGTCACCGTCGTTTGTCCCCCATGGGCACCAGCAACACCAAATCATCGACCCGACACGACGTTAACCAAACCACACACAGACACGCACATGCCACAGACACACACAAATACATAAACACACACACACACACACACACACACACACACACACACACACACACACACATATACACACGTACACACGCACGCACGCACGCACGCACACAAGAATGCATGCCGGACACAAATCGTAACTTAGTTTAGTATTTAAGTTTCTCATTGTGATGTAAAAATCTTATGAGAAATAAAGTTCTTTAAACCGAATGTAGCAGACGACTGGGTAAGTACTTACTGTGTGTGTATATCGACGCTTGAAAGGAAAACTGACTAAGCGACATTGAGCTAACTTTAAAGGAGAGCAGTTTAAAGTTGAATTTTTAGATTGTATATGCCACAATATAGATGATAAAATAAGGATTCCAAAACAGTAAGAATGACGTCGCGTCGGTAGGAGAATTACAAAAAAATATATGATTTTTCCTAAAAATTCCAACTGTAAAACTGCTCTCCTGTAAAGTTAGCTCAATGTCGCTTAGTCAGTTTTTTCTTTCAAGCGTCGATATTCAAAGTATAGAATTAATAGTATAAACCAATGATAATAAAACTAAAGATACGTTATGCCCTTACAAATCAACCAAAAAATCTGTTCCGATCGAGCTTCAACACACACACGTTTATCTTTTGTTCCTTTAAACCGATCACACATTGATAAATTGTAAAAGGGATGGCACTACTAAAACCATAATAATAGTGAAAAAGACAGCTAGTGTTTGTCGCTCGAGGTCGCTCGCGTCACAGCGCGTCACGAGATCTGTGACCAAATGGCACACATTTGCACACTTGGCACAAACTTATTTAACATAACGTTTTATGTACTTATCTATGGTATGTAATCCATCATTTTTATTCAATTTGGAGATATGATTTTCTCGAAATCTCAAAACAACTCGGCATTTTGGTGAAACTATAGACGGCCTCACTCACGGCAGCTATCAACTGTATGAATTGAAATCGCTAACTTATGCACATTCGACTGGCGTACTTCTAGCGCCGTGTTGGCATGTCTTGTATATAATGTCATTGGTATAAACAAATCAATCAAAATTGCCACATTAACGTAACGCAAACACCAAATGGGTCCTTTACCTTGGCAGCATCACGGTATCACAGATTACTGCTCGCTAATTCTCACAGCCACAGTCAACAGCCAACATCTTTATAAAACCAACAGCCTGTTCCAAATAAATAAATATGTACATTTAAAAGACCACCTTTTAGCGCCTCCGTATTTAAGAACCATTACGAAACCCCTTTAAAAGTAAATATTTGTTTTGCCAAACTCACATCGACTTTGTTGTGAAAGTCTCAAGTGCTATTTTAGGTTAACAGGTAAGTTTTAAATAGTAAGTGATATCGGTTCTGAGTCGGTCATCTGTCATCAACGGGTGTCACATTATGGCTCTTTTGAATGTACAAAAGAATCGGATACCTTTTCAACGAACGCTTTCTTAAGAGATCTTCAATCGAATTCAGGTATTCAATTAACATAGATTACTTGTTTTGTTTAAAGTATTTCTGAAGGATGTTCATTAAACTAGTAATGGTTGCTTTATCTTTTTGTACTCTATGTTTTACGCTCGTGATGTCGAAACATATTGAAGTAACTTACAGCTTCGGATTTCATTAGCATTATTAGCAAAATGCTAAAATGTCAACACTGAATATAAATTATCGATCTATAAGTGTGTAATTGTATAGTTCTCATTGAATAGGGCCAGATTTCGCTGGGGCGGTCTAGGTTCGAACCCTACTCATATTTAATTTTATGAAAGTCAACGACTTATATGCATTAAAATTAATTATTACGTGGGTATTCAAAAATGACGGTAATAAGTTATACGTATGACTTTATGGCCATATATCGAGCAGTAAACTTCAATTAGGTAATGAATGAGCTGATTATAGAATAATTCATTAAATGGAGGATTAGATAGGAATCATGATAGTGGATCGGAAGAAGCTAATTAATAATTTTGTTTTAAATTTGTAAGTTTTTATTTATACATATAATGTTATAATTATGGTATAGATATTATGCTCACAGTCCAGTTGATTCCTTCAAAATTCAGAATAAGGAAAAGCCTTATTTACCACTCATCACGACTAGTACAATAAAAGGCGTAACCGATAAAATCAGGGTGGCCAAGAAAGAAGATAGAGAAAAGAAAGAATACAGAACTTGCTCCCTAATCCCAAGCCGGAAGACGAATCATTTGGCGCCTTATTTAAGAGCTGGCAGGACAACACTTGTATCAATTTTATGGCGGCAGGCTTAATGGAAAGTTAAGTAAACTTAAGTACAGTAAATTTCTTAACTTGTCTATTTACTAATGTTCAGAATTGATTCTGACAAATCTGAAATATTAGACACATTACATATAAACTACCTATCTACTGCAAAAAAAAATCTGTTTCTTCTACAATAATTCTGTATATCGATTATCGAGGGGAATAGATTAACGAGGTAATTTTAATAAAAATATGTGCATACAAAATTTATTCCAAAAAAAAATTTGATACAATTATTCTGTCTATCTCACGCAATATCATACCTACCTAGTACGAGTTAAAATAATGTAGGTTACTAAGTAGTTAAGTTGATATTATATATTGTGGATAAAACGTAATAAAATACAAGTAAGTAGGCACTATAAAAGTTTACAACATTGTATTTTCACTTCAATACTTTCAACATTTCTTGACACATTCACATCATTATTTATCTATCTTCCTTCGATCAATCTTTATCAGCACCTTAACCCGTTGAAACGATTACTATAAGCATGTGATTCCATTAGAAATTCATACACTAGTTCGGCGTCCCATAGACCCATAGTCCCATGGAGTATGGCTATGGAGTCCATCATCTATCTATCAGGAGTGAATGGTGACACTAAATAAAGTACATCGGTCACACATAATTAAACAGGGCCGCATTGTCGTATGTAGGGTGACCATAATTATGTAGAGAATTAGAAATGTTTTTATTTTCTGGTGTAAAAAATGTAGTTAAATGTATCGTTCAATCAAAGTAAATATTTCAACATAAATGTAGGCTTACGGGCCATATAAATACGTATAGGGCAAATAACATTATATGAGTGTAACGATTTTTTTAAATACTTAACAAAATACATCATAATCAAACTTTAAGGACTTTCACATTAAATTATAATACTTATTTCGTTTATTTAATTAATAACAAATGTAAATTAATAGGTAAAATGAAACTGACTCAGACTCAAACATTTACTTAACACAAGCAAAAAAATTAAACGCAGCAATTCACCGGTAGAGTCAAATTTCAACAAGTAGTTAAACCGACATAAAATGTTGTCCACAAAAACAAAACAGCAATACATATGTGCACAATGAGAGTAAGTTTTGTCGCATACTATTTAAAAAAATATCTTTCTTCCTTCTTCTTTCGACGTGTCTGAGCGAGTTGGACGACAGTAAATACTGCAGTAACTCAACTGCTCGTTTGACGGCTATTTCCATAAAAATAAAAAGCGATGGTCACCCGAGTGTTGTAACATCTGCAGTGTCACAATGGCAGTGATTACCCATGTCCGATGGCTCTATTGGCATTGTCACTGGGTCGGCTCTGTCACACTGTCACGCTGTCACACTGTCACGTCGACACTTCAACGCAGACGATTTTGGTAGGATTGATGAATATTTTTATTTGATGAATTATTGATGAAGTTTCGAACGTGGAACGTAATATTTTGGGCTTGTTAGGTTTTCGTTTATTCTACATATTAGATTCTCTAACTTTATCGACATGTCCCATTTGAGTTTTGACACGAGATTTATATATATTAGCCTTTTATTATTTAATCTGAGTATATAAGAACCAAGTCTATTGACCTTTTTAATGTTTAAATTAACAAAAGCAAAAAAAGCTAAGTTAATGGCTAATTATGTCAAGAGTCTTCTGTAATTGACGGTCAGATCATTATTTTAGTATTGTCCAGTGCTTATTTCAGGAATAGTTAATAGTCAATCCAATTTAAGTATGGGAAGTTAAGAAAACTGTAATGAAAACATTACCTTCACACTTACCTATACGAGTATTACCTATGACCCTACGACCATTATTTTGATTCCATTTCAGAAACCTGCAATGCTGACGACATTGCGACATCTGTTTTCCACGCCGTACATTTCGTGGCGAGGGGCGTAATATAGTTACGAAGGCAGGCATTAGAACTCGTCTCAATTTGTGTCTCACGCAATGTGTGGTCGATAATAGGACCGTCATTTGTGGTCGAGGGATTTGACGCGTTTTTTACAGACAACTTAATCCGCACGGTGCAATCTAGTTTGTGGTTCCAAGTCTAAGCAAGAGATTTTTCTCTCGCTAATTTTAATAAAAAAATATTGTGGCTGTATTTCTGTGGCATTGCCGGATTTATATTTTTTATGAGTGGAGGCCAATTTATTTTCGCCGCCCTATGTAGGTACCTTTCTAAAATAATAATTTTCCATTCATAGTAAGGAAGGCATTGAATTAGTCACTAAGAAAGAATTTTTTGCAACACTTTTTAAAAGCGAAATCATCTATAACATATCATCTTCTGAAATCTGCCGCCCCTAGGTCGCCGCCTATACGGCTTATTGAAAAATCCAGGACTGCTCTGTGGGACGCTGTAGTGAAGTGTTCCGGATTGGATTCCGCAGGGTAAATGGGTGGCTTCAACCCATTAATAGCCACCGCTGTGCTCAGGTCATACCTCGTGGTGAGGCCTAAACCTTACTCCACGATATAAAATGTGTGTATCCCGTCCCAGCTGGGAATTATATGCTTCGCAGGCGGAGTCAGGCTATGCGTAGGATTCTTCATTAGTTCAGTTAGTTTGCGTTAGATGGCGTAGTTCAGTTACTTTGCGTTAGTTATCTCTACGTGATCGAATCAGAAATGAGGAGATCCGTAGACGAACAAGGGTAACCGACATAGCTCAAAGAATTAGCCGGCTGAAGTGGCAATGGGCTGGCTACATAGTGCGAAGGACCGATAACCGTTGGGGAAGAAAGGTCCTTGAATGGCGCCCACGTCTCGGAAAAAGGAGCATAGGACGCCCCCCGACCAGGTGGACTGACGACCTGAATAAGACAGCGGGCATCCGCTGGATTCAGAAGGCTCAGGACCGGTCAGAGTGACGCAAATTAGGGGAGGCCTATGTCCAGCAGTGGACCTCCAAAGGCTGATGGATGGATGGATGGATGGAGATGGCGTAGGCGTCACTTAGTCGATTGATATATCTATTCCCCTATGTATAAGTTACTCTATGGTACCACTCTATACATACGACTGCATATGTCATGCGACTGCATATTATGTCACAATGGTTACCGGACTTCAATTCCCAGCGAGGCAGATCAGGTTCAGATCAGATCAGATCAATTCCAATGTTGAGTATAAATCTGTTCTCGGTCTGGGTGTGTTCTTGTCCTTTTACGTTGTTGGCTCCCACGACATAAAAGGAAACCTAGTGTGAGACAATGAGCGTTATTTAACAACATACCATCATTCATATTTAAGACTAGCAAGTTGTTCCATCAAATATTAGTAGATGAGCTTTGACCCAGACACAGAGAGTACCCACGCTTGTAACAGAAAATTACTGTCCGATTCCATTGAAGTATAATGTTATAGAACAGACATCTCGAACAAAATGTGTGTCCCGCCCGGGAGGTTCCATTTTCAAAATTGAGCCCCCGGATCTCCTTTCAAAATCGAACGAATCCATTGAAGATTGAAGCCACGTGGCGCCAATGCATTGGGACATACATGGTGTTCGCGGTGTCGGTTCTATACGCTAGTAATAATACTTCAATGTCCGATTCCAAATTACCTTTAGACCCACGTCTATATAGCCAGCCCCTACTAATGTATCCGTGGGTTCGTGCCACCCGCATTCTACTTATTACTATTTATGTGTTAAAACCAAATTGAGATGTGTTATAATAGCTGCTCCCAAATTATAGATCAGGTGTTTAGAGTACTGACGGCGCATTCGGTATTAGAAAAGCGTCGCGTTTGTGTAGCCAACATCTAATATATAAAATTCTCGTGTCACAGTTTTCGTTGCCATACTCCTCCGAAACGGCTTGACCGATTTTGATGAAATTTTTTGTGCTTTTCCGGTATCTATGAGAATCGGCCAACATCTATTTTTCATCCCCCTAAATGTTAGGGGTAGTTCACCCCTAAATTTTCATTTTATTTTTTAGACAAAATTTTTAATTTCTATTTTTTTATGATACAACATACAAAAATACATACAATCCTCAATTTTCACCCTTCTACGATCAACCCTTATTTTTTAATAGCCATTTTAGTAATTTAATCATTTTTCCTCTCCGGTCGAAAACTGATCAATTGTTAGGCGATACGAAGTTCGCTGGGTCAGCTAGTGTATTATAAATAGGTAAGATAAGGTTTGGCTTGCATTTTTCCTGTTACATTTTGTCATTTTGCGTAGATAATATAGCTCCTAATAACTGTTTAGGTATGTTGTTGGGATATGGAGTAAAGCATTTGTAAAATTCTGGTATCTTCTTTTTAATTTTTTTACCTAATTTGCATCTCTCTGATAAGCTGGAAACTAGATAGGTAGTAGCTTATTTTTTGAGTAAATATCTATCATTCCGACAGACGTGCCGCATGATGGTGGCTGGTAGATGATAGCCAGGCGGGCAAAAATTCGCACCACCTAACGTCGGGTTAAACAGAATGAACACAACTCCGCGACCTACAACAGAAGAGATTTGGCATCATAACATTTCCGTTGCTCAATGGTAAACCATGAGCCGGAGAGATTGACTTGGACCTTGGAGCCAAAGACAACGCCTTTCATATTATTGGCAACGTTGTTCATTTACTATTTACAAAACTATATTATAATAAAAAAGTTAGGAGGTACAGTATCTAACGCAACGTCCATACCGAGCCTAACTCGTGGACTACTCATAATGACGTCACAGTACCATAATTCGGCTCCTACTTCCGGTTACAATATCCACAAATTGTTCCTCCTTTAAGTATAGGGTAGGTTGTCAGTTTTACAAAATATATTATAGTTATAATTTGTTTTTGCTTCTGTGCCGTGCGAAATTTAGAAGAAAAAATTAATGTCCACTATTAGTTCAGTGACTTTTTGTTTTCCTTACTTTGACTTTCATGTCTTTCTTTAATATTTTAGAGACAAAATTTCCCAAAAATTTATGTCAATATGGAGCAACGAATTTTTTGAGGTTGATAAAAGATTAAAATCATAATTATGTGGTTGGGTTAGGTAGGTATTAGGTAGTATACTACGTTCACATTCAAATCGGACCCGATGTAAACAAACCATTAAAATTCCTCTATAGGGTTTTCACAAACTGATTTGTGTTTCGTACACCAGATAAGTATTATAGAACTAAATAATCATTATGATATTTGTGACATCTTAATTAACTCACCATTGAACTATAACAACAACACACTACGAGAAAACGAGGTAAAATCCAACAACTTATTACACTTTCATCAATAAACAATTCTTGCTCCCACATCCTTAATTACGAGGAGCAATTTTGAACCTTTTAACAAAATATAATGTTATGGTCTATGTGTATAAATAGAAATGACTACCAAAACCGTATAGCGATAATTGTGCGAACGTGCTCTGCAAATTGGTCGTATTATTTTCCGGCATAAGTAAGTTTCATTCCACGCAGTATGCTTAAGAATAAATCTTATTACAATAAATTTACTAAAGCCCATCTTCATTTTATTATGTCCAAGACTATATCGATTTTATACATAATTATTCCTTCTATTATTAAGGTACTAAAAAATAAATGTATCTAATTTGAGAAGATAAAAAAAGAACGGTTACGTTCCGTACTTACTTTTTCCGCGGGCACAGATGTTATAATATTAAGTACTCTGTAGCCATAGACCGGCTCGCAGCCGTCCGCCATTACGTCATGTTGAAGTTGAAGAGATAAGTAACAAGAAATAAAAATAAATAAAATTCTAATGTGGAGGTGGAAATATTTAAACAAAATAAAAGAAAATGAGAGACGAAGGCCGTAAATTATATTATACCGATGAAACATGGATCAGTGAAGGTAAATATTTAATGAAAATTTTATGTATCATTTCTTACAACTCAAGTAAACACAAGTGAATTAAAGCCATAATATCGGAGTTATTCAAAGTAGTTTATGTATATTAGTCCCTTAAACTGACTGAAGTATACAATGTAAACTTCATTGTGAGACTTGGGGGGATATTAATAACCTATTATTAATTGTTTGATAATAGGTAATTTCTGTAGATTTAAAGTTGAGTTTATTAAATTGTCTTCCTTGGATATGTTATGCTACTTGTATACTTATGCTTCATAACTTAATATACATATAAATTGTGCAAGGGCGGAAGAGCAACAAAACCCTACTTTTACAAATGCCCAGTATTTGTGAGATCAATATTTGAATAATGATGTGTTCAAGTGGATCAGTGACACCTATTATGATTTTGAATTTGAATGTTATAAATAATAAAGTTATAATATTATGCATTTCAGGCCATACAAGAAGTAAAATGTAGCAAGATTTGAGCATTGCTTCAAGCCGAGAAGCACATAGAGAAGGCTTGTCAAAAGGATTAAAAGAACCTTAATCATAGTGCATATTGGTAGGTATTTCAGTTTCTTGAAAATTTTAATATTATATACATGATGACTGTGACCCTGCCTGCAAAGTGAGGGGACCTGAGTTTGACTCCTGGACGGGGAAAATATTTATGTGATAGATAAATATTTTCTACTCGGGTCATGGGTGTTATAGTCATGTGTTATGTGTGCCACACAAGGCACAATGTGTTACCGTTTAACATTGTGCCTTGTGTGGTTACCGTTTATTTATTTACTTATTTCAAGTTTAAAATAATTGTACAATATCTAAAAAGAAAACAAACCTTAAATACATATTATAAAAAGTCACAAATACATAACTTGGTTAATTTTTAAATTATTTTTAGTAATTTAGTATAATTTTAGGAATGACTTATATAACTGTTATATACAAGTTATAAATGAATCACAAAATATATTATATTTGTCTTTTCTTTTCAGGAAGTGAAAATAGATTTGTTGAAAACGGACTGTTAATATTTGAATTATATTATATTAATTACACCTGCAGCATGGCAGAATTGTATGAACCATATTAAGAAAGAAGAGTTAAGGATGAGTGATTTGGATGGCATAACTGATGATGTCATTGATCGGTTTGTCATTCAAGTCTGTGACTTGAATGAGGACACTACATCATCAGACACATCACCATCAGAGAGTGATTAACCTTAAGGGTTTGAGCGAGGCTACTGGTTACTGATATGACTATTTGATGTTGTTAAAAATTAAACCTGTAAAGATAATGTTTTCATTTTATTTCATAAAGTCCCTTATTCCTATTCCCAACTTAGGCTCATTGCAAGGCACAGGTGTCACCTTGCCACAAGATTAGTGATCAAAGCTTCAAGCAAAGGTTGGTGATTTAATTTACCTAAGAAATCATCTTAGAAGTTTTATTTTGCCATTAGCAGTCACCTATACCAACTGCCAGCCAAAGTGTTGTGTTGCTACTACGAGCGTTTAACACTTTAATTTAGTATGTCCGTTGCGAAAGTGTTAACCTCAACAAATATAAATTTCTTGTAAATACTTCAGGTCACTTTGAAGTAATAGCGAACAATGCCACAGTAAAACGTACTAATGTAGGACATTTTGAGGTTAGGACATCAAAGTTAGGTTTCAAGTAAAGTCACTATTTATGTATTAATTTTAATGCATTTTTCATTAAGAAGGCACTTGATTTGTTAAAAAAACACAAACAAAATAAGTTACTGACATTACAACAAAAAGTTTCATACGCCTGTTTGTTTGTGGTTGCTATGCAACACTATCAGACACAATGTTTACATCGAGTCCGAACCGAGTTTGACTTGAGTATAGGTACATACTGACTGTGAAACACTTAGTTGAATTGTGAAACAAATTGTGCCTAATGAGTTAAACACTTTAAAAATAATAAATAGGTTCTTACCAAATAGGTTCCTCCGAATTATGGTACTGTGACGTCATTATGTCGTCTGCCACATTGATGTAACCAGTGTACCCACAGCATTAATCGTTGTCGAGAATCGGTAACGAATCAGTTTCGAATTGATATCGCTAGGATGGGGAATTTCAGCACTAAATATTCTTGTGACAGCACAATGTGTCAAAAAAAAGTGACACGCTTGGTTTTCATACAATTCGAGGTACATGCGTCGTCTATTCTTGATATAATATGTCTGTGAGTGTACCCACAGACATGTATACCTAGAGTAGATGCCGCATGTTCATACATTTCACGTGTAACAGAAAGGATTTTAAATCCTATTTGAGCGCCGTGTCATTTAGTTGGCGTTTTACTGCTATTGGCAATAGATGTCAACTGAAATAACGAAAAATGCCTAATTGTAACGTTTTAAACTGTAGGAATTCTACAAATACAGTTAGCAGAGGTAAAGGAAATATTTCTTTTCATCGTTAAGTAATTTATTTATAAAATTGTGTAGTAATTTATTTTAAAATAATTTTTTTCATATTTATTGCATTTCTACCACGTTTTACAACGAAAAGCACTAACTTACTGTGTACTGCATACTACTCAATACATTGCTGATTTTGGTAGCAAAATGTATACGGCTTGTTTACTGGAACACGCAATGAAAGTAAAACAATCGTTACTATAAATCGTCGCTTAGCTTCGTAGTACGGTGAATATTGTCGTGTTTCTGTAAAATATAGCATATAGTGTTGTTCATTTACTCGGTGTGGTCTCGATGTTAATCGATTTTGAAAACCAATGAATAATAATATTTACATAGAGACAGTTTTTAACAGGCAAATTATTTTTCATTACAATATTAATGTTTCTGTATAGTGATTTTATTCATGATAACATTATAATTAAAGGTTTTCAAGTGACCCCAATATTAAAGCAAAATGAATTATAGCGACGGGGCATAGATATTGGTTTCCAACAAAACATAGCCGTATATGTTCTATTCATTTCAATGATGACTGTTTTACAGATTCAAATAAGTTGAATCCAAAAAAAATTTTTTTTTTAAACGCTTTTATTTCAATTTTTTTTTTGATTTTCGTGTATTGTCATCGGAAATACACATGTCTGCCAAATTTCATCAATTTTCATTAAAGGGAAGTCATTCAAATTAACGTTACAAGATTTGATCCTCCGAAGTGAAGCTAAATATAAACCTTATTGCCGTGTAAATAGAGTAGCATTTTGATCGATTTGATGCTTTGATGCTCCGAAGTGAAGCTAAATAAAAGCGTTTAAAAAGAAACGAAGGCTGATTTCAAGCGCAATACCGAATATTGATGTACTGTTTTTTTATTTTGAATTTTTAATTAGAAAAAAATATTCGTTTAACTTTAGGTAAGTTTAAATGTGTCCATAATATGATGTTTTGATTTTCATAAAAGAAATGTTTATAAATATTTTTTTTAATTTTCATTTATTTAATTTCTTGAAAGCAAATAATAAACAATCATAATATTTATGATCTCTTTATTTATCTTTACATTTTTGAAGCTTGTGTTTATAATTAACAAATAATCAAGTTAAATAAAACACAAAACTATTTATTCGGTCATATTCAAGCACTATACTATATTATTATGTACAACCAACCAAAAGCATTTTTTATGTTTTACATATTCTACGCGTACAAACAATCATACGATCCGAATCATACGATACGATTTCTATTTACCTAATTATTATCGGTAATCGATTTTGAGAATCATTAATCGTTGTCGAGAATCGGTAACGAATCAGTTTCGAATTGATATCGCTAGGATGGGGAATTTCAGCACTAAATATTCTTGTGACAGCACAATGTGTCAAAAAAAAGTGACACGCTTGGTTTTCATACAATTCGAGGTACATGCGTCGTCTATTCTTGATATATGTCTGTGAGTGTACCTAAATATTAGCTTACTTCTTATTAAATACTTGAATGAATTTTCTTTACTTTCGACAAAGTTCCTAACTCTGTACATTAATAGTACGTAGATTACCTATATACTGTCTGTAGGCTGAAGTGAATGGTGCCAGCAAGAAAAATGTGTGTTTCAACGACTGGAGTTTACTCCATATTATGAACGATTATAAAATTTATAGATTACTAAATGAGGGTAAAAGAACGCATTTTCATATTACTGAAACCATGCTCAATAGATTTATTTATATTAATATATTCTATTTAATTTAATGTAAATAAAAATATTTACAAAAATTTAAAAAAATAGATCCTGTGTTACGTATTATAAATTTAACGCATAACGCACATAACGCATAACGTAGGTAATGCGTTCAATTTTGCAAATAAAACCTCCCCGTGGGACACACATTTTGTTCGAGATGTTCTATGACATTATACTTCAATGAATGTATGCCACTATATTCTATTTATTATACAAGAAAACACTCACACACTTCCGTTTGTCATTTGTTTCTATATGTAACCGACCGCCCACATCCCCGAGGTTAGTATTAGAACGAATCATTATAGAGGAAATACATTTTGCCTTTTTTCCTTTGCCGTGTTCTTATTTGCCCATTAAAATGAATACTATCCGAGCAATTTGCAACGTTTACTGTACAGGCAATGAATGACTGGAACTTATTAATTTTTAAACTATTCTAGAAACAGTTTGTCATAGAAATGATGTAGAAAGCAGAATAATTTATAACAGTTTCAGAACCTTACGTTACGTTCAAAATAGTAACGACGTGAAACAATGGTACCTATCCCATTTTAATCAGGTGTTTTATATTTTTTGATTTTCATATTAATCCTTTAAGTACACTTAATAAATCTTCGCCGTAAATCAATATATCTCTTGGTAAACGCCGCATGAAAGCTGTGTAGCAATTTTAGAGATTATTTTAACATACAGGCCAAGTTTTGTACTTCGGTTTTTTCGATGGTCTACCTATATATTTATACTTAATATCTAGCAAAGTAGTACCGCGCAAACAGATAAAAAAAAATAATTACCGGATATCGATATGATTGGATGAAGATGGCGGGAAAGCGAACAATATGGTGTCATTTCCGGATAGAAACCCAAATATGGGAACAGAAGTAATAACGCGGGCGGCAGGACATAGGTATAAACTAATGACTATTATTTAATATAATCCCACCCTAATATTTGTGCTTACCAACCCACATAACTTATTTCGATTAAAGAATTGAGAGATGAATAAAATTGTAGTCTAGTCTGCAAACAAATTAGATATGATATTCATTATTTTTGAATCGATCGTTCGCGTCAGCATCGATAACAAACTAAAATCACACAATGAAATACCTAGGGTAGGTATCATAGGTATTGTAGGGTAGGTATATATGAAATACCTACCCTACCTACTTTGAATTTAGATTTTTCATAAAGCACCCTTGATTGTACCTACCATTTCCTCTGAAATGGGAATTTTATTATGTAAAGATAGTAAAGAATGTAAAAAAGGTAAGGAACGAGACGTGAGCTAAATATTATAATTATGTAGAGCCATGTGGGGCAAGAGTACCTACGCAATTTCTGTTCAGACCTCTGAAATAGAAAATAACAAAAGAAATGAAAGAAATGTTAGTCAGATTGGTAAAATATTTGCTTTACAATTTCTGTTTTTCATGGATAAAATCTAATTATTTACAAAGTTTTGCGGGATATTATCCTACTCTTCTGTCAAAGCAGTCTGCAGATCCCCGAGATTATTAGCCGAATTTCTTGCCCAAACCATTTTCTTGAGTTCGTCCCACAAGGGCTCAATCGGATTAAGGTCAGAGCTTTGCGCAGACCACTCCATAACTGGTACTTCTACCTCTTATAAATACTGTCGTACTACTGCTGCTGTATGTGGTTTTGTGTTGTCATGCATAAAAACTAAGTTTTTGTCTATACCTAAATCCTGCAAACGGTATAACGTCCTCTCTTACAGGATTTCTTCCATGTAGCGCTGAAATGTGAGCCCTATGGATTGACGGCCAGTATTATGCCCAGTGACGAATATGAGCTCGGTTTTCGCCTCCATCGAAATGCCGCCCCAGAACATGCAATAACCCTCTCCATAGCAGACGCGTTTTGTGATGCAGCACTGAGCAAACCGCTCATTTGATCTTCGATAGATTCTTCCCCGTCCGTCTTTGCCGTGAAGACACACATCCTGCACTCATCAGAAAACAGGACGGTGTCCCATTGTTTAGTGGTCCAGTTCAGATGTTAATAAATAAGGATAAATTTTTGATAAATAAATTTATTTAAAAATAATTTGACTCGTGCTTAAAATGCAGGTGGTGTGCGATTTTTTTGCTCTCGAGGTATTTTAATATGTTAGGTAAAAAACTTTACTCACCGATGGAGACAAGATGGCGCGGCAACCAACATTCGGGCTTTACGTCCTGTGTCCGGCAGGGTACCTACTGAGGGGTAAGTTTGGTACTACCGTGTTTTAAACTGTTTAAGAATTACTATAATTTAATAGCTTTGCGGACACTTACCCGCTGCGCACACTTGACCTTCATGACTCTATGTATAGGATTATAGACTAGGAGTAACAGATAGAAATGCTACCCGAAAGAAAAAAGAGCACCGGCAATAGCGCTTTTTCAAAAATTGGGGGCAAATATTCGGCTTTTTAGCTTTTACCTATCGATAAGAGATACCTACATAACATACCTACAATTAACAGATTGGTTTAGGTATTTACTTATATACCTACCTACTAATATATAATGTTAGGAAGATACCTGACTGTCGTGTGTGTAGGTAGGTAGGTATATTTTATGAAGATACCTTCCGCTACCATTTACCAAACTGTATAAACAATATCACGGTGTAAAAGCCTATCATCATGCTATAATAAATGTCCATAAAAAGAAGTCTGCGTCAAATTAGATTACTTTTCCACATCGTTCACCCTAAAGCCACGGAGCGTGAAGCTCGACAACGCCAAAAGTAAACAACGAATTCAAAATGGCGGTGCGTTCGCGCCAAATTACCGACTTGTAATTTGACTTGGAAGCTTGTGTCACTTCACTTCAAACGAGTTTCAATCAGTGAGTGACGGGCGGAACAGTTTTTCAGGGCGTTGAGATTGATTTGAGCAAATGTAGGTATGTACCTAGGTAGGTAGGTATCTACATAGTTAGACGTAGGTAAGAACTAATTATGAGACTAACTACGAGTAGTCTACCTATGGTAAACTCATCTAATTATACCTACCTATATGACTTATTTCCCTAATTCAGAGATTTTTTACTTGAATCCCACGACGGAGCTCTGTGTATGGCCATGTAGTGAAGAGATCAAGTTAAATAGGTATCTCCGAATTAAATACCTAACGCTCCAACTCGGACAGAATTTGTATGGTGAGTCAAGGAGCGATTTAAGTAACCGATAGTGACTCTCACAATCAGTTGGGGGCGTTAGTCACATAATTAGATGCGTTTAGCTTAGATTATTGTAGATGTAGGCCGATAATTTTTCTTAGAAAATAAATTATTAGTCTGCAGTTGTTGCCAACTCTACATATCTTATGTACCTACTCATTACCATTACTCACACTGCCTTCGTGTTGTAACTTGCAATACCTACGTGTGAGTATGAATGTTTTAATGAGTTTGTAAATGCACAGGTAGGCAGATAGCTCTTCAGCTGTATCTAATCACGTACCTAAGTAGACATTACATTGTTTGCTAAGATTCGCAACGGTTGGCCAACAATCCGGCTTAATGTCCATTCGCCATTACCCAGCCGATTACATCGTACACCAATCATCAAAGACATAATATCTAAGTGGACGCAACATTTCAATTAGCGGCGCAATCAACAAAATTAATTAAAGACCAACAACCAAAGAGATGGCTGTAAATATCTCTTTAATAAACAGTCCACACTTCCGACAACGACAACGTCGCATTTAGACAATTAACCGATGAACTATAAATGAAGGAAAGTGGCAATTTCTCTAGTGACAAACGTCGGCCTTATCGACGCTAAATAATGAAGCGGCCGTAGTTAGACTCGCGTCTTCATCCCGTAATTAAACGGCCCCCTCCCCCCGCCACCCGTCCCGCGGTCCTCCACCGCGAGCTAAATTAATCACACCACGAATCTCGCCCCCCAATCCAGACCCGGATTAAAAAGTTTTATTGGAGCGCCGATTGTGACAACCCGTCGTTCCTAGCGCCTCTCCGCCGACCAATCACAACGCGGCCGTATCAAAGTGCCCGCATCCGATTGGCCGGCCGCAAACAAACCACGCCCTCCGCCTCCGCCCGGCCCAGGGCTGTCACACGCCACGTCAGTTGACCGAGGCGCGTCGACCCGTCAGCCGTATCTCGCGTCACCCGCGTTATCCGTTGTGATAAACACAGCCTCCGATATTTACTGTGACTGTTGTGTGATGGATGTGAATTGAACGATGGAGGAGGAGTCGATGTCCGGGCACAGCTGTTCCGAGGACGATATCAGTGTAGGGCGTCCTTCGCCGGCGCCTTCGAGGTCGCCATCACCGCAAGATTACTTCAGGCCGCTGAAGAGATTGAAGATGGCTTCGGAGCCGGTGGAGGAGAGACGAGGCGAGGGCGTGAAAAGTTTTTCTATCCTGGACATTCTGTCGCACAGTCCGCGTACTCCGCCGCGTATAGTGCGTCCGTGGGATGCGTCGGGGCTCGAACGGTTGCAGCGGTTGCAGCGGTTGGCCGGAGCAGCGTTGCTGGACGGCGAGCGCTGGAGGTTGGCCGCTTTGGGGTTGCTGAGGCCGCGCGAGATGGCGCCGGCTGAATGCTGCGATTCTGCTTCGGAGAGATCGTCGTCTGCCTCAGACTGCTGCTCGGAGCCTCGTCGCGCGCCCCAGCAGGGGTCCAACGCGCCCCACACGCCTCTCGATGCCCTGTTTCACATGACTAGCAAGACCTTCGAGGCTAACAACGCTGACAATGGAGGTAAGGCATTCGTCTGTTACTATGTTATGTCTTACGGAATTGCGAACGGCTATTTAAGTACCTAAAAGCTTTTCTTTTCTTTTAATTCTTGTTATTTTTCAAAGTAATCGAACTTTTGCAGAACTAGTCGCGTGCATTGCATTTAATTTTCTTATTAGACTATGT
Source organism: Thymelicus lineola (assembly GCA_963932265.1). Lineage (NCBI taxonomy): Eukaryota > Metazoa > Arthropoda > Insecta > Lepidoptera > Hesperiidae > Thymelicus > Thymelicus lineola. The sequence goes on along the minus strand of OZ010703.1, from coordinate 5,155,252 downwards.
TTGGTAGTTCCTATAGGTATGTATCAAAATCTAACCTGCAGGTAGATATTATAGGTACTTTTTATAAATAGACCTTTATTACTCTACCTACGTACATAGGATCTACTTAGGTATTTACTTACTGCATATCTCAATAAATAAAATATCTATCTTATACTTAATAGCTACTTTCTTTTAGTTGATAGGGTAAACGGCCCAATATCCGTGAAATTTTGATATTCGCTGACTTTGCAGGTCTGTTATTTAAAAGCTAATAATCTTAATAAAACGAGATATACATGACTTGGTAGGTAATTTATTCTAGTTCTCAGATTATTGTATCGTTTTATATTAATACAAAGATTTATGCACAATAATTTCAAAAAAACTAAAAATAGGCCATTTGTCCCAGTACCCGTTAGATTTGTACTAGTATTCGGTAAATTGTCCTGGAATCCGGTAAATTTTACCGCGAATTTAAACTCTATTGCTTGACATTAAAGTTCACAGAAATATTGCATTTTTGTCTTAAAACCCTGGTACTGCCGTAGTGGCAGTAAAAACAGGTTTTATACCAATGAATACACGTTAATTTTAATAAAATATACAAAATAAATAAGACAAATTATATATATGAATCACATTATTTTAAGTACTACTTACTGCAATTATTTGTGAAATTGTAAGTATTAGGTCTTTACCTATGAAATTGGAGATTTATATGAATTTATATATACAATTTTGCCATTTTGATGGCAGTTTGTTTATCCCTTTACTGTAGAAGTCTGTCGGACGGGACGCGATGAAGTCCGTGAAAGCGTTTTGAACTACCTCTCGGGTGTTGAACTTTTTCCCACTTAAAAATTGTCCAAATTTTGAAAAAAGTAGAAATCTGTTTTGGCAAGGTTCGGTGAGTACGGCAGGTGACGGAGAGCAAGAGCAGCTGTAACTCTTGTAGCTTTGAGATGGTCTGTTGTGAAGTGTGAGCTCGCGGTTTGTCGTGGAAAAGCAATGGTAAAAAAGGTGAAGGTTGGCCAGTCTTGGTTCTTGAATTGCGAGATTCTCCATCATTGTTTACAATTCGTGGCAATAGACATCTGACGTTAATATTGTGCCATTCGGTAAGAAGCTGTGATGTACAAGTCCGGCACTGGTCCACCAGACAGTTACCATCACCTTCCTAGGAGTAATGTTTTTTAGCGCACTGATTAGGTGCTGTACCCGGGTCCACCCACTGAGACGAAGACTTAGGGTTGTCGTACAAGATCCACTTTTCATCGCAAGTAACAGTTCGATTTAGAATTCCATCGTTTCTATGATGATTTAATAGTGCTATGCATGCTTCGACTCGCAAGTCTCGCTGTTGGTCGCTTAGTGCGTGTGGCACCCACTTATCTAGCTTATTTATCTTTCCGATTTGACGTAAGTGCTTCAATATTTTTTGAAACTAACTCCAAAGCTCGCAGCAAGCTCAGCCATGGATTGAGTTAGATCCACTATCGCCTTCAATTCGTCGTTGTCGACAATGGTTACAAGTCGACCGTGAGGCTCATTCTTTAACTTAAAATTTCCAGATTTAAAACGATTGAATCAATAATGGACCATGTTTATGCAAGCAGTGTTAGGGACGGCATGTACGGGACATGTAATTAATGTTTCGTGTTGTTTGTGCAGCGTAAGAACTCATATTCGAAAATTGTACGAATCTTCAATTTATCCATGGCGCCAAAAACTACCACAATTTCACAAAAACAAATCACTATCTAAAACCAGATGACTGAATTTGAAATTAAAATAACACGGCTTTAAAATAAAATTTATTTGAATTTCGAATTGCTCGCCAATACACAGATAAGTAAATCTGAAAATGCTGGTTATAAAATGTCCAATTTCATAGGCAAAAAAGACCTATTTTATTATAACTTTGGTAACAAATATCTATCTAACAGGCTCTTAAAGTCCACTGCTGGACATAGGCCTTTCCTAATTAACGCCACACCAACCGGTCCTGGGTCTTCTAAATCTAGCGGCTTCCCGCTGTCTTCTTTAGGTCATCTGGTCGGGGGACGACCAGTGATTTACCGAGACGTGGCTACAATTTGAGGACTTTGTGACCCCATCGGTTATCTGTCCTTCGAACGATGTGGCCTGCCAATTGCCACTTCAGTCGGCTAACATTGTGAGCTACGTCGGTAACTTTTGTTTGCCTACGGACTTCATCGTTACGAATCTTATCTCGTAGTGAAATACCTAATGTAGCTCGTTTCATAGCGGGCTGCGTGACTTAGAGCCTTTGAATGAGGCCAACGCCAAAAGACCACGTCTTGGGTCCATAAGTTTACACTGGTAACATACATTGCTGAAACACTTTCGACTTCAGGCACTTAGGAATTTTGGATGAAAAGATATGTCGTAATTTCCCGAACGCTGCCTAGCCGAGTTGGATACTTCGAGTTAGTCGTTCGTTCGAGTTGTTCGAATCCGATGTTGGACTTACCCATCTGGATCATTTGCTCCAGGTAAATACTCGTCGACAACTACGTGAGCAGTGCCGTCAACAACTATCGGTACGGGTGTGACATGGACATTAGACATGATTTTTGTCTTGTCCATGTTCATTTTAAGACTCACCCGTTGTGAGGTACTGTTCAGGTCCCCTAGCATAGTCCTAACATAGGATTACTGTATCGTCGGCAAATTGAAGATGTGTGAGGTGTCCACCATTGATGTTAATGCGGAGCCCTTTACACTCCATGAGCTTGAAAATGTCTTCCAAAGCAGCGGTGAACAGTTTCCGGGAAATAACGTCCCCTTGCCTGACACCCCTCTGCAATTGGATGGGGTTCGTGTTTCTATTGTGTAATCGGACTGACATGGTGGCTGATTTGTATAAATATACATTTCAACACCTCGATATATCGATGTCTGGCACCGCTGAAGAGACTCCAGCACCGCCCAGGTCTCGATAGAATCGAAGGCTTTTTCGTAATCCACATAAGCTACACAGAGCGGCAGGTTATACTCTTCGGTCTTCTGTATCACCTGCCTGAGTGAATGTATGTGGTCCATGGTGCTATAGCTTTTTCGGAATCCGGCTTGTTCGGGAGGCTGGAAGTCGTTAAGTCTGCGTGGTATGCGATTAGAGGGTACCCTTGAAAACTGCTTGTAAACGTGGCTCAGAAGTGCAATGGGCCTATAGTTCTTCAAAACTACTGATAACGGAATCAAACAACTTCTGAAGCACTAGTAAGAGAGACTTTCCTCCAGCTTTTAACAGCTCAGTTATGATTCCGTCATCGCCCGGTGACTTGTTGTTCTTAAGCTGCTTCAGGGCCCTTCCAATTTCATACAGACTGACGTCCGGGGTATCTTCGGTATAGTGTCGGGTCAACTTAGCTCGCTTGTCGTTAACCGATCCTGCGAGATCTGCTTACTGAAGCACCTGTACTCTGCCATAGAGGCTGGAGACTGCACACACAGTTCTTGTCTATCCCTCATAAGACCGAGTGTATGTTCTGAGAGAATCCGAGAACTACCACGGAGGCGGGTTTTATAGAACTTTAACCCTACCTCGTGGACTGTTGCTACCATCCTGTTATTGTACTAGTTAACTGTATCACAATAATATAAGCACGCGAATCGATTCTGCAACTTCAACTGAAAGTTCTCGGAGCCTTGGATTTGGAGCTGTTGGGCGGAGAGTTCATTTCATTAGGTGAGACCGCTTGAGCTTGACGTTGATATTTAATGTGCCTCGTACCATTTGGTGATCGCTCCCGGTTTTAAACCTACTAATCACTGAGACATCACTAAATATGTGCCGTTTGTCGGCTGACAAAGATAGTTTTCATTCTGGCTAGAATGAAATCTATCTCACTCTTTGTGGAACCGCCAGGGCTAATCCAAGTCCACTTGCGCTGAGGCTTCTTCTTGAAGAAGGAGTTCATCATATGGAGGTTTTCCTTTTCCAGAAAGTTAGCCAGCAAGTGGCCTCGTTGGTTCCGACATCCAATGCCAAAAGGCCAAAAGTTCAACCTGTTCATCTTAGCTTCCAGCTCGTAGGTATATCTTATCATCGGTCTTCATTGTCCTGGTACTGAATGTTGCCAAGTGCAGAGGTCGTTGTTGGTTGTGGTGGTAGCCCGATCTCTTCTGGCGAATCTTCGCATCCCCTGCCCCACCGTTACCGTGACCGCTACCGTAGTCAGGAATAGTGGGACTGCCGGGGACTGGGGGCCGTGGTTTTTCCGTGTATGCCATAAGTGATGACCGCAGGTAATATGACCGGTATTTTTTCATCTATTGGATTTTAATCCTATTAGTCGCCTTTTACAACATCCCAGGAAAAACGGGAGTGGTGCTATTCTACAAAGTGAACCCGGACACCACTTGGGTCATTAGTAACAAATATGTATACCACTAATCTTACATGAATCAGTATATCAGATAGAAAACGCTTAAATACCCGTACAAAATAGAAGAAATTGAACTTGCTATCTATCTAGTATTCAAAATAAGGTAACTATGCTTTAACTTATGGCTTCATATCAACTTATGGCTTCATTTTAACAAACTCTACATTTGAATACAATCAGGCTTGCTGAAAGAACTAGATATAAACAACGTTGAACGTGGGATACTGTACTGCCTGGTAGCAGTTGAAATTAAGGCCCCTTTTTCGACTGCCTCCATGGCCTTTAATATGGCCTTCTGCTTCTCAATAATGATAAGCTGAAAAAATTAAACATCTCTTGCATGTTATGTCACATGCCTTAATATCCATCTTAATCTTCTAGCAATAATATAGAATTACTACAAAAAAACGAAAAAGCAACCAAAATAAACATGGTTGGTACATATTATTAATTCCAAGGAATGTGAGACTTTAACTCAAGGCAATAAGGACCATGACAGGTTTAGGGGCAAGTGTTAATGCACGTACCAGTGTCCGGCAGAAAAGTGTACAGTTTCAAGCTAAAATGAGACTTATGTGAAGGCAATAAGGTTCAATAACGATACTTTAACGGGTTATGGTTCAAGTTTGATGCGCGAACCAATATCCGATAGAAAATGTATGATTTTGCCGGATACTAGGTCCAGTAGGGATTTATGAGTACCAATAGATGTAAAACGTTAAAATATTAACATTCCAATTAGATTCGTTTAAAGTTGCAGGTTATGTCGCTAGATAATTTATTCAAATATTTAAATAATGTAATCCTCCTACCGTATTGTTATTCGCAGCAGCATGGAAAGCTCAACAGTATGACGCGGTGACGTCCTAGTTCAGTGACAGAACTTTGCACTTTTGTAATAAATTCCATTATGCCACTTTTAATGTTAAACAGTTTCGACACCATTGCACTTTTTAGTCATTGTTGTATTAGCATTTGTGCAAAATATTACCAAGAATATGTTGCCAATAACAAACTTTAAGGTAATATTGGTAGAATGGTGTAATGATAGAAAAACTGACTAGTTACCGGTTACTCGGACCTTACCGGGAATACGTACTTCTACCCTACCTTTAACTTACCTACTCTTATGACCCATTATCGTAGGATATGTAGGACTTATGAAGAAATTATCGTTGGTACATCTAATTTTATTAAACAAAAAAATACAGCTTGACTGAGTTTTCTCTCTTATGAGCTGACGAGCTATGGTAAACTCATCTAATTAATTATGTGAATGTGTGTGTGTGAATGTGTTTATTCGGTGAAAGGCAGGGATATTTAAAAAATATAGACATATAACGTCCCAAACGTTATGTCCTTACAAATCAACCAAAAAATCTTTCCCGAAAAGAGCTACAACACACACACATTTATCTTTTGTTTCACTTCACCAAAAACTCATCTAATTAGATAAGTGAATTGTTGAATTCGGTGACAGGCAGGGATATTTAAAAAATATAGATAGATACATTATGTCCTTACAAATCAACCAAAAAATCTTTCCCGAAAAGAGCTACAACACACACACATTTATCTTTTGTTTCACTTCACCAAAAACTCATCTAATTAGTTATGTGAATTATTTAATTAGGTGATAGGCAGGGATATTTAAAAAATATAGATTAGATACGTTATGCCCTTACAAATCAACCAAAAAATCTGTCCCAAAAAGAGCTACAACACACACACACACACATTTATCTTTTGTTTCACTCCACAAAAAACTCATCTAATTAATTATGTGAATTATTTAATTCGGTGATAGGCAGGGATGTTTAAAAAATAATTGATAGGTACATTATGCCCTTACAAATCAACCACAAAATCTATCCCAAAAAGAGCTACAACACGCACACATTTATCTTTTGTTTCACTTCACCAATCACTACATTGGTAAATGATAATTATAATTCTTGACAAAAAATAACCGTCTTCAAAATTAGGGATAACTCAAAAACTACTCGTCAGATCTCGCTCAAAAAGTGGGACCACATGACAAGCACCTTTTGATTAAAAAAAGAATCATCAAATATTTTCACCCAGTCGAAAATTATGAGGTGACACACATAAAAAAATATATAAACAGTAAAATTGAGAACCTCCTTTTATGCAGTCGGTTAAAAGAAATACCAAACTGCGTTAGGGGGTCCCTGTGTTAGGTAAGGAACTTCTGTACTAATTTCACTCTCCTAGGCTAGAACCACTAATTCAGGAGTTGTCTGTTATAATTTTACCGTTACACCACCGTTATAGTTTTATTGAGTAGTAAGATGTCTATTTGCCCATTGTCAGAGGGATACCACTACCAAATAAGCTAAAGTAATATAATAACAATAAAGTAATGTAATCTATACTAATATTATAAAGAGGAAAGATTTGATTGTTTGCATTGAATAGGCTCCGAAACTACCGAACCGATTTGAAAAATTCTTTCACTGTTGGTAAGCTACACTATCCCCGGGTGACATAGGCTATTATTATATTTTATTTTTTTACTTTTTGCCCGAAGCGAAGCAAGGGCGATTTCCTAGTAATATATAAATAACGAAAATAATAATAACTAAAGAGTTCTCCAATTAGGTACCTATTTATCAATGAATTGAATAGTAATAAAGTTATAGCGAATAAAATATTATATTTTTATTATCAAGGAGGTAGATAGGTAGTACGCAGATGATAGATTGATATGATTCCGTGGATAATAACGACATAATTATCTTAATGAAGACATAAACTAGGATTACTTTGTTTCTAACTACGATTATGACTACGATTCTATTCGAACACCCACAATCAACTTTGCTCAAGGACCAAGACGCAATTGATCTGAGATTAGCCTCTCTACTCTAACCAGCATAATAATATCATCTATCAACCCACAAATTACATAAATTTACCTAATCATCAACCTACATAACTTATTTATAACCACGGTTTATTCTAATTCAACTTTTTCGAATAACTTGATTTACTAAATGCTTACATCATTTTTATAAGGGTAAATCAAACCACGATATATATTCCATTAGGAATAAATAAGATTTTTGGGAAAAGTGGAATAATACACTTTTCACATAAATCTTCTTTACCAAACTCTAGCCTCCTTTTTATTAGTGTAGTCAAAACTTAATATTTAGAGTTTTGTCATGTCCTTTCATCTGCAACACAGGACTTCACTTTACATACCCTTTAATACTTTGATGTAACAATAATGATATTTAATCAAATTGCTCTAACAATAAGTAGCTTATGGGAACCTTAAGCTACCTATATGTTTTTATTTTATTGACATACAAGTTTTAATGGGATTTTCTATGATTGTGTTAACTGTGCCTATACGAGTATTATTATTTATTATTATCTAAACTAACATGAAACTAACTTACTACCAAAAATACTGTATTATTCAAATAATCTGCACGTTGGAATATATAACTATTATATTATTTCTTTTATCCTGTACAGGAATACCTATACCTAAACGGAAAAACAACAACCAATGAAAACTATTGTAGTCGCCCAATATTTTATAATTGACTTAACATTTAACGTTTTGAAAAAGAAACAAATTTTTTGAAAATATCAAGGACCATACTGCACACGTCTTCCTTTAACACCTTCCAAGAACACACACTAATCACACTTCTATAATGACATATCATACAATCATACCTAATAACTAAATAGCTGTCTGCGATGAAAGCCATTTGTAAAAGGAAATTGAATGCGAGTCATTATTCATATGTTTCCCGGTATTTCCTACAGTTCCGCTGAGAAAGTCGATCGCTGGAACTGCATGCGGATTGCATCCACTTTATTGATGTTTGTAAACTGTTATAGCCTGGCTTAGACCCTTAGATTAAAATTACCATGTTCTTATTATGGATGTTATTAGTACCTGGTCTATTACCTAAGTGTTCTTTCGTAGTCGAGTCGGCCATAACCATTGAAAAACTGAGGAATATGTACCTACATGGAATTTGCTTTTTGTTTTTTTTTCTACTCTTTTACATTTATTCAATTTAACCTAACTAAAATGATCCGCCGGCACTCTACCAAAGTATTCCTCATTTATTACTCCTTGGTTTACTATTTTAAGCGCAATTTTCCGTTATAATGATGAAATTAGGTTTAATTTCAACGAATTAGGGTTTTGATTTAAAAATCAAATCTTCCTTCTCACCTTCATACAGATGAAGTTACCTACAACCTATGGTAAACTAATCTAATTATGTGATTTATTTAATTCAGTGATACCTACTAAACTTGAAGCCAATGATGGAGCCCGTTGGCTGGAATTCATAATTTGAATGCAAAGAATTTCAGTTTAATTAAAGTTATATTTTACTTTTATATTCCAGTAACATAGCTCCATCGTGGACTTGATGTTCAATTTCACTAAATTAAATAAGTAACATAATTAGAGAAGTTTACCTTAGGTACACAATTACCAAATGGATGTGACAGAATTATATGCTATAGTTATTTTAAACTTTATAAACTAAATTCTATCCTTTATACTTAAACTTTAAAACCAAACATTACCAGACGTTAAATTTCCATAATTCCTAGTATACAATTCTAAAACAATAACCCGTGAAATGCGAAAGCAAAAAATAGTGCGAGGACTCATCCTTAGTATTGACACTAATGACATGGCTTCGATGAAGATAACACCCATTGGTTATTGATTATACCAAAGACAAAGAGATATGCTAACACGGGCGATATCTGACTGTTATTTGGAAGGTGGTTAAGCATTGATTGCAGGCCGGCTAAAATAATTGAAAGATTATTGAACGCCGCATCTGCGCACACGCACACGCCCTGTCATTAACCGCGCGTCTTTTATTGTCAATGGCAGTTATGTTCTGTTTTTGAAAAAATATTATTGGAATTACAAATGGTGAATTAGTGTTATTGTGGTTGGTAATAAATTTAGATTTAAAAAAAAAGATTCGATACCTAAAAGGATATGAAAATAATTACATATTTAAGTTCATGCCTGTATATTTTTGTTGCTTTTACATAATAACTTTATAGATACACTTACAAACTACGTGGGTAGTAGTTTTTTATTTATTATAATATCTATCTAAGAAATAAAGAAAGAAGAAGAAAGAAAGAAAAATATTTATTTCAAATACAGGGCACTGCAATAGGGTATTCTACTATGTTTGAAAAAGTACTTCAAAATATTGATTTTCCTAATAAAAAGCCACAAAAAAATATATTTCGGCAAAATGAACACGCTTTCTTGCCATAAAATTTGATTAAATTTTAAACCTTTTTTATTCCCGCGAAAACGCTGTCATCGTTTTGGTGACGTAATAGTGGTAAAAACAACAATCGTCTATGTACGACCGGCACACGTAGCATAGCTGTTTACACTGAACCAATGACAAAATAAAAAGAGAGGACAGGCCCTAATTTGCGTATATATTTTTTCATTATACATGTATTGTGCAAATATGACCCGAAATACCAAAAATATATCTGTCTTCTTCTTACACGTTACAATATGGATTTGTAGAAAAAGTACAATACATATAGCATATTTCAATTTTCTAGTAACAATTTTAATAAAGTCTATGCAATCCCCGCCTTGAAGCGCTTTTCGGTTCGGACGACATTTTATGAAACGAACATACTAAGTAGTTCGGCTGTCATCTAACGCGTTGTTCGAAGTTTATTTTTGATTTTAATAGTGAATTTGTGTATTTTGCTACTTTTTATTGTGTATCTAAAGTGAACTAAGTAAAACCTAACATGGCAAAGTGTTGCATCAGAGGGTGCAATTCAAACTTTCGAAAAAATTACGAAGGATTATCATTCTTCAGGTTAGTTGTAATTTTCATGTGTATTTTGGGTTTATTAAGATTATGTGTCTACATTAGGAATTCTGGACTGCGTTTTCCGCTATTATCTATAATTTCTGATAACTAATTTCAACATAAATAGATCAAGTAAATATTTGAAATGGTTACAAACACACCTAGCGTTGTACCGTACTTTTCGAGTTATCGATATTATATGCAACATTTATTTACATTAGTGATTAAATACTGTTTACCAAAATGTCGCTTTGCCAATGTATCGAAATTCAGAGCCATTGTCATATGTTTCTGGAAATAATATTTAAACATAATATTGCACATTATTATTACGAGTAGATAATAGCACAAACTATTAAAAGATTATTAATTAATACTGCTCCTACTGAACTGAAGCCTCTTCCAATAATGGAAGTGTTTGCCCATAATCACCAAGCTGGGCAGGCAGGATTGTGATTGTAGTAAATGGTAGTTGTTACATAGAGGACGCTTCTGCCTGTTCTCCATTATATTCCCTTATTTGCCTCTTATGACACCTGGGGCAAAAAGAGGGATGGCGACAATTGTATTTTGTTCTGCTGTCACCACACAGCAGATAAGGATATCATTTTATATTTTTAAGCAGTGATCTAAAATACATGTGAACTTATTTTATCATGAATTTATAACATTATTTTATCGGTGCATGTATTTTTTTTAGATTTCCGAAGAATGAAGGACTTAAAAAATTATGGACTGATGATATAGGAGGACCTGCAGGAGTAATATGAATATGCTCCAAGGATTAAGAAAAAAAACTGCGAATAGGACGTTGGATGTTGTTAGGCTAAAGGATGATGTGGTTCCCACTCTTTTTCAGTAAGTATACCTACATTTTTTGTAATGTAGTAAAATGAATGCTTGTCTAGGCTCTTTGTTGTCTATACTTTTAAATGTTAATGTAGGTTATTATTCTTTTAGTTTATTTTACACATAATTATACTAAATTGTTGTCATATAAACTTTTGATTTCCATGTTTTATTGTGATAACTATACATTGCATATTCAGTGATAATCTAGCACAGTAATAACTTAATAAGTAAGTAATAATATATGTTTTCTTGCAGCGTATATGCCCATTGACATCAATAAACTTAATCTGATTTACATGGATCAACTGCCAACGACACCAACAAATATGGATGTAGACTTAACAGTTAATATAAGAGTCAGTACCATGGTGAGTATTTTCATCATATCATATAAAAAGAAATCAACTCTCTGATGTATTAATGTACAAAAAAATGATTTCAAATTAAAAATGCTGTTACAACAATTATTTATACAAAAAATCTTTATCAGTTTAAAGTATTATATCTCGTATGTATATGGAATAATCGCCTGGCCACACTTAATGATTATACTCTATATATAATTGTATATGGATATCCTAGTTAATACTTATACGTTAATATATTGTAAATTACTTTCCAGGTTTTAGCAGCTAAATCTGAAGATAAAATTAAAAAATTAGGCAGACAAGTACAAGAACAGCGTAAGAAAATAAAGATGCTGAAGCAGAAAGTATCGACATATCAAATCAAAATTGACGAGTTGGGGAAACAAAATTTAATTTATAAAAATGAACCTGATAGGTATTATATGTACCTAATGGTGCCAGAAATACAGGCTTTGATCCTAGTTCAGGCATCAGACAGTTTTAAATACATGCAATTAAAATGTAACAACTAAAACTGTAACACTGTCAATAAACGATTATTTCATTTCATTTCATTTCATTTCAATGGTAACATTTTCAATAGCGTCAACAGCAAACATGAGAGTTCGTATGAATTACTTTTAATTAAATCAGTAATTATGACTTCTTTATTATCTTTTGTTCTACGATAGTTTTAAATTTTTTTAGATGAACAGCAAATGACGGCACCGTCCACCGTCTTTCGCAGTTCAAGCCTCGGAAGAAAAGGGTCCAAAGTGACTACGAGAAATACCTTAGGTTTATCTTTATAAATTAAATTATATTGTTCGCGCTTGCTACCAACATTACTCGGTACGAAGGAGGTGAGGCGGGGGCTCCAGCCCTTTGCCCGCGCCTGTGAACGCCTGCCAACCAGGGACTCCTCTCCTCACGCGTATCGCTATCAGACTTAATAGCATTCTAGATCAATTACTATAAGCTGTATCTTTGTAATATGGTAATTGTTTGCAATAAATATTGTGAAGTTTAACCTTCTTACTCTCATGTACATTGTATGCGTGTACTTATATATTATATATATTTTATTTCGCAAGAACCTTGAAGTGTACCCAGGATCTTAGGAGACTATATTTGCGTTTGACAATCACCTTTTCCCTCCTGAATTGTTGAATGCTGAAACACTATGTTGGAACATTAGGTTGGATCTTGCTATTTTGAATACATAACAAAACAAAATTCTTTGCGAGATTTAGCCAGAAGTAAGTGTAAAACATAATTATAACGATTAAAAAACTTCTATTTCGGACTACCACAGAAAATAAATTATATTAGGTATTTTTGTCTTAAAATATTATATCGATATGTAAAAAAACAACACTATTTTTATGGGTGGAGCATGGGCGGAGTCGACGCCATTTTAGAGACCTATTTGGCTTCAGATCACGTGACCTTATGGCCTGTCCTCTCTTTTTATTTTGTCATTGCACTGAACTGACAGTCACAGAGTACTATTATCACTATGCTGACAGTTTCTTGTTGCCTGTATGACGTCACACCATGGCGGCTCGTGTTTTAGGTCACGTGATATAAAGATTAAAAATTGCGACTTTTAATTTTAATATAATAAAATAATAATGTGCTTTTATGACTCAAAATCAAAATATTTAAGTATATTTCTACATAAATTATAATTTTTATCAAATTTCATAATTTATTTTTCATTAACGAAAGTACCCTATTCTGCAGTAGATTATCCATGATTTCATTTTCATTGATGACCCAGGTGACAATATGAACAGTTAAAAAAATTGTGCAAAACTGTAAACCAATCAATATTATTTTAAGAAACAACAGTTCTATAATAGTAAAAAAGTAAATTCAGTAAGCAGGTACCTAAACCAAACTATCTCAATCAATAATTATAAATAACAAAATCACTCACCGGATGACTACAAAGTATTCGCCAAAAAACGAATAATAGCTGAAGCCCCTAACGTCGTAATGAGGGGTATTTACAAAAATTAACCACTTAATAAAATAACAGAACAAATCAATGAGCTCTTAAAGACCTTAAAGTTACACTCAGTCATCCGCCGTCCCTTTTGAAAAAAGCAATGTATGAGCGCAATTTACACGGATATTGCAAAAAATCCATTGTTGCTGGCACAAAAGAAGACATCACAGCCATTAACAATGGGTATTCGAAATTGGAACGGACGCCAAAAGAGGCGGGAATTCTCTATGCTCCATATGCTACAATATTAACATATTAAACGGAAAACAAGTAATTTGTCATTGGTTCTCGGCGTTAGATGGTTGATTGAGGAAGTCATTTCTTGTATGCAACGGAAATAATATTTTTTCAACATCCCCCCTACACCGCGGGACATTAGAGATACATACTTATTGTTGGGAGAAATATCTATATCATTAGTATCATTACATTCTATACATTAGCGCGTATAACAGATCACTTCAATGTGTAATTAGGGTATTTTCTATGATTTAAACTTACAAATTGCTTTGTTGCAATTAATGATAAATAGAGCTATTAAACATAAATAATACAAGGTTTATTGAATGTGTTGTTGTATGGTAAGTACTTGATCATTTTAACGATATGATTTCATTGTAGTTTGTACGGCCATGACAACTAGATATCTAAATCTATAAACAGCGTTGAGTATGACATTATGTATAGTTATGCGATGTAATCTGAATAATTATCGTAATATGTAGGGCCGTAAATATTGTTTAGTTATTTTCTAATGTGCCTACACAAATCTGTGTCGCTAGTACGTAGGTGCACTTAATGATGGCCATACACGATCAAGTTTACTTGTCAAGTTTGCAGCGGACTTGACGCAGCATCCAGTAAACTTGACGGTGTATGGCCACGGTATGGCTATCTGGCCATATAGCTATCTCATGCAAACTGGATGCCGCATCAAGTCAAACTGAAAACTTGACAAGTACACTTGATCGTGTATGGCCAGCTTAATTTAATGCATATCTATTATACATACTGGTACATAGTACCTAGTAGCCTAGAATTTGTTTAATAGCTGTCGTTACTAACTTACGAGGAAGCAAAGAATCAAAACCACTACAAAGTATTTCAAACGAGTACCTAACCGCCCTCGCTTTGCTTCGGTTTTCTTTATTTTTTACACCTTGGGTTACATTATTGGAGTTTTATTAAGGATCCCTAATTTTTTGAAAATATAATATAGCCTATGTTACTCGGGGATAGTGTAGCTTTCCAACAGTGTAAGAATTTTTCAAATCGGTTCAGTAGTTTCAGAGCCTATTCAATGCAAACAATCAAATCTTTCCTCTTTGTTATTAGTATAGATATAGATAAATAAAGGATTGCAACCTGATGTGTTGATCATCTGTAAATTAAATTAAGTAATTAGAATAATATTTCAAATAAATACTTCATCTTTTAGTAGAGAGTTTGATAGGTCTCTTTATTTTGCGTGTACATACAAAATTAACATCATACTATATTATAAAATAAGTGAAAATTTGTTTGTGAGGATGTATGGATGTTTGGTTGTTATTGAACGCGTTTTCATGAAACCAGTTAATTTAATTGCAAATAATTTTGAAACTATCAAATAATTTAATTGTTTTTCACTCGCGTCTGCCGCTACCTATCTATGACAGAAAAATAAGCG
The DNA here is from genome assembly GCA_963932265.1 of Thymelicus lineola. NCBI lineage: Eukaryota > Metazoa > Arthropoda > Insecta > Lepidoptera > Hesperiidae > Thymelicus > Thymelicus lineola. Next base: position 5,140,100 of record OZ010703.1, on the reverse strand, counting down.
CCTTCAACACTTCAACTACGATGAATTATTAAAAGCGCATTTACCACGAAAGGTGCGTTTCTAAGTAGAAAAAACTCATTTACGTCTTCCCGTCGACACTACTGGTCCTCTGTTCGGGATTATTATATTTTATTAGCCCACAAATTATTCCTATACAACGGCCTGTGGGGTCCGCAAAGGTGTCAGTCCCGGCACGTTTGTATTACCCCTATTATGAAAAGAAAAAAAAATGGAGGCAAAAAGCAAGCTCCTGCTATTATAAAGCCGACTACACACTGCTTTTACACCGATCTCGAAAAGAAATCGCTGACTAATTGATTGTGAATGGGCCTTTATAAATTGGAAACTGATGGGGCGCCCTTGAATGGTTAGAAAATTTAATTCGCCAATTCATTTAATTAGTCGGTATTATTTTGTTAGTACCATTAAATTTAATAGCTTCCGTGTTAAAAGTAATTTAATAGGTGAGTACGAGTTTTGTACAGGACTCATTTTAATACGACCATTTACAAACTATGGTAGAGTTGTTAAAATAATTTATTTTAGGGAGACAAATTTTAAATGTTATCGATTTTAAATGTGAGCAATTTAGTCCATCCATACCTAAATAAAAAGTTTGTATGAAAGTGTGCAAATTCAGCTGCTCATTCATACAATATTTTAGACTAATGCATACCTATTCTGAAAACCCATTGTAATGAAAAAAGTCATGAATGTCAAAGCTTTATTTGAACCATTTTATTGGTCTCAAAGTGCGTATTTAGCGTTCAAATCAAACTTATCAGTCTTAAATAACCTATTAAAAAAGGTCCTACCTAGGATTAACTTATTGGTACTTATTATGTCAGCAGATTATAATTGATGTCAGGATACCATGATCTTTACTCAACTAAACCATTGAATATTATTCATAAAGCTTTTTTCCTTGTTGCAAGACATTACAAGATAATTAAAATTTTCCTAACTACTGTATTTTATACCTTCAAGTAATGAATTAAAATACATAGCAAGTATTGAAGTCATCTTGCATTTTAAAGTGTTGTCCTGTTTCGTCGTTATGCATTAGAGCGAGGCAGGTGATGTGACCTCGGTTAATTTAATTATATCATTCGGATACACCTTCATCGCGTCCTATCTCTTGTCCATCTGTAGATGATTTTACTGCACGCGCGACTGAATAGGGTGCAGCTTTTTAGGGCGCATCCAAACATACTACAAAAACATTATCTTTGATTTATAATAAAATTGAATTTATCTTGGACTGTACAATTTTATACATATTATTACATTAAAAATATAATGTTACCAATATTAGATACCTACGTCTTCTATATATTATTAGGTACTTATTAATAACGAACTTGGGCATAGGAAGATGTTTAATTAAAAGTACTTGTAGCATTGTAGGTATACAAACTCCTTAATTCACAAAGGCTACCTACAATTTTACCTCGATTTATAACAAGAGTGTTTATATACAATGAGTCAATGACATATGAATTAAATCGACAAGAACTAGACCGGTTTCACTTCTCACGCTCCATGGTTACTCATGTCATAAGATGGTGGGGCGTATCTTTTTAACCCCCAGAGGGGTTTAGGTTTGACATGTCTGTGTATCTGTACGTCTGTGCATGTGGCATCGTAGCTCCCAAACGGAATGTTACTAATGTTACTAATTTGAAAATCTATCCGAAACACGAAAGCTACTGACGAAGACAGAAAAAATGTTGTCATTAGATTCACAATAACAAAAGCCAAGTCATACTTCTATATCATTACTCTATCTCATCATCACAACAATGAATTAAACCCCGTTGATTTCAATTTATTTCAAGACCTTTCAACCCTCCTAACGTCACGTTAACTTAACATTGCGTTGTAAGTTAACAATCAAAAGGCGCACCACGACGTGACGAATGCGGTGTAAGATACTGGCAGTCGGCAGCGGTTCATTATTTAATAACCCCACATTTGGCCGGACACCCCGAGCTCAGAATTATAGGCCTGTTTTTGTAAATAAACCGCCGGGCCTTTTGAAAACGCTGTTATTTTGCCCCAAATTGATGTCGGGCTCGACTTCGACCAAACTATGACTAAGTTATGCGATTATGTAAAGGCAGAACTCAATTTCGTGTACCCACAATCTGATCAAATAAAGCCTTCAATTTAAGTTGCTTTGACTGATTTGAATTTCGAATTATTTGAATGCCGAGTCGAATGTGATTGTGGATTGATAGGCGTTTGCATTTGGTCGATGACTGCTCGTATTATTCGGCTGTAAAATAATACATAGTACGTACTAAATACGTAGTAGTACGTGATACATACATTACTTATGCATTGTTTTCAAAAAAAAAATAATGATCTCGCAAACCTAAGCTAAGCTCTAAGTCTGTATGGATCACAACACAACTATTATAGTATTACTAGCTGACCGGGCGAACTTCGTATCGTCAAACAATCTTATTAAAAATTGGGGTTGGTGATAGAAGGGTGAAAATGTAGGGTTGTATGTATTTTTAATGCCACATTACAAAAAAAATAAAGAAATAAAATTTTGTCCAAAAAATAAAATGTTAGGGGTGGACAACCTGGACACTTAGGGGTATTAAAAATAGATAGTAGCCGATTCTCAGACCTACTGAATATGCATATAAAATTTCATAAAAATCGGTCAAGCCGTTTCGGAGGAGTATGGTAACTAATAAGAATGTTATATAATATAAGATAGAATCCATAATCCTACGGAACACTGACAAATAGTGTTACTATCTATTGCAGAAAATTAATGGTGAGGGGTAAGTGTCGATATTTCAGTATCGACACTTGATTCACTTGGAATCCTAGTGTGGAGCTATGAGTGTGAATCGTATTTATCCTATTTATTTATTTAGGTATACATCTAGATGCAACAGAGACAGTTGCAAAAGTACCCAGTATTCACACCTATTGCGAAGATACTATAATAGGGAAGTAATTATAAAATTAGCAACACTACATTGTAACACAATGGTCAGATCTTAGATGAATATAGAGTTAACACATTACCGCTAGGGATTACCCGAGTTAGGTCAGCCCACCTACTGAGCGACTCAGTCTGAGCCTGTGAACTGTATGACATAAGTGGGAAATAAATCACCTAGTGATGTGAATTGCACGCGTGAGACGCGGACATTACTGTAATGTTACGGGAGTCAAAACTTAATGTGTGATTTACTGGCATTTCACGTAATGCCTTCATTGAACGATAGACGTTTGATTTGACGTTTCACTTGTCATTCTGACGTTCGAATTTTGAAAGAAAGTTGCACATTTGTTTTTTTTCTTCCATACATGGCATTAGCAGATTTGTTCAATAGTTCGATTCGTTTGCCATTTTAGATTTCTTCCTGCTTCTTTTACGTGTTATTTATTTGTTTTTTTTTATATAGTGTTTATTTATTGTGTTATACGATTCATGTCATGGCTTAATACTTTTATGATAGTAACTACATACAGTCCGAATGGCGTATGTTCATTGTGTGATGTGACGTCGATTCATTTAAGAACAAGTTACGTTGTAAGCCGTGATTACGTCTCTAGACGTGTGATGTCTGATTGACAGTGACGTATGACGTTGCTTGGTAATAAAAGGAGAAAAAGTGACAAGCCTATGCCGCCATAAAAACTAAATCCTGCTCTGTGGAGCCCTCGCTAGATTGCTAATTATTCTATGTTAAATTATGTCTTTATTAAAAGATTCTAGCATAATATCCATTATCCGCCTTAGACATTATAATTATAGGTATAATTATGAGAGTGTCGGAGGACAATGTTTAATACATTTTTTTAATGAAATTCACGTTTACGCGCTGGGAAATTCGTTTTTAGATCTTACCGTTTTATATTGATTGATGATGTAGGTCTAAGTACTCACTAAAATCCAGTTGATGAGCGGTAGCGTCCTATTTGCAGATTTCAGAAGATGATATTAAAGATGATTTTGCTATTAAAAAGTGCCGTAAAAAATTGTATGTCTTGTTTTTTACGCACTTTCTTAGTGACTAATTCACTGCCTTCCTTACTATGAATGGAAAATTATGATTTTAGAAAGGTACATGGGGCGACGGAAATAAATTGGCCTACACTCATAAAAAATATAAATCCGGCACTGGTTCTAATTGATTATGAGAGCTATAAAATATAAATGAGTCACATAAGTATAATAATAATAGGAGGTACCAACAACTCATGGTTACAGTGAGCGCGCTCATATAGGTATTAACACGAGCATACATTGTAAACACTCAATGCACTTTATAATTACATCCAGCTATTTGCAACCTGCTATTAAATTAATACGTAGCTTTTCTTGCGGTTTTGATCGCTCTTTTGTATAATACTTTTAACGTTTAATTTTGAGGTCCCAGTTAACCTAATTATTATAAGACAACAAAAACAAATCAACTAAATCCTCTTTATTGTACACCAAAATTACATCTAGATGAATGATATTAAACTATACATACGTTATGCCCTTACAAATCAACCAAAAATCTGTTCCGACCGAGGACACACACACGTTTATCTTTGGTTTCACTACACCAATTACTATTACATTGGTAAATCATGTAAAAGGGATGGCACTACTAAAACCATAACAGTGAAAAAGACAGCTAGACGGCCTCACTCATAGCCAGCTATCAACTGTCTGAATTGAAATCGCTACACTTGTCTAAATTCGACTGACATAATTTCAGCGCCGCCTTGGCATATCTTGTATATAATATTATTATCATTCATCTAGATACATTCTAATTTACAGAAATTAGTAGGTAGGTACCTACTATAGCCGGTCTTATGACTTAAATATAAATATTTATTTTATTACTTAAATCTCTTCCAGACAACCTATTAAGCTAATAAAGATCTTTGATATGGAAATATGATCTGATAAATAAAAAATTTGGGTCTAAGATAAATAAAATTGAGTTTAAAATCATTATGTTATTAATAAAGATTCAAATCTTATATTAATATCACTAAGGCTTATGCGGTTGTATATCATAGTAATAAATTAGGTATTAATAAATTATCTTTAAGGTGTCAAAAACATCTATTATAGCTGAGTAGGTAGCTATGAGTATTTTGGAGACAAAATTGAGGCAAAGCTTTATTGCAATTTACCAAGTACATACTTATAACTGAACTTCCATATTCGTCCCTTCATTCATGAACCTGTTAAAAAATATAAACGGGACACCTTTTGCCCAAGATATTGATTTAGATAAGTTAATCGATATCAATATAATCGATTATTTTTTATCTCGTCCTTTGTTCAGCCGACTGAGTTCGGGTAATAATGTGCTAGAGTGGGGTAAGGGTGTGTGAGTTTTGGGTCGGGTCTTATTTAATTGGTTAAAATCGATAAAAGGGTGCTCTATTTCCGATGTTGTAATTTGGTTAAGGGGAGAGGTTATGTTTGGTTTTATATATAAGGTTTGTTTTGTGAGTTATATATCGTTAAAGCAGGTGGCGTAGATAGATATGTTTTAATGGAATTTGTAAGAAGGTATATATTGTTCCTTTTGTAAGTTACCTTTTTGATTACCTAGTATAATGTTACGCCATACGCTCCACACTTTAAAGTTTTAAGCCAAACTCTTTACAATCAAGAATTAATTTTCTCCATTGCGGTCTTCTACCACAATTCCTCGATTCAATAAAAGCTTTTAAATTTTAATACAATATCTCGTATTTTCAAAAACCCTGCGGCTCATCAAATGGTGTTGAGTGTCTTCACTTTCCAAAATTAAGATATTTTATTGAAAAGCATCACGATCCACGACTTATTCGATCATTATTAAACATGCGATCCATATTTCATCATTCATTTCATTCAGAATAAAATTCCATTTACACATACAGACAATAATTTGCATTGGACAAAGTATGTATTATATAGATTCTGCAATCGTATTTAGATCTTTTTGCTTTGAGAATACATATTATAATCGCTTGCACGTTTTTGGCATATGGTAAGTATGGCACAATGAGTACCGAACATCTCGGAATAATTTTCTTATTGACACGATTGTTCCAGAAAATGGACCGCAATAAAGAATCGACTTTTAAATCGGACAAAAGGTGATTCACTTGAAATCAGCATATCGGCTTGTTGATCTTCGATTTTAGCGATGTTGCTTACAGTTACTTTAAATTTTAACGTGACAATAGACATAATCATATCGTACCCTCAGTGGAAAAAAGGCATAAGATGAAAATTGCAATTTTACAGGAGAGCAAAAACACTGTTAAAGTATAGATAAGTAGTCAAAGGAATTTACATTACGATTTCTTGCACAAAACCGTCAGGATTAATGATAAAAATTTGAAAAAAATTGAGTTTATGCAGCTTTTGCCCCTCTTTCCAATCATATTAATAACTAAAATTCAAAGACACTAGTCGTTATTTTTGTGTGTACCTAGATCTACCTGCGCGAAAGTTGGTTTAACGTGATTTCATACATTATCGTGAGTTTTTCGCGTCCATTGGTCAAGAAATCCTTGATATAAGGTGGGTGGACCATGGAAGGCCACTCTAACGATTAAACAGTCATTACTTCGTTATTTACTAGTTAAATGAATCAAACAAATCGTTAAGTATCGCTTTGTTTTATTATGTGTTATATAAAACATTTTTTTTTATAAAAGGTTTAACCATTATTTAATAAACTTAAGTTTAAATAACCTCTGCCAAATGGCCTTGCAAGGAACAAGGCTCCTTATAAGGCCAATATAGTAAATCAGTCGTTTAACTTAAAACTAACATTGTGACAATCAAAATATCTACATATACTTAAACTACATAAAAAGGTCTTTCATTAAAACGGAATATTAAATGCCTACCATAATATATTCATATAAAAAATAATCAACGAACATTACTAGAACTCTATCGTAAAACTAAGAATGTATTTGTGTAATTGTTTTAAAAATAATATAAATGAGTAATAAATCGAAATCAAATAAGTTGCCAATAACCTTTATAGTAAAATAATAAAAATATAAAACTGATTAAAATGGCCTTCTTAAGGGTCTGTTCCTTGTAAGGCCAAAATGTTAGAACACCTCGGAATTGGGGGTCTTTACCTAAGTGGTAGCAATTATATTAACTTGCACATTGTTTTAAATTTCCAGATATTTATTTACAAGTAAAAACTAAGTGTTAATATTTTCATAGTTTCTAGATGATCCTAGAAAGACGCTTGTGCCCTAGCAAGGCCAAACTGTCAACTTTTTGATCGGCCTTACAAGGAACCATTGGCTTTCCTAGGAAAACCTACAATATTTTAATTGTATTGGAAATAAAGTAATATTTTTTTCTTCAGTGCCGTAGCAAATCCTTATATTATCAATTTAGAGTAAAAAAAATAAAGAAAACAGTAGTTTATTTGCTTGAAAACTTACATTTTACTAAGAGCAAATATAACAATTTTAACATCGATGACCGAAGTCAACAAAGAGTGGATCCGCATTGATAAAATAGCGGTGCGAGGGACTCGCCGCCACGTCTGTGTACTTGAATTCGATGGATGTTAGTGTAAGTGGAAGGAAATTGTCATTGAATGGCAATAAATACGACTTTTTAATAATTGGCCTTACAAGGAGCATGGCCTTCCATGGTCCACCCACCTTATCATGATAGATTTCTTGAAAGCAAGCGGGTTTTTTATTTTTAAGTTTATATTCTTAACTGAAAATTTTTAAGGAATAAAATGTCTCTATGAAAATAATGGATGTAATGTATCAAATTAAAAAAATAGTACAGTTTTTATCGCAGATCCCTATAATTATCTAATGATAGAGTCTTTATTTCCTACCAATGATAGAGTCGCTACTTGGCCCAATAGGGGGCTAAGAAACCGAATATTTAAGCCGAATATTAAGGACGGTTTAAAATACTGACCTCAATCTCATGGCGGCATTTCTTTCTTTCTTTCTTCTTCTTCTTCTCTCTTTCTTGGCTGGAAACGCATCGGTGAAGCTTTTTGTGTTGCTGATGTCCATGGGCGACGATAGCTAATAGATAATTGTAGTTGTTTGGGATATTAAATCTAATTAGTCAATGCCAAATGGGACATAAAATAGCTGAATTCGAGCTTGCGATTGTAAGTTTATGTTATCAACCGATGTTTAATCGATAATACAAATCGATATAACACATTACTAATCGATACGCTCGCATACTAACCATAGTAGGCAATTTTTCATGCTCCATAACATAATCTATTAACCACAATTTCCTACACTCGATAAAACAAAAGAGTGATAAGGGAAGGAAACTGGTTAATTGAATTATGTTTACGTCACAATGTGTCACACCGGTCACACCGTGTCACACCGTGTCACACGTCACACTCAGATTGGGGATCGCTGATTGGTCGGCACACTGCAATGGCGGACAATGTAGGTAAATAAATGGTGAAATGGAAATACAGAGGGCATGCAATGCTATGCAGTATTTAACCACAATGATAAGTTAACTAAGGTTTTTGAACTAAAGGTTTGAATCAATATTCTTGATGTGGCTATATTACCCATACCTAATCTAGTCTTGTTAATATTTTAACTAAGTACGGAATTATTGTTTCCGATTTTACCTAACTAACAAAAAGTACGTTATTTTCTTCAAGATTCTTGCAATATTCTTACTTTATACCTACGCTAATAACGATTTTTGGCTTCAACCCATTAATGGCCCACTACTGGGCACGGGTCTCTCCTCTTGAGGAGGCCTAGAGCATACTCCACCACGCTGCTCCAGTGCGGATTGGTGAAGGGGTTAGTTGCCAACCCGAGTATAGGAAGTTTTCAAACCGCCCGAGGGCCTCCGACATGGCTTAACGACTGTTATCATACGATAACAACCGGGACCGACGGCTTTACGTACCCTCCGAAGCACGGAAACGCTCAAGAATTTTTTTCCACTAGCGGTCACCCATCCAACTACCGACCGCGCCCGCTCTTGCCTAACTTTGTCGATCACTTAGGATCGACGCAAGCCGCGGCTATGAGCGTAACGATTTTTACTCAATCAAATAGGTACCTAATTGTTGTCACAGATCTACCTACCTACTAAGCTACTAAATTATAATGGAAATTATTGCATACTTAATATGATTTTGCATAATGATAGCTTACAGTTACCCAATATCTAAAAGGTGTTAAGTTGAAAAGCGACCACGACAATCGATGTTAGTTAGACCTCGCAGTGGTGCACCTACTTCAAAGCAATAAATTAATCCGAGATTTCAGTCATCATTAATTAAAATGGCAGGTGATGTTAATGACGCTATCAATGGAAATCAAATGTTAGAGTTAAATTCTCTCAATAGATTGTACAGACACAGTTGTAACGCATTGAATCAGTAAATTGATGTTGTTTCTATCGCATCTAGAATAGAATAGAATAGAATAGAATAGAATAGAATAGAATTATCTTTATTGTACACACCAAATAGTAGTAATCTACATTAGAACATAATATAAATAGCATGTAGTACAAAAGGCGGTCTTATCGCTATAGAGTGATCTATCGTGTGTTATGGCTATAGAAATTTAGTCGAATCATTTGACAGAAAATAATGTCACTTTGTGAACTATTATTGCCGTAAATAGTATCTATATACTAGCGAATTTTTGGTCCATAAAAATAAACTTTACTTTGTTAGACTCGAAATTGACTAATAAATCAAACAGCATGCAGATAGGTTTTAAAATTTGCCAGTGTGAGTGTAGAAACAAAATTTTGTTTTCATGTCCCAAAAGACAATAAAACCGACCAAAAAATGGGTAAGTAAACTTTTTAGTAGGTAATTTGTCTATTTTAATCATGATAGAAAAGAACTAATACTACTGAAATTAATAAAACAACCTTTTTTGAAGTCCGTTAAAAATAGTGTCATCAGTCTTAGCGTTGTTTCCTACTATCTTTATACTGTTACAATACTTACAATTTTATCTACTGTCTAATTCTGTGTTAAATGACAAAATGCCGACCCCAAACCATGAAACAGATTAAAATCAAGTTATTATAATCATACTATCGCGTTTCCTTTCCTAAACAAATCTTGCAGCAACAGAAGCGTTTCAGTGTGTTGCAAAATAATCCTGTCATCTACTCCAACTATCCTAGAAGCAAGCAATTACAATTGAGACACAGAGGAACACAGTTGACACAACGTCGGCACGAAATAGAGAGATAATAGAAGTATAACTCGGTACACAGCGCGGTTGAGTAGGTAATGCACACATAGACAGCGTTCACAGACACGGAAAATAAGTGCGAATAGGAACAGTATTAAGCGATCAGTGTTTTTTTTCGTGTACGTGAATGATTCCTATATTCTATAAAAAAGACTATGGATATGGTTTTTTAGATGATACTTATTTGGGTAACAAACTTGGTATTACTTTGTATTGAAACAATAGTTTCAATAAAAATTAGTTTCAATAGTAAAGAGAGTTATAACATGCAATGCGATTCATGTATTAAGAAATTCTTTCGAAAAAATTACAATACAAAGATTATACTTAAGATAGTTTATGACGTACAATGACACTTTAAAAAGACGTACTGTACGAGATCGTGACTCGAGCGCGCTTGAGTTCTTGTATAAACTCATCCTTCTGAGTGTATCTATTTTGTGGTATCGGGTAGGCAAACCCTGGGAATTGCGTGCAAAGCTTGTGATCTCTGCGGTTCAGATGGAACTGTGTACGTTGTCGTGTTGCGTCTTGCGTGGCGTTTATAATGCAAACCGCATTCAATTTGAGAGAAGGAAGCCGCGATGCAATTTAAATATTTGACAGCCTAATGCCACCCGATGTGCAGTAGTGACATGTCTTGTGTTCATTCATCGTGTGTTTGAAACTGATGAAAAAATTGTAACTTTTCCATTAATAAGGTAGTACTCTATTCTATTCTAAACTTAATCAATTAATCATTCGTACAAGACCAAAGCAGTGATAGCCTAGCGGTTGGAACGTTGGTCTCCCGAACCGAGGGGCCTGAGTTCAAATCCTGGCACGCACCTCTAATTTTCAAATATTATGTGCGTATTACAACTTAATTATCACTTGCTTCGGTGAAGGAAAGCATCGTGAGGAAACCTGCACACCGGAGAGTTCTCCATAATTTTCTCAAAGGTGTGTGAAGTCTACCAATCCGCACTTGGCCAGCGTGGTAGTCTATGGCCTATACCCCTCACATTGTGAGAGGAGTTCCCGAGCCCAGCAGTGGGACAATTGTGGCTTTGCTTTGCTTTTTTTTACAAGACCAAAGACCGGACAATAATTTTTCCGTTAAATAATCCCCGTTAAATAAAACTCTCCGTTTACGACAAGTCTATAAATACATTCGAAGAATTTAATCTTAGAGAAGTAGCGGAGTTAATATCGACACAATAACTAGTCGATTTGCTCTGTACCAAGTTACCGTCGGTGGCTGTGAGTGCAGTAAATATAAACCATTGTTGTTCTAATCCCGAGTTGACTAATCGGCGTGGCCGGTTCACACTAGAGGCGGTTTAGAAGCGGCTTTTTGTTATAGTACCTAAATGTCTTGAGTATTTACAAAGTTTGCAATTTTTCTATCAGTAGAATTTTTACTTGAAATTAAGGAATATAAGCGACTTAAAATAACACCTATTTCTGACTATTAAGATTACAGTCTTACCATATATATATGTACATGTACTGCATAAGCACATAACCTAATACAAAAAAAATATATTTAGGATATAAAGTCATGAAATTACTGAAATTAGATGACAAAATGATACGTAGAGTTTTGGCAAGAAAAGCTAATAGGTATCCCATTAATTCTCTTCTTCCCTATGTTTCGAAAATGTGAACATTAAACTATCTATTATATTGATTACATCTGATTAGCTTTCAAGTCAAAATCAAAAAATCATCAAAATCAATATACTACCCAAATGAAAAAGGAGTTAGCTTATGGTAAGATTATGAAAAACCATTTTTTAGTAACTTACTAGTAAATTAAATAGGTATAATAAGTACGAAATTTATTTTAATGCGCGTACAAAATCATGACTCACGGAAAGCGTTGAAAATAAATACGGAATGCGGCTAGTTCAGACGCCATCGAACTTGATGACGCAACGCTAATGACGTTAACGCCACCCGTGTGAAGAGGCTTTACCGGGACGAGGTAATCAGCGGTAATAATAGAGCGGGTTAATTAAACACGCTGCCAGTAGTGCCAGGCCAACTGTGATTCAATACTTAGGTCTTAGGTAGGTACTAAGCTTGTGGCCTGGACCTAGGGTTGACAATATTATAGTCACCTTTTCGTAATTTTTCTTTTTGTTCGTGCGAAGCTGTATATGCCAACAGAACAGCAAAACTGTCAAGTTGAAATAAAAATTCTGTAGTTAGATTTTCCTAATGTGAGCGTTTTCAATGCAAGAGTGAATGTGAGGTGGAACTTGTAAATAGTAAAAAAAAATAGATTTTTTTTTTCTTTAAATTTACTTTATTAAAAAAATTTATAATAAAGTAAAATTAGGTATGACGGTGTGTTACTTAATTATTTTGAAATAAGAGCACTAGAAGTTAAAATAATTTCATTATTTGCGATAAGTAGCGATTGTAAATTAAATGGATTCTAATAGGTATTGCGTACTTTCTTACATTTTTTAAATCCACTGAAAAAATTGTGTAAAATAGACCAAGACCAAGTAGACCAAGACCCTGTAAGCTGAGAAAGTTTTATTTAAAAGTTATCAAACCACACGAAGAGCCAACCACTAGCTCTACAAGGCATGCGCATGAGTTGACTCTACATTCAACCCTACAATGGTCCAAAAACCAAAACAACTTATTTCCGTCTACATTTGATCGTGATTCGTGATATAAATAAACGTTTAATCACTTAAAACTTGAGTCATTATAATGACCATGTGCAAAACCGCTTATTAATATAATTTGTGAGTCAATTTGTCAGTCAACACTTTTAGACATTTAATAGTGGATAACAATATGGCCGCTTAATAGCGCAAGATTGTGACATCTATAAATAATTGCTAATAGGCTAATGCGTAGCCTCGACATTTCACGATCTTACGCATACATTACAAGTTAATTGTATCGGTATAAGCAGGTATTATTAGATACTTATAGGAATTAAAGGGCATGGAGATTGGATCATCGTTACTTTCGTAACAAGTGTCCCACCGTTGGGCTTGGGTCTTGGCCTTCTTATAAGTTAACATAACATAACATAACGTATGAGAACGTAGAAACGTAGAAAACTGCGAATTAAGATGAGCAGGTTTTCTCACGATGAGTCTTCATAAGCAAGTGATATTCAAATTCAATGCACGAATAACTTTTAAAAATTGCGATACATTCACGATTCGAATCCAGATCCTCTAGAATCTAGATACTAAATTTCAATCCACTGCTCTAACACAAGCAGTAATGAAAATATTCCAACGCAATATTGCAATTTGCACCTAATCTCAAACTAGAACTACATTCATCCACTTACACAAGAATATTTAAGACAAAAATAGCACAGAAGGTGTTCTATTTAAGCCTGTAATAAATTAAAGAAGGGTATAATTGTATCGCACTACAAAAGGAGACTCAGACACTTATCTCGAAACCGGTCGAACACATGTGGCGCCGCCGGTGGTCGGTACAGGAACTAATTGTAGCATTAACCTGATTATTGCTGCCTTGACCGTAAGGAGGGGGTTAATAACACATGCTTTTGGCGGTCCATCAAGGGTCCATCACACTTTTTATGAACGCAGAGTATCGTATAAGCTGAGGTGTTTGATGCAAATGTTTTTAATTGGAATTTAGGGTTTTTTAAGTAACATTTATGAGAAAATAAAAAAAACTTGAGAGGTGTCAAGGGACACCCGGATGGAACGAAGTTCCTTTCGATTTAAGTATAGTTTTACGCGCTCAGCAGTGTGATTCAGCAATATGAATCTAGTTTCATATTACTGAATCACTTCAAAAAGTGTCGTGACAACTTTTCGTAAGAATTTTTTCCGTCTAGCCCCCTTTCATAACGCGCGATAAGGAACTTCGTTCCAATAATTATAATAGATACCTATTTAAGTATAAAACAAGTTATACTTTCAATAATAGAACAATTTATAGACTTACAGGACAGTCTCTATTTTCTATTGTCATGTGGTGTCATAAGTGTCGAGATATGACATTATTTTATGACATGAATTTCCAATGTGACAGACTAGTTACAACAGTGACAATGAATAAAAACTGTAATAATTAATATTTAATTTTGAAAGTTTTATGAGGTATGGACATAGTAAAGTGCTTCTATGTTAATATATCATTTAGATATACAATTTATGGATTTATCCAGGCATCTCCTTAAAAGATACTTTATCAATTACCATATTTACATAGAAGTTAACGATTCAATTAATGCGAAATTTTATTGCTAAAATTAAGTAAGCAATCACGGTGTAGTAATAATGGTTAATTTATAACTTTTAGCTTAGAGGCTTGGAGTTTGTACAGTAGCTATTGTACATTTCGTAATAAATAGTTTATTTATATTAAATTTCGTAATCAATATAATATCAACATTCCTATCATTTTACGATGAATCAATTAACGGTTCAGCACGCGATGGGATTCAAGCTATTTGTAATAAAAACGAAATATTGCTCAAGGATCGCTAATTGTAATGCCACCATGATGGGCCTACGTCGGAGGATTTGCCATTAATTTGTTTATAATAACATTAATAACTATTGAATTGATTGTTTCTGTGATTGTGGTATTTGAAACGAATTACACGACATCATAATGGCCAAGGTTGCATAATAATATCATCATAACAATGCGGTGAATAAATCGTTTTAACTTATTTAGAATCGTTATAACCCTTGAACATAATAACGGACAGTCATGAATCTAATATTATGTGTTTTTTCAGGGTGCCTAACAGTTGATAGAATAACAACAAACAACAACAAAATCCTCTTTATTGTACACCAAAATTATATCCAAATACATTTTATTATACAGGACCTAGTAGGTACAATAGGCGGTCTTATTACTTAAATAACTCTCTAATAACTTAAGTACTGACGATCATTTCACCTAATGTCACTTGATAAATCAAGTTGATATACTTTTTTTAGTAACGACCAAACGATATAACGATTAATTAAAATAATTTAATATTTCCTATTTTTACATGGTCTAATGGACAGTTTATATAATGCACATTTGAACTAACATAAATTAGTATATGTAATATGAGGTACTTCCTATAATATTCAAAATCTATAAGTAACGTTTAATATAATTTAGAAATTTACTTTGTTTATATTTTTGGCAAATTCCAAATATCTAATTGTCGTTTGGCCGAATGTCTGCCCTTTAAGAGTGTGTAACGTTTAAAATAATCATTAAAAATCGTCATCATCATTCATTTCATCGTAATCATTTGGATCATTTGGCTTGGTTAGGTTAGAACAGTACGATATTTCCTGATATTAAACTATTATATTTATTTTGTACTATAATAATATTTAAAATCTACAAGTAACGTTTAATATTTAGAAACCTTACCTTTCTAATAAATAATAGTTAGTATAAAAAAATATAATAATAACAGTGTCTTGCTAACTTAATAAAGAAATTTTTTATTTTGCCAGTATTATAAGGACGCGTTAAAAATAATAAAAAAAGCTTCTATTCTATTAAACATTTTAATTACTCACACACTTATTTTAAACTCGTGAAAAGTGTCGTCTGCTTACACCTTGTTTTAAAAGATAAACTTAACAATTAGTTCGACATACAGTCACGAACATTCATTAGATACTTAGGTACCTATTACACTTTACGTTCAGCACGTAGTTACTTCAGCAACTATAACAATAATTTGTGGCAGAGATTAGAAAAGATATTTTAAACTAGGACAAAGCTATGTGGAGAGATAATTCAATTACATAATAAGACGTTAATTTCTTAATAAAAAAACATAAACGTGTACTTATGTACGCGCGTAAGAAGTTATACTTCTTTGGCATGAAAAAAAAAACATTTCAAAAAAAATATTTCAAAATTCAAAGCCAAATATTTCGCAAACGGACCCCTAAATCCAAAAATGGTCTTAGAAGACCTATAATATTTCTGAAATACCTTTTCAACGATACCCCACACTATAGAGTACGCGACAAATAACAGGAGCGTTAAACTTGTTGCAAATCTCATTAGAAGTATAACTTCAATAATATTATTAATGTTAATATCGTCTTGTATGTCAGTGTTAGCAGGCATTAAACATGGCCACCCTACCGAAGATTGAGCCATTTCAACGCCGCCCGCGGTCCGATCGTATCTATCTGCATCGACTATCTTGCTCTTATTGTTGTACTGCCTCTTATTTTGATACAACCGCTCATTATGAATTAGAACCGCTTTAGGTACCCGTTGAACGCCACTTAGGCGGGAATGCGCGGGATAGCTCGAAATATGAATTCCGATGCGGCGTTCGTTTTTAATCTGTGGATTAAATGCTGCCAGTATTAATATCGACCTGTCATTGATCATTAAAAGCTTTTAATGTGTTTTGGACAAATATTTCTGGTTAAAAGGTGTTCTTAAATTGATTATTTAATATGAAAATGATGCAAGCTTCTTACCTAAAATACTTATGGGAATAAAAAAATTCCTAAAGTTATTGAAGTCTTTGTGTGCTGTTGACCAATTGACATGGCTAGTCAGCGGACAATACAGCGCTATTATCGACTATTTATATGCAAAAAATGGTTAAGTATTGCAATTTGTTTTTAAGCTTCTAATTTTACAACAAGCAATCGAAATCATTTTTTAACTGAACTTTCAATTCAACTGTATTTTTTATGTTTGTTACCTCAGAACTTTCGACTTGGGGAACCTATTTGGATGATTCTTTTTTTAATCAAAAGCTTATGCTTGTCGTGTAATCTCACTTAAATTTGAGCGAGATCTGATGATTAGTTTTAAGTTATCCTAATTTTGAAGTCGGTTATTTTCTGTCAAGAATTATAATATTTATGCCATCAAAAGCTTACCTACTCATAATTATTAATTAATTATAATTAAAATAATCAAATTCAAGTAATTCAACATCTAAAACAGTCCTAAATCCCCGACTTTTGTAAACGTAAAGTTAGACTCGCGAGCCGTAAGAGAAGCCGAATCGAACGCGTACGAAATCGGGCTTAGTGTCAACACTTCACGATGATGGCCACAAATGAGGATTGAGTGGCATAATGGCGGTGACGCTTTGTCGCTCAGTTTGGGGTTACACGCCGGTTTGTAGCGAACACCGTCCACTGTCGGGGTCCTTCTACACTTTTCCAGACAATTCCAGTTTGATTTCAAAGGCTGGGGGTGACGGGAATTTGTACGGGAGTTTGTTTGTTTTACACTAGGTATAGGCTAGAAACAGTAGAATCGATGGGAACATGTAATTTATTTAGGAGCACATCAACAATTCAGTTATTGAAAAGAAAAAAATCAATGCTTATAAAAAGCAAAGGAGTTCCTGTTGGAATAAGATACATTATGTCTATGACTGGAACTACTAGATACATCCGCTGGTTGTCTTAAATGAGGACCTAATGAGGACTTAAATGAGGACTCCTAATGGTTATGGACTGTCATTGATACGAGCTTGCAAATTGTAAATGTAGATTGTCACACACAAGCTAATTAAAATTGCAAAGAAGATATTTTTCAAAGAGAACTTGAGAGTTACATCGCGACCCAATGAGATGTTAAGCAATTAAGCAGGAGAGGCAGAGAAGATGGCCTGGAAGAGAAAGAGATGGCCTTTCTGAGAATAATGTCTATATCTAAGCCTAGATCGAACACCAACAATTCTTATATTATTAAAGGGTCATCAAGCAGGTGTCTACCTAATTTAAATTGTTCCTAACAAGTGGTTTATTTACATACAAAAACGTTATAGTTTAACACCTACGTGACCGCAAACGAAGCAAACGTGACTCTGTTATTAACACATGGCTGATTTGTTAAAACAGAGAGAGATAGGTAGATATGCTGATATGATAAGATCACAGGCTATGTACCTATTAGATAAGAAAACACATCTAAGTATTACATAGGTAAATGGATCTCCCGATATCTTGGCTTGTGATACTTACATATCTACCACAAATCGATGTTTTTGCAATACTTTTGAATTTTGATGTCTCTGATCAATCTACAGTGTTTTCGTGAGGTGGCTCGTCTCTTCTCGTTTGTAAATTATTCGTATAACTTACAAACGTGGTTCCAATCCCTTTCTCTCAACTTTTTAAGTCACTACATAACCCATAAATGTTGCGAGATAAATCTTTATCGGATATGCAGATAAGATAGGTAGCAAAATCTCGATAGATCACTGGAGATAGAGCACTGGACAATCTGCCTATCCGATGATAGGCAGATTTTCCAGTGCTTTTCTTTTTACCCGGGCATGTGATAATTAATTTTTAATTGGTCGAGAATAGTAGAGGTAGGGAGAGATGCACAGATTATTTCATCCACTTACCATCATCATTTCTCACTCAGATCAATAAATAAGGAGCTGAGACTACTAATAAATGTCTTGATGTTTTTCAGGTTTCCTATCCTCTCCTCCAAATAGCCAAAATCTACCAGGCTTTTTGAACATTTTCTTCCCTCGTCTACAGTCCCATAGGTGGTACAAGACCACACCTCGAGCCGATACCAAACCGCGATCGCAACAAAAGCATACTAATTGCCTAGCGCGGATCTCCATGGAATTAATCAACAGTGCGCGGGAGTGTAGTGTACCTACCTGCCTAATATAAACGTTGTAGTGTCGGCGGGCTTTGATGTAGCCGCGCTCTCCAATTAGCGTTCGCCGCTGCCTTTGGCGTCTGCCGCCCGCTTTGAGCCGGCCGCGTGTAGCCGTCTCGCTCACACAACACCTCTCGCTCGCACGCTATCGTGCTCTCTCTACGATTGACGAAAATCGAGTTCGGAGTTCCGTTTCGAATCATTCGAATGTCGCAATGGCAATGAATGTTTGTGGTCTTTGGTTTTGGTATATTTGCTTGGTAGATCAGATTTGTAACAGTTGTGAGTATTTTGTGATTTGTTATAGTTTTTTTTGAGTAGTTTTCCGTGTTGTTGAGTTTTGTAAATGCTTATATTCTGTTTACATAGCTGTTTTTCCTATTTTATTCTTTTTATACGGTGTTCTTTATTCAGAAGTTGCTTATCATGGTAACGTAAGGTAGAGATCGTTGAACATGGGGGCGCGTTATATTATTGTTACAACTAGCTTTTAGGAAACACTTTATCTATGGTTTCATTTTATTATCCGAAAGTGGTTTAAGATCACCAAAACAATGCATTAGGCACATTCGATCCATACATAAAGTCGATTTTCCACTTCCCATACAAAAATTTTAACACTGTCACTCTCATCAGAATTTTTTTAGCGTAGTTAAACACGCCGGGTATCCACTAGTAGGTACCAAATAATTAGATATAAGTAAAAGTTTTCAATTGAATGTTGTAATAAATAAAAATAAATATTTTTCATACATGTTGCAACAATAGGTAACATTATTATTGGGCACATTTTAAAACCAGACGGTGTCTATGAAATGCCAATTCCCGACATAAAATAGATTAATAAAAAATTCTATTAACAAATATATAATTCAATTAAAATAAGTAGGCAGATAGTGATATCTAAATATGAAAACAGAACCATAGCACTTCCGAACTCTACATAGAGTCGCGTGCGGTAGGTACCAACCAGAAGTTAATTAGGATCTTGTTACGTAGTAAAAATATTATATTATTGTTCCTAAAAAAAACAAACAATTCCTTAAAGTCTACCTAATTTAACCCTCAAATCCAATTTATTCTGGATCAACAGGGCTGCCTTCAAAATGTTGAAATCATCGTGCCTAGTGTAGATAACTTTTAAAATCTAAAATTCAAAGTCTTATTTTTAAATCTAAATTAATATAGACAGACCCATTTAAGTATTATTACTAGCGTATAGAACCGACACCGCGAACACCATGTAAGTATGTCCCAATGCATTGGCGCCACGTGGCTTCAATCTTCAATGGATTCGATCGATTTTGAAAGGAGAACGGGGGCTCAATTTCGAAAATGGAACCTCCCGGGCTGGACACACATTATGTTCGAGATGTCTGTTCTGTGTCATTATACCTACTTACTTCAATGGACAGACTCACAATATTTTATTAATAAAATAAAAATTACTTAAATACTGGAGTTTTAGAAAACTTTCGCAAAAGACCACAGCGGTAATTAAGTTCCAATCACCTACATTTTATTAAAATTTAATAACAATACATTCAATTCGAATTCATGTTGTTGTTAACATTTTTTTTTTGATTGCGCCACTATAAGTGAAAAAATCTAACTCTTTGGTTTATAGAATTTAAACTTTTGAAACACATAGGTTGTGTAGGTATTACAATTTAATGAATTTTACTAGGGAAACACTACAGGTAACGGTACTTAATGGATTTTACTAGTAGGTATTAGGCAGGTACCTACATTACTATAATGCATTTTACTAGTGTAATTTTTGGCGTGTGAACAGCCCTAAAACTGGATCTGTTTCTTCAATTTCATGAAGGTGTGGTCCGTCGTATCCTTCTTGTTAGTTTGTTTCAAATGAGGATCTTTTGTGTGAATTAGTCTGGACTCTGGCCGCGGTGTAGACAAAAAGAAGATTTTCTTTAACTTGTTAAGTATGAATGTAACTTGTTTTGTTCCCTTAACTTGCAGCTTTTGTTAATTTTGGTGTAGTATTTCCTAAAACAGCTTACTATTCACCTTTCTGCTTACCTATTTTCACACACACCGACTGACTGTCTATTATTGACATATTGATTTATATCTACAGATTATATTTTTAGCGATTTTTTTAATAAAAATTAATATTAACCTTTTTCCTACCAAATAAAAATAAAAACAAAAACTTTTTATTGTAGCTAGGTAACTATGTGTCGTTCTACGAGTATGCATTCACTACAACCATACCTAGTTATTAAAATATACCTACTGTCAACAAAAGTCTAATTACCCACTCTGTATAACAAGCCATACTGCGTAAACAGTAAAAAACGTTGTAAAATCCGCAAAGCGCGCGAACTAATAAGG
Source organism: Thymelicus lineola (assembly GCA_963932265.1). Taxonomy (NCBI): domain Eukaryota; kingdom Metazoa; phylum Arthropoda; class Insecta; order Lepidoptera; family Hesperiidae; genus Thymelicus; species Thymelicus lineola. The sequence goes on along the minus strand of OZ010703.1, from coordinate 5,118,857 downwards.
CAGAGACAAATTCCCGAATATTAAAAATCGAACACTGTTATTATCCCGCGCTCAATGGCGGCCCACCCCGTCCACACGATAAATCTTTACGACGATATCACCTTTATTTTGCATAAATAAAACTAAATTATAACAGCCCTTTGCTTCGCCCGGTAGCCGCCTGGTAATATTGTAACCAATAACAAAAATAAATTAAAGAAAAAACTTGTAAATGGTAAGAGAAAAAAGGTTGGGTATCAAAGAGTCGCCGCGGTCACGTACTGGCCAGTTATGACGAACAGCGGGAGTTGAGTCGACTTAGCGACTTTAGCGAGGGAAATTAAAAATTATGCTAGATGAGATTTGAAAAAGGAATCCAATACGATTCTTGGATTTCGATTTACAGAAAACTCGAACGAATTTGCTAATTTAAATTTGAATATAGAACACTTCTGAATTATTTGTTTTTTTGTAAGATAAGATTAGCTGATTAGCGAAAAGCGTGTAATCTATTCCTTTTTTATAACAATACTGCAATAGTTGTTTAAATATGTCCCATGCTACTCTTTTGATCAGACTGAGGCTGAATGAAGATAAAATGGTCTATTGAATGCATCACAGTAATGTTAGAAGCACGTCCACAATAGACGTACACTTCTCGGCAGCCATAGACGACTCACGGACACGAAATGTGTTGTTTCCCACTACTATCGACACATTTTGAATGGTTTAATTGAATGATTTTATTTTTATATTTTTTCTAAACAAGTGAATGACAAGATGAACTTCAAGGAATGTATAATAAGGAAATGTGAAAATCTTTGTAGGTAAAATTGTATTTTAACTATTCCTACTATTCGTTTTATAGAACCTTTATTAAAATATTTCATATCGGCTTCCTTGCTATGGTCTCAAGTGCAGTATATAAGCGAAACTGCACAGCAATGGACTTTACACAGATCGTTAATGCAGTAAAACTAATTGCAATAAAGTCTATGCAATAAAATAAATGCATGTACAATACAGCGTAATGTGCAATTGAAAATTGAAATATAGTGCACACTAGATAAGATAATATTAATGACGTCTAATCTTAATTTTAGATACTAATGTAAATAACATTAGTTCAATTTCCAGTGATTTCTGATACATATTTTATTTAGTGGGTACTAGTTGATACCCGGCGTATTCCACTACACAAATTTTTTTTCTGATGAGAATGACAGATCAGTGTTTTTGTGTTGACATTGACGTTGAAGCGCCATCTTTACATTTATCTTCAAATTGTTGTATGGGAAAAGTGGAAAATCGACTTTATCAGTGGACCGAATGTGATTAATGCTTTGTTTTAGTAGTCTCAAACCACCTTCGGATTGTTGCCTTTCAAATGAAAGCATTTTAAGGCATACCGGTTGGATGGTTTCAGAGTGTATAAAGGACATACGTACAAGCATTTTTTGTTTTTTACATGTATATAAAGAAATAAGATAAAGATAAAAGTTAGATGTTGTTATCATTATGCTCCGTTTAAATTCTGAAATTAGATGTGCATGTATTATTTTTGTACATAGTTTTCCTTAGCGCGTCTTTTCTTTCTCTATACAAATATTATGTTATGTTTAAGCGATTCCTCTAAACTACCAACATTAAGCACTAAAAGTATTTAAACTTTATCACTTACATAGATACCTGAACCTTTTTAGTAGCGAAACTTTTCCGTAAAGGAGTAGTACCTACCTACCTATTTTTTAAATTAACTATTTTTTATTTGTATATTTTCTCAATTTAGGAGAAGATAAAATTTTTAAGAGAAGAGAAAAGATTTAAGAGAAGATAAAAGATAAACTTTAAATCTGAGTTATCTGAGAATTCAAAATTAAATGAAAATATATAGAACACATGATGTTGATTGTAATAAAACAATTATACCCACTGAATAACTTCACAGAAAACATATTTTTTTGAGAATTCAAAATTAAATGAAAATATATAGAACACATGATGTTGATTGTAATAAAACAATTATACCCACTGAATAACTTCACAGAAAACATATTTTTTATCTATTTAACCTAAACACTTTAGATATCCAGTCTTTTAATGTCATAATGTTAGACCTTACAAGAGGGTTAACAAATCACACAATGTAACCCTGCGAGTGAATCAGAGCATTCAGTCTAATAAAAGAACAAAAATGTTAATTCGGTTCATCTCATTCATTCACTTCCGAAATTCCGACCCAACACATTGGTGAAGCGGTCCCTTTGTGAAACGCCGCGGCTATTAAAGTACGATTAAGGCGAGAGACTCACTGGCTCCCACTTTCGATTTTACAACTATCGAACTCGAACTCCCTGTGAGAATAGACCACCTGATAATAAATATAAATATAAACGTTTTATTTTGGAGTTCAGCTGATTTGTAATCGTTGATAGCGCAGATCTGTTTGTAGAGCAACGTATAAAAATGTGCGCGAGAAACATTTATTTATTTATTGAAATTATGCTTATCATATTTTTCCCCTATTTCACCCCTTGGGGGTTGAATTAAAAAAAATCTTAGTGACTGCCTACGCCATAAGAGGAACACGTTTGCGAAATTTTAAGTTTCTAGCCCTAAAGGCCTGTGCGTTGATACATCAGTCAATCACTTTTGCCTTTTATATACTCGTATACTATAGATTATCTGTTTGTTTGAGTCAAATCTTGCAAACCTAATTAGACCTTCTTCCTCGTATCCGAAAGAGTTAAAATTTTACATACATACTTATTGCTTTAGTTTTGATGACCATGCATATTCGTGATAAACATGATAATTCTGATGATTCCCCTATCTGATTTTTATAGTTTATTAATATCTACATGTCACATATTTTATCCGACAAATTATAGAAACGTTAGCATGCGCTTCAGTGAATTACATAACATTGCTTGGTAACGGTGTTAAAATGTATCCCACGGTACTTTATAACCTTATAATGTATGTTGTACCAACTCTGCTTGGGAAATGTCTTGATACCTTTATTGGGCCTATGTAACCGATGTTGTCTTTATTAATATTATTTATTATTTATGCAAATGTTTCAACTTAACGTACCTTTAAGGAGGTGCATTTAAGCGTGCTATTTAAAAAAATAATTTAACTATACTATAATAAAACTCAAAGTGTCTATTTGTCTGTCAGGGCATCACATAAAAACCCTTGAACGGATTTCGATGAAACTTGGTAAAGTTGTTACTGATACCCTGGGTCATATTTTAGACAACTTTTCATCCCGGAAAACCAAAAGGTTTCCCGGGAAAACAGCATAAAAGTTTGAATAAGTTAAAACCTAATTTCCGTATGCAAAGCTACGGGCAACAGCTAGTCATCTTATAATAATGCAATGCACCATTTATTAGATAATTATAAAAGGCCATCATAATTATGAGTAGGTAATTTAATTGTACTCTTTTATTAATATATATATGAGATTATGAAAAGTTATCTCGTTTAGGGATAAGACTCTCGTGACATCAATCTTTACATGTTCCGTTCTTATCGTCGTCTATCGATATCTACCAATTTTATCTATCAACTTCGCGTGCAAACCTTCTTTCCTCCTGTGAGTTAACTCACACATTCACACTTGAATGGTAATGACCTGTTCCTTTGAAGTTTGCGATCGCCATCCTTTATAAGTTAATTCCATTAAGACTGCCGAATCCGATTTGTGACGCGGATCAAAGCCTTTTAATTCGTAAAATGCTGTACAAAGGTCCTTTGTGGTGACTTTGAAAAGTGGTTTTACTGTACACTCTGGCCCTGGAGATGATTAAGGTCCAACTTGGACTTGCTAAAGGTGCGATGAAGTGTTAACTTGTCATAATACCGGTTCTAGAACACTGCAAAATATTATGCTTAACGATAAGCCTCTATAAATAATCCCGTAATAAGGTGTAGGTTGTTTCATTAATTAATTACAATAATTCCTAACATGATGTCGCGGTTCATTTAATTTATAATAACTTATATACAATTAATTTTGTAGATGAGTAAATTGATTCATGAAAATTTTTGTACCTACCATTGAAGTATAATGACATAGAACAGACATCTCGAACAAAATGTGTCTCCCGCCCGGGAGGTTCGATTTTCAAAATTGAGCCCCCGTTCTTTCAAAATGGAACGAATCCATTGAAGATTGAAGCCACGTGGCGCCAATGCATTGGGGGGACATATTATTATGGTGTTCGCGCTGTCTGTTCTATACGCTAGTAATAATACTTCAATGGTACCTACCTACTACTATTTTAATGTATGTGTTTTTGTATTTCATGAAAAGAACACAGGTAGAGTATAATCTAGAATAACATTTAGGGTTCTTAATCATCCCGGAAATTGTTTGTAATAGCACATCATTCGATCATTTGGCTTCAACCCATTAATGGCTCACTACTGAGCACGGGTCTCTCCCCTTGAGGAGATCTAGAGCATACTCCACCACGCTGCTCCAGTGCGGATTGCTGGAGGGGTTAGTGGCCAACCCGAGTGTCGGAAGTTTTCAAACCGCCCGAGAGCCTCCGACATGGCTTAACGACTGTTATCTTATGATATCAACCGGGGCCGACGGCTTAACGTGCCCTCCGAAGCACGGAAACGCTCAAAAATTTTTTGCCACTAGCGGTCACCCATCCAACTACCGACTGCGCCCGCTGTTGCTTAACTTTGTCGATCACTTGGGATCGACGCAAGCCGCCGGGCTATGAGCGCTTCGATCATTTAATTTTCCTCATTTCCGTTAAAGGAATTGCGCCAATTTGCATGCAAGTGAAGCTGCGAGCAGGCAGTAACTGCTATTCAATAGCAGTATAGAACTGTGATACATGTATCCATCCATCCATCCATCAGCCTTTGGAGGTCCATGGACATAGGCCTCCGCTAACTTGCGCCACTCTGACCGGTCCTGAGCCTTCTGAATCCAGCGGATACCCGCAGTCTTCTTCAGGTCGTCGGTCCACCTGGTCGGGGGGGGGGGGGGGGAGAGGGGGGAGAGGGGGGGTGATACATGTATAAATAACTAGATAATATTTTATTGTTTCAATATTTATAATATTATATTAATATGATAGCCACTCTACATCGCCACTTATCATACCTAATGGTGGGATTGTAGTCAAGCTTATAGAATTGTAAGTTAAAAACTGTATTGTCAATTTTAGAAAGTTCCCATAAATCAAAAGATATTATAATATAACTTATGTTTAAAATCTGATCGATCTAGATTTTAAGTATTAATAAATTCAAATAACCTAATTTGTATAGGATTAAAATGATAAAGATATAATAAATTGCTACTGAATAATTTAATACATTTAATAAGGTGCTTGTCACATTGCCATCATAGTAGAAACAAAACGCATTATTTAGGGATTACTATTTCACTACATTATTATAAGAATATCTATTTAAACGCGTTACTTTTATCAATTATACCTACCTACAGTACCTACCTTGGTATATATTGATTAGCTTTAGATGTGTAAGATCCTATTATTAATAGTATAAATATGAAAGTTTGTGAAGATATTTGGATGTTTGTTCTTACTTCTCACACCACAACTACTTAATCTATTTGGTTGTTTGTAGTGGAGATAGCCCATATCCTGGGTTAACACATAGGCTACTTTTTATCCCGGAAAAGTTCAGGGTTCCCGCGGGATTTGTAAAAAATCGATATCTTCGCGCGTGAATCCACGGGCATCGTACACCACTACTTTGTCTCTTTAATAAAGTGTCCTCTTCCCCAAGGTTGCCTGCAAGAAATCGCTTCTTAAGCGATAAGGCCGCCTGTTGTACCATTATATCTATTAATATTATAAGATGTTACTGTATATTGGTGTACAATAAAGAGTTGTTGTTGTTTTGTTGTTGTTGTTGTTGTTGCATATAAATCTAAATTAATTTATCAAAAATTTCGAAGCCGCGGGCAAAAGCTAGTACACACCTGATTAAATGAGTAGCAATTGTTATTTGGCAATTTCTACATAATCTAATATTTGTTCTTGTTCTTAACAATTTTTTCAAGTAATCGTAGGCTCGTAGTTAATAGAACTTTTCTCTAGTTGCTCGCCATACGCATCTATTACAAAACCGATGCTAATAAAATAATTTATAGCTTATAGTTTATAATTGCAAAGTGAGTCCGATATTATAGATCTTATTAACATTCGTCATCGGCGAATAATATGAAGGAAACCTGTATTTATTTGATTCTGATCAACGATTTATATAGTATATTATAATAAGTATAACTGTGACTCTACATTTTCGATATTGCAATATATTTCGTAAAACACACTTAGTTATTTCTACGAAGTTAGAAGGATTCAAAATAATTACTTGTTATTAACATTATTGTTTTAATTTAAATATTAACATATAAAACATGTTGCAATCATTGAAGTATTATTACTAGCGTATAGAATAGACTGTATTTTTTTTTTATGTTTGTTACCTCAGAACTTTGGACTGGGTGAACCGATTTTGATGATTCTTGTTTTAATCGAAAGCTGGTGCTTGTCGTGTGGTTCCACATAAATATGAGCGAGATCTGACAATGGCATCCATGTCAAAAGCATATAAGTCTTAAATTTGCATTAAGTATGTGCGCGATAAATGGACGAATAACTCAATATCACGCCAACCAATTTCGATGATTCCTTTTTTTATTGGATGTACTTCATTTGAAGTCGGTTATTTTTTTGTTAAAATTTTAGATTATATTTTGGCGGGAAGTACTTTAATTAGGTATAAAATATTTCGCGCGCAATTCCACAGATTAAACACTGATCCGCTGAGTCACTGACCGAGGGTTTACTGACCGACCAAACTTTGTTTTGCCTGTTTACGCGAAACTTGTAAATTATAATACCACTGTGTACATTGACTTTATTTATCTGTAAATCAAGCTGGCGTACGTAAGTAAGTACGTAAGTACGTAAAAGTAATTATGTAATAGGTAGGTAGTTATCGAAAAGTAACCAATTGGGTAGGTTTTATTGTACAAAATACATAGATATTTTTTATGGAAATAACCGGCAAATGAGCTTAAACCTGACGACACCAGAGGCATCATTGATGCGTTGCCAGCCAAGAAAGAAGGGAGAGGAAAAAAGGAAGAAAAAACTGTAACACAGATAAGATATATTTTCGGCCACATTTGGTTTTGATGCCTGAATCCTGATATTTTGATATCATAGTATCATGATAGATACCTGGTAAGTACTAGGATATTAGTAAAAGCAATGGGTCATCCGCGGCACGGATCAAAGCGTCTGCGAGTAATCAACTAACGCCTTAGCATATTTAAAAGATATTATACCTACGTGATCGGTGCTAGTTTAAAAACGATAATTTTAAGCCCGCGGCCGATTTAAGTGTAAAAAATCTGGCCGTATAAGTCACGAATCTATTTATCTGTGTGAATAGAATTGATGGCTGACAGATTACTCGATTCGCTAAGTACCGTTGATATGAAAAAATATCTGTCGGTCTGTTTGTAATTTTTGGCACATGTATGTAATTGTATACCATTATAGTTTACAAGAAGTATTAATGAAAAATTCATCTTTATTTAATTCCGTCATATTTAACTTGAGAGTCTTGAGACCCATGATTGAGGTTTGTAGTGAACAGTAGGTACTTAAGTGTAATATTATAGAATAAGTACCTAATAGGGATGTTGACTAATTTTAGGATTCAATTTTATTTTATAGATAGAACCTCAATATTCACGAAAAAAATATTATAAAAATAATAATCTTCAATTTAAAAACAAAAATTGATAAATAAAAATCACTATCAAATTTCCTACCAAAAACGTCACGTGACGTCACTAAACTATATTCAATACTATACGTCTACTAAGTTTGTTGAATTTCCATATAAAATTGTGCCAATGACGTCATATTCTCAAAATGGCGTTTGAGGTCACGTGACAGCGAGTACAATTTTTAACATTTTAAATTAATGATATTAAATTTATTGAGATTGATTTCAATAAAATAATCATATTTTAGGCCTTTAAATGTTACCACTAATATTTTAGACATAAATTTATATTAATTTATACTTAGTGTCAACATCCCTATTGAAATGGATACAAAATTTGGGCTTAATTAAGGTTATATTTACTTTTATATTTCACTCACAGAGCTCCATAGTGGGCCTCAAGTTAAATATCACCAATTTAGCTCTTATGTAACATAGTAACAAAACACTCGTACACTAACGCCTACTTGTATTAGCTACTTCTGTCATAATAATCTATACTAATAATAAAGAGGAAAGATTTGATTGTTTGCATTGAATAGGCTCCGAAACTACTGAACCGATTTGAAAAATTCTTACACTGTTAGAAAGCTACACTATCCCCGAGTAACATAGGCTATATTATATTTTCAAAAAAAATTAGGGATCCTTAATAAAACTCCAATAATGTAACCCAAGGTGTAAAAAATAAAGAAAACCGAAGCAAAGCGAGGGCGGTTACTCGTATTATGATATTATCATGGGTATGGAATGGGTGTCGTGGAACAAATGAGACATCTCAATCATTAAAGTAGACGATCTCTACTTAAGACTGACATAAAATATTTATTATAACAACGAATTTGGCAACAACAGTTAGTGATAAATTAATAAAATAATTGTATAAATAACGCAATTTCCGGTGTAGATAGGGCTGCTAATTCTGTCATTCTGTCATTTTAGTTGAGGATATTCTAGTGCTGTTTTGAAGAGGTCAGTGGGATAAACAATAAACAAAATAGTAAAGCGGGAATTAAAAAAATTGCAAAAAATTTCATCCGTAAGTTATCTAACGACCGCATATTCTATTTATCAATAATCCTAAAGTAGATACTAGAAAATGCTAGGTAAATTAATATAAATTAAAATGTAAACAATATTTTTACCTTGATAGTAAAAATTCCGATCTCCGAGAAAAAATCTTCAAAGAAGTAAAAATGGGCGGAAGTTTAAAATATTTTTTCCGGCTGTGTCAGCCCTATGAGATGATATTCGCGATAGAACATGTTTTCAAGCTAATCGATTATAGTCGAGTTATTAGTGTTACGCTAATTTTGGGAATAATTGCTGATTCGTATCTACTCTATAGAAAGTGGGTGGTGCGCTGGTGTTATGGTATTCGCATGGTTTCCCTCCATTATAGGGTTGTCAACCATTTATTAAAAATAATATTATATTTTGGGATTATATACCTACTACATTATTATATACCATTGAAAATATATTCGTTAAGTACAGGAAAATACTATTGTTTAATTAATTGTAGGTACATTTTTACACCAAAATAAATATCAAATTGATTTAATATCTTATTATCGAATTTGTTATGTTGATCAAAAATTGCAAATATTCATAATTTAAAAAAACAATTTTGATATTTTTTTTGTTCCAAAAAATACACAGGTAGGTATACATACCTATTATAAACATCCAGAAAAATGTAGACAACCCTATTCCGCTGTGTTAATCTGTTTGCGTGTCTGACAGCTTGTTTGTTAATCGTTGTAATGGCTGCGATTTGCATGGATGGATGGACTTGAGATTGTGTAATAAGGCTGGCTTTCTATAGAATTTTGTTTGTTACTTTCGTATCCGTTATATCCGTCTTGGATGTGTAGGTGTACCTATACACAATTACTTCTATTCTTAGGAATTTTTATAATAAGATAAAATTCTACTTATTTAAGTATTTATTAAATCTTTATTAATCCGTTTAATCTTTATTTATTAAATCTTTATTTTAATCTAAAGTTCACAATGGACGAATCTAATGTTCTACTCGACCAGCCAACCTATGGTGAGAACAAAATAATATTGTAGGTATTAATGGTAACTGCAACTGATGCAATATATTTGGTAGGTACCTAAATACAACTGAAGCAATGAAAATAATCAGAGTAATGATCTATGGTTCTCCCACAATCTGAAAGATGATGGAAATCACATGGCGGAAGCTTTAGTATTTACACCTTAAGTCATTTATTTATTTGACTCTAACCAAAATTAGCAGTTTTTGACCACGGAACCCTAAAATCCTTATTAAATACAACACTGCTTATTTAATACAAATACAATAGTTAATACTGTAGATAGGTATATAACCAAACCAAGGAGTAAATGTCAATAAATCAAAGCCGGTAATGAAGTCTATAGCCGCCTTTATAAAGATACTGGTATAGTTATCGCTAATCACTTGGCTCGGTGCCGAACCAATCTTAATTATGATGCATTAAATGCACTGCTCGCATTAATAAATAACGTATGGTACATGGAAGACATTAGAGGTACACAATGATTGTACACATGTAACTACAGTGATTGTACTGCATAAAGATACCTAAATGTACTTAACATAAATGTACTTAATTGTAATGTTAGGTATTGTTACTTCAGAAAAAAATAAAGAAAAAGATTAGAACCGTGAACCGTAGCTTTCGATGTGAAATATCGAAACTATAACTAGTAGGTATAAGTTAAAAAATTAAAAAAAAACCGCTTGCTGGCAAAAACTTATCATGATATACCATTTTCACATCCTTTTGGTGAGCTCTTTAACTTGATACCCATATTGCATTATTCTATTTTTTATTTTTTGATACTTTTAAACTATGGCATCTCACAATCACCATATTAGTTTTTAATTTCATTTACTTTATTAGTTTTTAATTTCACACTTGGGTTATCAAGACGAAGCTAAGGATATCTTAATTATATAACTCCGTTCAGCGGTTTGGAAGATACGAGGTAATAAAGAATATTACATGCATACATACAAACATATAATTATACATACAAGATACGCGCGAAAAACATAATCCTTCCTAGCAGTGGGATAAAAAATAAGAGCTAAAAGAATTCTTTAATAATGGAAATAAACAGAGCCATATTATCGAAAAAAAAATCATCCCCACTTAACTTGCAGGGAAGATAGGATTTTTTTTAAAAGATATTATTCTAACACTTTTTTAATATAATAAATACGAGTATACCTTCATATTTACGCTACTCTATTTATGCTGCGTGCGGACAGACAGACATACGAAACTAAAAGGCGTCGTCCTAATTGACAGCGATCGTACGAGCAAACGATGCGATTTAGTCGCACGACGAAATTAAACACACACACTAAATAAGTGTGTCCTAATTAGTCATCGCACGAGCATAATAAATAATCATAATCATTTTCATCGCACGACGATGAACGCATCGTTTGCTCGTACGATCGCTGCCAATTAGGACGACGCCTAAGGCTTTAGTTTTGACTACTGAGCCCTAAAAATACTACAAACACAATTTTTTCCGTAATTCTACGACTAAGAAGTGCTGAATTATAATAATTTTACTGAGCTAGTTAGTTACATTGTCGTCCCACTTAACCAACCGATTGAACACGCAACGAAGTAGTTAAGTGAAATAACCGTATCATTAGGAACCTTTCCATCTTGGAAAGCTTAGAATAAGAATAAAGTAAGACTAGAACATGAATAGGTGAACTAGGGTTGAGATGTATAAGAGCACTTATACTTGGACCTGAGACAACAGTCAAATGTATCAGTATCAGTCAGACGACTAACGCTTTGTTAAAACGAAAAAATTCAGTCATATAAAACGGCTAACGGCTAAACCGATTCAGGACCATTGAGGTATTATTACTAGCGTATAGAGCCGACACCGCGAACACCATGTATGTCCCAAAGCATTGGCGCCACGTGGCTTCAATCTTCAATGGATTCGTTCGATTTTGAAAGGAGAACGGGGGCTCAATTTTGAAAATCGAACTTCCCGGGCGGAATACACAATTTTGTTCGAGATGTCTGTTCTATGACATTATACTTCAATGTTCAGGACCATTATTTTTGTTTGGATATTAAATGATAAGAAAAAACTTAAACGTCATATAAATCGGCAAATTTTAAGGTTGATTTAAGACCTAATTTATGTTTGGATATTTTTCAATTTAGAGCAAAGCCTAAGCACGGTTTATAGATATCACCCTTGGTTTACAGGATTTCTTGACACAATTTAACCGGGTGAGTATAGTATTGAGACCGGCCGTAAGAGAGAGCAAATGTTAGTAACAGTGATTGTTCTTGAATAAGCTTCTATTGAAGATTGGTATTCAACACTAACTCTTTTCTTTTCTAGATTTATATGTAAGTAAAGTAAAGTAACAACCCATAATTGTCCCACTGCTGGGCTCGGGGTCTCCTCTCACAATGTGAGGGGCAAGGCCATAGTCTACCTCGCTGGCCAAGTGTGGATTGGTAGACATCACACATCTTTGAAAACTTTATGGAGAACTCTCCGGTGTGCAGGTTACCTCACGATGTTTTCCTTCACCGAAGCAAGTGATAATTGACTTCTAATACGCACATAATATTTGAAAATTAGAGGTGCGTGCCAGTATTGAACTCGGGCACTAGCATTCGGGAGACCAACGTTCAACATTCTAACCACTAGGCTATCTATCACTTCTTTTATATCGATTTATATGTATTTATAGAAAAATGATACCTTCCTAATGCATTTAATTATCATCAGGATTATGCCCATCATTCGTGTATTCCGTCTATTAGCAGACTCATGAGTTGTGAGACTTGTGAACCAACACTGGCAAGAAGCATGTAGTAAGAGAAGTAGTTTATCGTAGCTCGCACTAGCGGCAACTAGCCGCCGCTCGCAGCTAGCAGCCATTGTTCCGGCGACAGCGGTAATGGCGGCTAATTACCTTGTTATAGTTACCACGCAACCGCAGTTTGGATGAGTGTCAGGAATTTCCAATGTTATTCCTAGTTTGTTTACGTATTCGAGGTTTATTCTATCGATAAATGTTTGGAATTTTCAGAGGTGAATATTTGATGTTTACGAACTTTTATTGTGTTTTTATTTGTCATCTTTATTTGGTGCACAGCCAATACTTAAGTATCTTATATTTAATTCATTTTACGATAACGAAGCTTTAAATACTTTGGAAACGATTGTTGTTTACAAAACTAAAATTTTTGCTCTGCGCGCTATTCAGTAGGTACATTTAATTTTAAATGACATGCTTTAAACTTATTGAATTGTCTAATTAATGCTAATTATGTTAGACGATATCTAATTATTTTTAGGATCTCAAATAACAGTTTTTATGGTTTAAACATCCACGCTAAAACCACCTAAAAATTATCTTTTGAGACTTTGTTACCAACTCACCAGTAGATTATACTTTAGTTCGGATATACAAAATGGCTAAAAGTATTTCATTATGTACCTAAAGAAAACCATACTACAAGCTACTGTGTATAAACTTATTTAATTCTATATCTTTTTATTAAAAAATCTAACCGTTTGGCCCATTTACATCGCTACACTTTCGATACCTAATAAATTGTGAATTCGCCTAATTAACAGATGCGTGTAAACACACGCCGATTTCTGTGTGAATTAGTTAAAAATTTCAATACGGGCTTGATAATTCGATTCCACACTTTAGCTGCTACACGGGCTGCCAATTATATCGTTAGTTGGCTGTAATGAGCCTGCTTGAGGCGATCTTGTTGCATGGCCAGTTAGAAAATTCCCAGACCTACAAGGAAATTATGGATGTAGAAACGCAAAACCCAAACTACTTCCATAGTTTAAGTTTAAACTAAATTATCTATATGACGTTTTGCCACTTTACGTTGAATTATCTCTCCTTCTCTCGCATTTTAAAACAAAGTCAGGTAAGTATATAATTATCTTGATAAAGATAAAATTTTGCAATTGAATAACTAAATCTCAATCTGAAGAACGATAAAGAAGTGTAACAAATTGAAACTAAACTGACTCAAAATTAGATGAATTTCAAAACTGCGATAGCAATACATTTAATAATTAAGTAAATAGTAATAGCTATTCCGCGTAAAATTAATAGAAAATGTTAACAGATTTAATAAAGTCGTACCTAATCGATATAGGCAATTTTTTTTAATTGAATTGAATTGTTTAATGCTTATACTACGACCATTTACGATATTCAATGGCGTTATTGCAATAATATCATTAGTTGACTAATTAAAGTCTCTGACACCTCAGGCGACGAAACCCGTTACTAGCTATGCAAATACTAGATGCTAAATTAGAGAGTAGAACAAACATTTATTTACTAACATGCACGCAAATAATATGATCTATGGGTGTAAAAAAGAAATTGACATTCCTAGAATTTTAGATCTGTTGGTCAATACGTACCTAATAAATAATTTGAATATAATGGTAAATTACAATTAAATTCCCGTTATAAATACCAGTGTTAGGTACTAACATTAAATTAATGTTGATAACTTAACCGTTTGATCATACCATCTTTAATCATCATATATCGTAAAATTATAACTTCCTCTAAACATTATTGCAATTCCAATAATTATTACAAATAATGGACCGTCTTTCAAGTTTCAACTCTCTCTACGGTATTAGCATTCCATAAAACGCATTGCTATCAGGGTTAATGCATACGTCCTTACATTAGGGTTGTCAATAACTAGGCTTGACCTAGCATCGTTAGAGAAATGGCAAAAGCAAATGGCAGCATCAATAAATACTTCGCAAGAAAGGCGCGAAATGAATCACTTCAAATAATTACCTAGTTGTATGCACATGGGAATTTTAACGTGTTATACCTATAACGAGTATAGTTTTGTATGGTTCCATCCATCCATCCATCCATCAGCCTTTGGAGGTCCACTGCTGGACATAGGCCTCCCCTAATTTGCGCCACTCTGACCGGTCCTGAGCCTTCTGAATCCAGCGGATACCCGCTGTCTTCTTCAGGTCGTCAGTCCACCTGGTCGGGGGGCGTCCTATGCTCCTTTTTCCGAGACGTGGGCGCCATTCGAGGACCTTTCTTCCCCAACGGTTATCGGTCCTTCGCACTATGTGGCCAGCCCATTGCCACTTCAGCCGGCTAATTCTTTGAGCTATGTCGGTCACCCTTGTTCGTCTACGGATCTCCTCGTTTCTGATACGATCACGTAGAGAAATACCGAGCATAGCCCTCTCCATAGCCCGCTGTGCTACCCTGAGCTTGTGGATTAGGCCAATAGTGAAGCACCACGTCTCGGATCCGTATGTCATCACTGGCAACACACACTGCTCGAACACCTTCGACTTCAGGCACTGAGGTAGTGTTTTGGACGACAAGATATGACGCAGTTTCCCGAACGCAGCCCATCCGAGTTGGATTCTACGAGTGACTTCTTTCTCGAAGTTGGACTTACCCATCTGGATCATTTGTCCCAGGTAATTGTATTCGTCTACAACTTCGAGAGCAGCGCCGTCAACAACAACCGGTACGGGTGTGACATGGACATTCGACATGATTTTCGTCTTTTCCATGTTCATCTTAAGACCCACCCGTTGTGAGGCGCTGTTCAAGTCCCCGAGCATTGTACCTAGTTCCTCCAGGGATCCTGCCAGGATGACTATATCATCGGCATATCGCAGGTGCGTGATGTATTCGCCATTGATGTTGATGCCACGTCGTTTCCACTCCATCAGCTTGAACACATCTTCCAATGCAGCGGTAAACAGTTTTGGGGATATAACGTCCCCTTGCCTGACACCTCTCTGCAATTGGATGGGGTTCGTGGCTGTGTCGTGTACTTGTATGGTTAGTAGAAAATTATGGCCCAAAAAATATTGTAACAAAGTTTTAATTTGAAGATTCCTCAAGGTAGTATTTTGGGCCCACTTTTATTCTGTTAACTCCCTTATAACATGGTATAAAAATAATATGAACGGTCTTAAATAAAATTAGATCGAAATATATAATCTATAGTAATTGAATACTACTTAACTATAAGTAAAATATTAAGCTCTAAATTGTTTATTAATGTTGCGCGAACCGCTTATTATCATGTTATGTCACAGACATGTGTTAAGAGTAATTGCATGTCAATTTCAATGAAAATTAATATTGAGCGAAACAATAATGTCAGGTTATTGTAACGAACAGTTAAATGTCAGCTGTTGACTTAAAACACTTGATTTAATGGATGCTGGTATTCTAATTTAATATGTAGCTAATAATGTACCTATTGTTTGGAATGTAACGTTATGGGAAAAGCTTGGATTTGTAGAATTATTATAATATTGGGATAGGCTGATAGTGTTGGTATAATATAAGTAGCCAACAGGGATAAATTTAGGACTAAGAACGTTTATAGATGTGCTTACATGGGCTCAATAAGTTAATTAGATATCAAATTCTTAGGTATTAATGAGATTATATAAATACAAACATTAATTGATTAAATGGAAACCTACTGACTAGTAAAGGCTACTGAAGGGAACTGCTATAGAAGTCGAAATTTTTGCAAGGAGTCTTGTAAGCTATAGCAAGATGTGCACTAAAACTAGGTACCCTTAAGATACAATTATAAGTTCAAGTTTATATGTGTATATCGAAGTAATGTTTAATGAAGTTAATGAACACGGTACATATTATTTAAGGCATAAAAGATAATATTTATACATCGAAATGGTATCTATAAAAAGCAAAAGCAGCAAAGCAACAACCCATAATTGTCCCACTGCTGGGCTCGGGGTCTCCTCTCACAATGTGAGAGGAACAGGCCATAGTCTACCACGCTGGCCAAGTGCGGATTGGTAGACTTCACACACCTTCGAGAACATTATGGAGAACTCTCAGGTGTGCAGGTTTCCTCACCATGTCTTCCTTCACCTAAGCAAGTGATAATTAAATTGTAATACGCACATAATATTTGAAAATTAGAGGTTCGTGCCAGGATTTGAACTCGGGCCCCTGCGTTCGGGAGACCAACGTTCTAACCGCTAGGATATCACTGCTTTTCATGTTCATTCAAATGGTATCTATAAGTAACAATTTATTACACTTACATCTGAAATAAACAGTAGCTCATAAAGGCCGCTGAAGTGTTTTCCACGCGAAGTTTATGTCTTAGAATTAGGTATTCACCAAAACCCAATGTTCTCAATTTATGATCTCTCAGTGGCTATTACTGCACCAATTATGTCACTTACGTCCGCAAATTCCGCAATCAATTTAAAATAATCAGGCCTAAGGCAGTTCAATAATATAACAAAACAGGTAATCTCTTTAGCCAATTAACTAGTCTGAGTTACGATTACCCTGTAATATAGTTGTCGCATGTTTTTAGTCCGTAATTCCTTTATGACACCATATTGCGATCGCTACGACAGTATTAATTTATTTGGAATTTATGGCTATAAAACGAGCGAGCGGATTAATATACTTAATTCTATGTTCTAACAGTAATTTTCCTTGTGCACACATATTTAACTTTATTATTTATTTTATATGGGTTAATTTCAATTTTTAACTTGTTTTATGTGGCCATAATATGCCAGGTGCTGAAAATTTTGGTTTTATAATTTACTCAATCTTATAAATATTATAATTAGGTAGTACATTAGAAACGATCATGTATTATATTTGGTTTAACTGTTTAAGTAAGAGTAATTAAAATATTATGAATAATAAATATGTAACACTGTAAATTATTTTTTTCATTAAATTATTGTTAGATTCATAAAGGGCACTATTATAAGTTTTTTCTAATGTTCAAGTTGGATCTAAGCTAAGCTGAGAATCCAAACTGATAAGCATTAATTAGTAAATAGGAATATTAAGTACTTCTACCCACTTTAAGATCGTGGATTGATTTATAATTATAGTTTAACTTTATAGAAATGAAACTAAAGACACAGTAACATTATAGAACTCAATCTCGTAAACCCAAATTAAAAGTTTATAAACTCCATTAAAATTAGTAATCCCTGACAGTTCATGGGCCACACGGAACTATGTAGATAGAACACCAATAAATTCCAGCAATGTACGTGACTTTATCACATCTATTACGTAAAAATTTATGAAATTAATGAAACGTTGGATTAAAACCAACTTTACGAGGTATTTAATGGGAAGTAATGCCTGCATTGTTTTTAATATTGTTGAGTTTTCTATTATGGTCACACGCAATATTTTTATGTCAATTGCTTTTGTTTTTTGCGCTGCGAATGTTTATTTTATTTTAGCAAATCGCATTTGCTAGTACATCATTTTATTTTATTATATGTATCTTCTATATAACGCGGGCGCGTTACATAATTACATATGTATGTAGTAGTCCTTTACGCCCGCCGGTAATAGAAAAATAGATTATAAATAAATACTAGGTAATAAAATAAACCTCAAAATAGTTTATTTAAAAAATTATACATTGGTAGGTAGGTATCTATTAATACGTACTTATCCAATGATATTATATATTAAAAAGAGGCAGATATGTCATAAGCGCGCGCGTTGTGTGACTCAAAAAGTTCCCAATTGGGAACTCTTATTCAGGTGAAGAAAGAGATAGCTATGTAGTTTTGACGCGAGAGCGATAAAGCAATAAAGCGTGCCTTGCGGACATCGGAACAGATTTTTCGTTTGATTTGTAAGGGCATAACGTAGGTATCTATATTTATTTAAACATCATTGTACTTATCCATGTTTAAAAGTATGAAACTTTTACCCGGAACCATTCTTCTTTCTATTTTTGATCTATAAATCGCGTGTAGTGAGTTTATTCATATTAACATGTGCTGCAGTAAAATTATGTAACAAATAAGGCATTTTATAGCCCGATATCATAAAGCTTATAAAGTGGGCACATGCTTAACGATACATTAATAAGCATTTTAGTAGTAAGTTTTTGTATGTATGGGATTTAAAACTCACTTCAAAATATTTTTTGCAAGTTGAAAGTGAGTAGGTTTTATATTTTGTAATATGATTTTCAAAATATTGTACGTACAATGTATTTTAGTACGTGTTGCGGTACTAGGTATTTAGAGTATTTAGTATTAGTAGTTAGAAACTTAAGCATCAATCGTGAAAAAATGGACAAAAATTGAAGCAATGATGATTATGAAGCACAACTGTAGTCACAAAATACACAAGGATAACAACTTGTTTATTTAACAGATTAACTAATCTAAACTTACTTAGGTAGGTACCCTATTACACCTTTGATTCGTGTTCCATCTGAGAGCGTTTGTTTTATGAACACATTATCAACGGAATTCTACTAATTAATGTAGCCACTCGAAGAAATAGTAATCTAAGAATCATTTCAAGTTTTGTTATTGGCTTTTTAATGTCTTAGCTATAAAATCGGGATTAATATGAAGTATTATGATGCTAATAAAGTTAGAAGCTCGTCGAGTTTAGTGTCTTTTGAAGGTTTTTATGTGTGAGATTTCATTTGAGGTATGACCACTGACGGCGTTTTGAGTAAAAATAGGAATATAATATGACAAATGCTGTTTATACGTATCTATTTTATAGCAAATAAAGAAATGAGAGTAAGTACCTAGTGTTTATTTTAAAAGGGTTTTTTAAAAGATCTTGTTACATTGTTACTAAGTATACTTACAAGAACTTTTTTCATTTCTATTGTAATTTATTGGCAAAAATCCACACACATGATGAAACTTTTTCTAATTTTCAACTTTTGAAAAAGTTGGATAGACTTGAACTTCCTTAAAAAAAGTAGAGTATGAACAAAAATTTTCCAAAAGTGTTTGTAAAAGTCTATTTCAAATAAAATTTACGATATGGTAGTTAATTTTAACCTGAGAATATTTTTTATAATAACAATGAAATTCTTGGTATGTAGGGATTAGGGAATGGAAAGAAGGAAAAACTGCATTAGGTATACAAAATTTTAAAAACTTTTGTATTACATGGGTACGGCGGAAACAAATTTTAAAAATAAAATCTGTTTACTTATATAACAATTTTTTACTAATAAATTTACTTGTGTAACCTTTTTATTGTTTAAATTGACATTAAATTTAATAAACAATTTGAAGATTTATTTAAGGAAAGTACCACGTACCTTATATATGTAGATACTTATATTTAAGCACGTACTTACTTAAATCGCTTGTATCCACGTATTACAAGAAAGGATCAAATTATATCTCATTAAACAAGGGTGTTCGCTTGCCTTCGTTATGTTTATTAATAAATTTTGTACTACAGATCAGTTACACTTACATGTGAGGTTGAATTACAAGTGTTTTATCCGCTATTTTATTTAGAACCATCATATCCCACATCATCATCACAACCTATAAATGTTCTTTTAAAACATCAAAATTGTGATTTAAATAGGCAAAGCATACATTTAAAATTTTCCATAGTATTCCGTGCATAATGCTCCCTACACACTCTCGCGGTCACATGATCGAGTTACCAATTTGCATTAACGAGACCGTCTCAATACCGAAACCATTAACCTTACTGTACCCTTCGTCAATTTCGTAACACAACCCGTATGCCTCAAGAACTTGTGCGTATTTGCCTTTGTATAATGGGTTTATTTTATTTAAAGCTTTGTAATTATTCGTGTTAATTTAATTATGCATCATTCTTCTTTTAAATCGTTTTGGTAGAAATAATTACAATTTATTAAACGTTTTAAAGGATACTGAGCAAAATTTACTACAGTTAAAATTGTAATCATATCTTTCTTTTTCTTCTCTCTTTCTTGGCCGGCAACGCATTAGTGATGCTTTTGGTGTTGCTGATGTCCATGGGTGACGATAGTCACTTACCATCAGGTGGATCGTTAGCTCGTTTGCCGGCTATTTTCATAAAAAAGAGTTATAATGATAGTGATTGACGGCAAAAAAATAGTTTTCTTAAATTAATGATATCCGATTTATTCAAACGGGAAAATCAATTCAGTACAAAATTTAATTTTATTGCTTAAACGGTATTAAAGAACAATGAAATCACTAATAATATGACCAATTGACATAAAAATATTACGGATTGATTTTAACTTTGAGTCAGCTATAAGCAAATTTCATGCATAACAAAAATATAAATAGCACTACTCAGTAACCTCTCTAATAAATACTAAACGAGAAATCAAAGAGGAGATGATTGTAAATCAAATATTCCATTACGCAAAAGAACACTTACCCCAAAAGGTTTCTTATCTAAATTCCCACTTAGCAATATGTCATAATATTGAACATGTCGGAAGATCTGTTCAGTGTACCCAACGCTGCCTGTCAAAATATTGGCGCCACGAGGCTGGGTAAAAAACTGACACAGATTACAAAAAGTGGCTCTTCAAGAATTTTATAACCTGCTTGTCACGTTGGCTTTAGTGACATCTTAGCATGTTAGGTATACATGGAAAATTACTTTACTGTACACTAGATTGGGCACTGAATTTAATTATGTATTTATAATTATATAATAGGAAAAGTGCCAATAGATACCAGTTCATAAAAGCGTTTTGATTGTTGCTTTATTTTCTTTCTGCAAAGACTAGTCGGTTATGTATAAATGAAACTTAATTGAAGAAATTCGCAAACAACAAGAGATCTACCTAATTATATTTCTCCACTGGAGCTTATTTAATTCCTCACTTGATTTAACCAGATTTATTACGCCATTAATTAGAACCAAAGTGAAGCGACCGCACTAACTTAATTTTAACGGTCGCAATTTACTAATAACCGTCGCGTTCGTTCATTACGAATGACGACTACCTAATTTCGCTCTGTCATTCTACTTTGTTTTGTTTATGAAGAATCATCTCCGTGAATAAATTGGAAATGGGTTTTTTTACTAATCACCTTCATTTTGAGTAGGTAAAACAAACGTCCTCTTTTCGTATACCGTCGACTCACGGTCGCGACTGCATTCAATTTTTAAATTAAGAACGGTCGGCGCCCGTTTCGACTCTCTCGCTAATGAAGATTTCGTATACGGCCATCCTTTTTTGTCAGCCATATCTGTTTGTTTTGAGCTCACCATCAATTATTATCCAGTTTTAAATTAGTCGTGTTCGCAAGCACCGGGCTATCGCTGTCGCGTTTGTGTTCTAGGTGCTGTGTGTCTGTCTCTGTCTGGCGCGTGTCGCTTGAGTTTGTTTTGTGCGTGACGTGCCACGCCCATAGGTTCGCGCGGGCGGCATCGCGGCAGCTTTGACCGGTAGCGGGCGACTCGTTATCTGTATTTTTTTCGGCGGTGGTGTGTGTCCGGCCTAATATTTGAGTAGGTTGGGGCAAAAAGTCGATTTGTGTAGTGTGGGAGGTGCAACGATACCGTTTAAACTGCCGTCCTCTGTTTATTGTCTTGACAAAAGTATGTTTACACAAAAATTTCGACCCAAAATTAGCATACGTCCCTTTGAGCTACAGAAAAAGTAACATAAAAAGTTTATTATTATGTCAATGTTTCTTTTTTCAGTCATAAATTGAAATTCATGTGCAAACCATTTTTCGGTTAACCCACCGCTTTTTTATCTTTATTTAAAGAGCTCTGTCAAATGACTCAAATATAGAGACCGTCCTCCGGAAAATTAACTTTGTACCTAGAATTTGTTTTTTTTATGAATCAAACCAATACTATCACTACTAATATCTAATCATAAATTATTAAATCTACCATGTAGCTATAGAATTGACTCCTGTTACGGTCATTCCATCAGAGTTTGACAAAAAATCACAAAACCATTTGTTATAATAGATAATTATAACGAAATTGCACTAGGATTTGGAAGGAATGGGTAGGAAAGGTACTACCTACGTCGAGTTATGTTACCTGCAGTAAATAAATCTGCATGTGTTAGGGCGAATGCATAACGACCTAAGGACAACGACATAATCTCCATACCGCGCCGCGCCCGCGCCACCATTTTGAACCCGTTTCTGTTATTTCAATGAAATATTGTCACTAATGAGCCGTACTTCGTAATTCTAGTGATTTGTCGCAGTGTCGTGCTCGTGTGCGATTTGGACACGATCGTGCGATACTCGAGAAAAACACGCAATGTACACCGTCCAACTCGTTAGAAACACGACGGTAATTACTGACGCTAATTTCGGCTCTATTACCTTGCCTTAAGTACCAAAATATCCTGCAAAATACTGTTGACTGCATAACTTCTAGTAAACGTGAACAGCTATTACCGTACTAATTGCACGAGCTATGACTGGGCTGTGTCAAAAATGGTCGTGTATTTGATTTAGATGCACACGAATCACCCATCCATCAATATAGTAAATTGTCGTTTTCACATTTTGAACCACGTTTTCATTTGTAACTTAATGTGATCCATTTGTAAATACAAATTGCTTTAAATGTAGACGTAGGTAGTAACATGGCATTGGTTGAGTAACATGCAAAATAATTATGTGTTATTGTGATTTTGAGAAACATTGTTTATATTGTTTGTAAAATAAATATTATAAAATGAATAAATAATTATTAAGCATAAATAATAAAGTCAGGGCTTTCATTTTAATTTTAATTTTTCTCCTTCTAGACTGAGACCATGAAATGTTTTGGCGTATTTTAGTCTTCATGCCGAAAAGGTAGTTAAAATTCTTGATATAAATAATAGATTAAATCTATTAGATACCATATAGAATTATAGACCGTTGATCAATTTGTAAAGGGGTCTTCACATTGATATTTTTTGAATATTTAACATTTTTTATACAATCCAAATTGAAGCAAAATCATTACACGGTATAAATAAGCTAATCTAGCTCTTCTTTAGTTCTCTCCACAAAGTCAGTAGGTGTTACATACATATTTTGGTAAGTGTAGACTACAGTTGCGTAAATTAAGCAGACATCCATCCGTTATTCTTTAATGTAAAATGTAAACTACACCTAACAATTCTGCAAATTAGACCCATACAACTTTCATGCGATAAAAAACCATTTACATTTGCAAACGATTTAAGACCTAATTCTCTTTCAGCAGAGTACAAAATTCAAAGCGCGTCACAAAAAATTGCCTCTGTATTTTTATAGCAAAATTCAATTTAACGCGCAGTGAATAATTCAGCAAATAATTCAACTGCGTAATTTGAACGTTTCAACGCGTTGCGAAGAATAATATTTCGATTCATTGCCTGTAATTCATGTGTTTACATTTGCGTGTTTAATAAGTACGCATCGATGTAAAGGGTGCAGATAGTTTGTCGCTTGAGATAATATTGGTTAGGGTAAGGACTAAGGCGGCTTACTTATAGCAGTCGCAGCCCCTAATCTCTTGCTAATGTTTTACAGTCCACGGTGAAAGGGTGATTTGCTACGCTTTGAACAGATTGTGCATTTCCAAAACTTTTAATTTGGTAGGGACTGGTTGAAATAATGATTTTTTTGTGTATGCAGCTGGGGTGACTTGGTTAATTGTTTTTAGTTCTAGGTGTTATTTCACTTATTATGTCAAATGTTATGATGAAGTTCTTAAAATTTAAGTATGTTACAAAAAAACACTGGAGTTGCAAAGAAAAACGAATCTTTGTAGCGACCGCAAACACAATTTAAGTATCGTGTTACGTCACCCATGAAAATCATTACATCACAGAATAAACAGAATAAGTAAGTAACGTGGTTTTTAACCGTCGCAAAGGAGCTTTTTATTGACTGTTTCTTCTCAAAGGAATTCTCAAAGGCTAGCCCAGCCAGGGGGGTAGAGTACCTACTCAACCATTATGCGTTAGGTAGATATACATAATGGTGGCCATACACGATCAAGTATACTTGTCAAATTTGCAGTTTGACTTGATGCGGCATCCGGCTTTGGGTTATCTGGAAGAGATCGCTCTTTAGCGATAAGATCGCCTGTTGTATACTATCCATTGTAGTTGTTATGTATATGTACATTTTATTCTGGTGTGCAATAAAGAGTTTTGTATTGTATTGTATTGTATCGTGTATGGCTAGCATAATACCTACTATATACCTGAAGACCAAATTAGCAAGGAATCTAGTAAGAATGTCTAATGTCCGTGGGCGACGGTGACCACTTACCATCAGAAAACTAGCCTGCTTGTTTGTCGGAATAACATTATTAAAAAGATATACCTAAGTTAAAAAATCAAATTACGCAATTCGGCTTATAAGCACACATAACTAAACAGAAGCGTTTCATCCCAAGCCATCATAAAACTATTAGGTAGCCAACAATAGGGGTAAATCCCATTGGCGTTCAAAAGACTCGTGGATAAACTCGGGACAATAAAGGAGCAATATGTCGGCGAAGTGGTTCGGAAAATGACAGAATAACATTGTCGGCAACAATAGCGTTTGTCCCCGCGCGATCGCTTGTGAATTATTTACTTGATTTACTTTATACTAACCCAACTGCCAACACCCTCGTACAATGGAATCGACACGTGTTGGCCCACGGTTTGGATAACAAACAACTCATTGATGATCGTTTTTGATCGTTCCAAAAGTTAAATTTATTAAGTCATGAAGTTTTTTAACATTGTGGTATTTTCGTGGACTAAAAACGACGAATTTTTTTTATCACCCCGAAGAAGTCAGGATATAGATATATGTATAATATATGTAGGTATATTTTATGCGTGTCATGTATTACAAGAGAATTTCTTCTTATTGATTTTATGAACGTGTACAGAAGCCTTTCAAAGTACTTAGATTAGAAGCAATTAACTACTCAGTGGCATGGGCGACTGTAGGGGAAAAGGATATAACCAAGGGAAGGTTATAACCAAGATTGGCTTATTATATAGGAACTTAATACTTTTTAGCTTTTTACTGTTAAAAAATTTTCATAGATTGTTTTTTTATCCCAATTCTGCGAAAAATCGCATTGTATTATAATTCGAAGCGTTCTTCGTTCTTTTTATCATGTGTCTGTCTACATTACATAGTTAAGACATATTGGAACCTAGCCTTTGTTCTACTATAACCAACACAATATTATCTTAAAAAAATACCTAAGTATGTTTCGTTGTAGCAGTGATAGCCTAGTGGTTAGAACGTCGGTCTCCCGAACGCGGGGGCCCGAGTTCAAATCCTGGCACGCACCTCTAATTTTCAAATATTATGTGCGTATTACAAGTTAATTATCACTTGCTTCGGTGAAGGAAAACATCGTGAGGAAACCTGCACACCTGAGAGTTCTCCATAATGTTCTCAAAGGTGTGTGAAGTCTACCAATCCGCACTTGGCCAGCGTGGTAGACTATGGCCTGTACCCCTCACATTGTGAGAGGAGACCCCGAGCCCAGAAGTGGGACAATTATGGGTTGTTACTTTGCTTTTGCTTTTATGTTTCGTTCTTTCTGCATCATAAATTGAGTTCACTGACTTGCGTGATCGTGTTTAGCTTTCCTCACGTGTTGGAGGATATTTTATGACGTCACGCAAATAAAACTGCATTCTGCACCTGTATACGACTTTCGTGACAAATCGCATTGTTGTTATATTGTTTTATGTAATGCTGTGTCTTCAGTGGCTTCAGACCCTCAATGATTGTAAGTGACATTATTTATGTAATAAGTTTTAGGGATAGCAGTGCCTTAATCTAAATCGCGATTTTCATGAAGGAATGAGCGAATTATTGAATGAATGAAAATGAACGAATTATAATTGTTGTTTTAGAAATAGCAGCGCCATAATCTACATCGCGATTTTCATGAAGGAATAAGCGAATGATTGAATGAATGAAAACCATATCTTGTATGAAGACCATGTGGAAGGAAAATGCTGATTTATAGTATTTTAATGTACATATAATTTTACCCATCACTATTGTTGGTAGGTACGCTGGACTAAAATGAGGTTGCTGCATTTAATTTACACAATATTAAATTAAATATTTCGCACTACCTAAATGGAGGATAGATAATATTTTACTTCTGATATTCTAAAATGTTTGTTGCGCATCCTAATCAAATTATTGAGAGCTCTAAAACTAATCAGTAACCCGTAACTAATCAGTAACTAAATCACTACGCGAATTAGTTACTATAAATAATGTACCTAAATCATTGA
The DNA here is from genome assembly GCA_963932265.1 of Thymelicus lineola. Lineage (NCBI taxonomy): Eukaryota > Metazoa > Arthropoda > Insecta > Lepidoptera > Hesperiidae > Thymelicus > Thymelicus lineola. The sequence goes on along the minus strand of OZ010703.1, from coordinate 5,091,939 downwards.
AGTATAATGTCATAGAACATACATCTCGAACAAAACGTGTGTCCCGCCCGGGAGGTTCGATTTTCAAAACTGAGCCCCCGTTCTCCTTTCAAAATGGAACGAATCCATTGAAGATTGAAGCCACGTGGCGCCAATGCATTGGGACATACATGGTGTTCGCGGTGTCGGTTCTATACGCTAGTAATAATACTTCAATGACCTAAATAGGTACGTGAATTTGTATTAAGCTTGAGATCTGTTTATAAACTGTTCCTACATAAATGTCGAAACTGAACTAAGGTACGCAATCAATCGTGTCATTTGTCACGAACTACTGAAAATATGACTAACTCCAATAGCCAATCAAAAGTTCCGTACCGTTGGCACTTGGCTATAAATCAGCAAATCGGCCAGCCCGATCTCAGTGGCCTCAAAATAGCCAATTCAAATAGCCGATCCACAATCGCCGGCCGATCTAAACGACCAAATATAACTTCATCGCCGGATCTCTGGCACATTTCCACGGCAGTGCTTAATTAGTATTCGTTTATTACGCTTTTAACTTACTTATATATATGAAGTTAACTAGATTTTTGCAGCTATTACGTCATAGTACGACTTAGAGTTGACTGAAAGTTCCAACAACCATTGTTGCATGTATTTGCATAGGAGATATTAGGTAATTGCAATTTTATGTGGTACAATAGAAATAATTTGAATTGCACTTTTATACCATTAATTTATGTACCTGTATTGATAAATATTTAAATAGTCTTTGGTTTACTGTCGTTTTAAATAAAATAATTCCCAGAAGTTTCTTTCGCGGAAACACCTTTCCAACATAGTGATTAAAGAAAAAAAAACATTCTAAAAATCTTAAATCGATAAAAAAATTGTGTTTGAGTTTTGAGTTCTAAAACAAATTATAATTACAACTAGAACTCATCAAAAATAGTATTTATTTGAGCCCGGGTCTAGGGAGCCTAGACTACTTTAATGGGCATTTTAATGAATAAACAACGCGTATAACATTACCTGAAGCATCGTACCGTGTTTTATAAACTACGATAACATCTAATTTACATGTTTTCCACGAAAATTCCCTCACTTGCTGTTATCCATCTTCATCCCACATTTCATGGCCATTTGATAGCGTGATTTAATGATCTGAGATCCAACACTTGATTTGAAAATCTTGATCGTACTTCATAATTGCTTGTTTAAACTCGTGGCGGAATTTTAAACAGCGATATAATAATTTTACACACGTCTTAAATTTAAAACGTTTCTATAAAATTACTGGGCGTTTTATCATTTTAGTTTTTAGCTGCTATTTTAATGTACATTTTATACAAGTTGCGCACAGAATTAACATAAATATTTATACGATTTAAAATTGTACATTGGTCTTAGGAAAGATATAAAATGCTATTAAGAAATGCGTAACCATTTATAATGATTTTTAAGGTATTTTTGTTTAAATAAATAATCGAAGCCGTTACATTTAAAAAACATGTTTCAGGTTATGTCGTTTTTATCTCTTTCACGTACTTAAATCAACATCTTTTGACTTTTTACATAAACTTCACTAACAGCATCTCTGGTATCTGACATCTGAGTCTACATTGGAACGCAATAAAACCGACCGTCACTAATACCACAATATTACGGAATATCGCGTTCACCATTTAAAATTGTCATACCATCCACCTGCTTCTAGTGATGTGCGTCACGGGACTCGGAAACGCCCCGTCGAGATTTAAATCGATTAGTCGGGCATTGAGCCGATATCGAAGAAATGTGTGACAAGCGAGATACTTCAATGGCGTTTCGAATTCCTTTTTTCTGAACTATTAACATTTGTAGAAATCGATTTAATAGGACTCTGATGACAAAACATTATTGCTACAAAAAATATAGTCAAATAGGTATGTTACAAAAACGCCTATGTTAAATATGTGCAGATAGCAAGCTACTTCATTAAATAAAGAAATATAAAAATATTGTAAACCTTCGACAATTGTGTCGCATTAGTGATTAATTACCAATAATTATCAACCTATTCCTAATGGACTGACCTGTAACAGATACCTACGCATCTATTATAAAGATAATTGGAACAGGAATATCATACAAAACTATTAATTCGAAACTGTTTAAATGTCAGTCAGTACCTCAGTCAGTACGTATTATTAACGATCATTTATAACTTGTGGAGTTAACTGGGCTAAATGTATTAAAATAAAAAACATTGCAACCGACGTTATTTTCTTAATAGTCACTAAACATCGCAAAGTAGCTATCCCATATGTCATCAGAAACCTATTACCGTGTATCAATACGTAGTTACAGCCAATCATAGTCGTACAAACGAGTTCCCAGAACAACTTGGATAGAAGCACGCGTACTAGCGACGGTAATAGCCCACTCAGGTGGACAATAAGTGAGTTTTTATGTCCAGACATTGCAAGGTGCTTGACAGTTGTCGCGAGGCCGTAACAATGGTGGAAACAGGTATAGGGGTCCCATAGATTTACGAGTTTAAAGAGATGGAGCGTTAATATCTTTGTGTTTCGTTGATCATAATTCATAATTATAGCTTGATCGAGTAACTTTTGAACGGTGAGGTCGTTAAGCATATTTGTTTTCAATATGGAGTTCGGAATACAAGTCTGGTGAAATTAAAGAACCCGATTTACATTTAAAGTGCCTACGGCCCTAGCTCCATTTCAAGGTTTTAGATAACTATAGAAATTTATCTATTTTGATAAAATGGTCAATTCTGATCCCTCTTTCCTGCTTACTCTGTGTGAAAAAAATGGATATCGGTATATAAAATTTTAGGACAAAGAATCTACAATGATAGCAGTGCAAAAAATAACAGTCGTTTGAGTAGATGTATTTTTTACTCCATCTCTTTATTATTATAAGTCTATGAATGAGACACAAAGCAACATAGTTTCCGACACGCAGTATGCGATCAGTAATGGATATAATGAGTGTAATCCACACTATCGCTACATCACATTCTCTCTTTCACGTTCTCATACTTACCTCAGTTACCTTACCGTCCTCATCAATTAATAACATTGTATTCGTATTAACAAGTAAAACCTGCTTCCCATTTAGTAATTACATATGATTATGTAAGTATTTCTTACTTTTATCGCACTGTGACTACAATTTGTTGTTAAAGGTAGAACTGGCAACTGAGTTGTGTAATGACACTAGCGAAAAATAACATGTTTGTAATAGTGTATTGTTAATAACTCCTACATTATTATTAAGTCTTATAATGTTTAAACATCTTTGAATATGAGTCTTATAATGTTTAAACATCTTTGAATATGAGTGCATATAACTTGGAATATACCTAATGGACTTGATTCATTGCTGGGTCGAAGCCAAAAAATATTTTTTTGTTAGTTCTGTATCTTATTGAATAAGGAGGCTATGGTGCTCGGTATTTCTATTGGAGGTCTTTGGGATCGATACATATACGTATTTATTTACTTAATTAATGATTTAATGGGATGTTTCTCAAGCAAGTTGCATCTCAAACAACATCAAAATGTTGATAATGATAAGCTTTATGACCACTGACCAACACTGATAAATCAAAATCTCACGGAAATCCAAGAAAAATAGATGAATCAACATCACAATTCATTGATTACCTACTAATAGTGCAACGACACAATTACCGAGAAGTCAAAAGGACAGCGGTGTTAAATCGGGTCGATTTATCAGCACAAAGCCTTTTACCGAAACGGGGGCCAAGTCCCCTACGAAGTGACAGTTATGACGTGAGGGCGTGTTCGCGCTCCCTCAGTTCATTTGTCGAGCCATTTGCTCGCCGGAATGCGGTGTCATCAGCGACGAACGGAGCGTGTAATGGAAAACGCCCCCCGGTGACAATACCCTCTGTGACAATGACAATACCCCCTTCCCATCCCCGATCGCCCTTAGCACTCGCTAACTAATTTTCATCTGAATTTTCACGTTAATCCGCATGAACTAGGTGTATTTGAATTTATTGTGATTACTTTTCCGTGACAGTTTAGTCTCTAAATTAGAGATTTGAATCTGATTCTCAGGGGAATTCAGATTGAAATCCTGCCTATTTTTAATGCAATATATTATAATAGAAATTAAGTGTATCTTATTTCAGAGCTCAAAAATATTGCTGGGGTAAATGCGTACCTGAGAGTTTTCTAAAAAGTCTATCCACATTTGGTACCATGAAATATGGCATTTAATTTTTATCCAACCCAGAATTGGAACAGTTGCAATTATTGCTAATTAAAGTTTTCCTAACCTAGCAAAAAGATGGATAGATTCGTAAGTTCGTAACGTACTCTTACAAAGCTCGATAACATACGTAGATCTCATTACCGACCGCGGGTTCTGATGTGGAACTTTGAGATCCAACAGCGTGTTTTATCTTTCCTAATGACTTGGAAATACGAGCATGTAAATGAGCAAGCCTCTAATAACAGGCAGATACAAAGCAAATCGTCTCAGTTATCTGTAATGCTAATTATGGTTGCCCACGCACAAGTCAATAGGTTCAACGCATTATTTAAAAACGGAATTCATGAAATTTTCCTATGGAAATCTGAGCCTGATCTTTTGTTTGATAGTATCGTAAAGCATGAAATTGGGGAAAAATCAACCAAATTAATCTCCCATATGAAACCGCTAATAAAGGTGTGCTGTTATATTTATTATAAAAATAAAAAATATGAACATTAACATGATCACTGCGGTGCTAATTATATTTTATAGAATTTAAATAATTTAAATTTAAATTCCAAACTTTAACAAGAACCAAACTGAGAGAGCGAATAGAAAAGGAGCGATACTGGTGTTTTTATTATGCTTAAAGCGGGTAATTATGTGAATAAACGATTTAAAAAACAAGGCTGATCCCCTTCACAAATAGTACCTTCAACCTTTAAAAAAAGAAGCAAAACAATAGTAAATAACTGTCTCCAGTCTGAGCGGTTGTGACTTGTACATTCCCTCAAGTTATTAAATTAATGGATTTATTTAATAGTTAATAATAAATTATTGTAAGAAAAATATTAAAATGAACAACCCGAACAAAACAATACATCCTTAATGTCTGAACATGATACTCACTCATACCTGATATTTCGCAAGGAAATACCAGATACAAATATCAGATACGCAAGGTTCATTATAATGCCTCATATTTTCCCACATACGCAAGTGGAACTCATTAAGTCAAATTCAGATACCGACCGGAGGGGACGAAATCATTTATCCCGAAGTACAGTTTCAATTTTGGTTTGTTTGAAACGGTAGGAGTAATTGTAACAAATTGAATTGACGGGACTCTCGAGTCTGTTGTATCCTTTTAAATCGTCGCCCTAATCCGGGAGAGACATTTGTTTGCTAAGGGATATCGGAGTTTGCGACAACCCTACGTGACTTAAATTTTATCGAGGTAAAATTTCGGAAAGGTAAAGTTAACTGTTTTCGCAGTGTTTTTGTTATTAATGACAAATAATTGTTGTGTTAAAAATATGTTGTTAATACTATACTATTGTTTTGAGAATGAAGTATGAAATGTATTGAATTAAATAAACGCATTAAATATAAGACGCTACGTTAGTGTTGCCAGTGATTTTTCCTAAAGAATATAGGAGACTATTTTGTTCGATTCCCGGCTTTAAATATGAGAGACAGTGCTTGTTCTCGGTTCTTGGCTGAGCCTTTCCAAGTTAGTTAGTAGTAGTAGTGTGATTTTTTATTCGCCTAGTTGTTTTTAGACAAATTACTATCAATATCAATTCGTTTATGAAAAAAACCCGTAACTTATGAGGAATTTAAGTACGTATTATAAATAATATAAGTACAATAAACACTAGCTTTCCACCGAATCTGTTTTGCGATTATCTATAATAATAATAAAAATATCTTTGCAATAATCTGACAACAATAAAACAAAGATCTGAACACCCAAGAGTGATAAATTCTAACTAAGTCTAATTTGGCTGCACCGAAAACGATTATCGATTTTCAATTTATAACTGATGTTATTTTGCAGTGACACAAATCGATTCGAATGAATTATTTTGCCCCATTTCTACCAATTCCACTAACAGGCAGACTTGACAAATGACCACGCTACCTACCGCAGAGTTCGTATCGAAGAACGCGATTAGATTAAATCGAAAGACTAGCTGTACTCGAATCGAAATTGCAAACGCTAATTATTCTTCCCTAGCGATCTTGTCTAAGGTCCGTATTAATAAACCAATCTCTGTTCAAGAAAACGATCTCAGATCTTAAACATCTCAGTTTCACATACGATTAAATATAATAATATTATCATCTCAAACTATATCTTGAGATTGCAGAGATCTAAGATCGTTTTATTAATACGTGCCTAAATCTCTATATCGTCCCCGTAGAGCGAAAAGTCATTAAGTGCAAAAAACGTGTTTTGAGATATTGAGGGTTAAAGTTTTGAAATATATAAATCGCCATAACTTTAATATGTGATAACATGTCTCTATGTTTTTAGTTTTATTTTGAAGGAACTTAAATCAAATTAATATTATACTACCTGTAACAAGTGAAAATCGAGTAGTTAATGAGAAAATATAAAATACCCTAAAAAACGCAAATTAATTATTTGTTCTCAATAGAATGTCTGAGTTAGTTAGGAGTTAGTTAATTTTCGCCCTTAGTTAGTGATCTTTCACTCTGTTCTAAATTATTTTTAAGAAAACCACCTCTAGTTATGTAAATTGGAACTTAGTGCTAGACGTACGAAATGTGCATTGTAAATAATACCTAGTATCTTAAGATTCGAAGTTTGGGTGGTAAGATTTGTTTTGATAATAATAAATATAATATATGTAATAATTATATAATAAATATATAACTTTTAATGTAACCAAGTGTAACCATTGCTTTAAGATAACTTAAGCATTAAAAATAAACGACACAAAAAAAAAACAAACAATCGAAGCGACAAAAACAAAGTTTAGTACCTACTACCCAAATAATAGGCACCATACTTAATAGTTACTTTCTATAACAGATCTCGTGAAGTCTGCAAAGGAGCAGATTCCTATAAAATAATATTATTAGATATTTATCTGTATTCTTAAATAATGTAGGTACATAATTTTCACCTCCAGAAGACAACATCAAAATACTAAACTAAAATATAAAGTATCCATCCATCCATCAGCCAGCCATTGGAGGTTCACTGCTGGACATAGGCCTCCCCTAACTTGCGCAACTCTGACCGGTCCTGAGCCTTCTGAATCCAGCGGATGCCCGCTGTCTTCTTCAGTTCGTCAGTCCACCTGGTCGGAGGGCGTCCTATGCTCCTTTTTCCGAGACGTGGGCGCTATTCGAGGACCTTTCTTCCCCAACGGTTATCGGTCCTTCGCACTATGTGGCCAGCCCATTGCCACTTCAGCCGGCCAATTCTTTGAGCTATGTCGGTTACCCTTGTTCGTCTACGGATCTCCTCATTTCTGATAAATCACGTAGATAATCACGTAAAGAAATACCGAGCATAGCCCTCTCCATAGCCCACTGCGCTACTTTGAACTTGTGGATTAGGCCAATAGTAAAGCACCACGTCTCGGATAAGTATGTCATCACTGGCAACACACATTGCTCGAACATCTTCGACTTCAGGCACTGAGGTAGTGTTTTGGACGACCCGAACGCAGCCCATCCGAGTTGGATTCTACGAGTGACTTCTTTCTCGAAGTTAGACTTACCCATCTGGATCACTTGTCCCAGATAATTGTATTCGTCTACAACTTCGAGAGCAGCGCCGTCACAATAACCGGTACGGGGGTGACATGGACATTCGACATGATTTTCGTCTTGTCATGGACAAGACCCACCCGTTGTGAGGCGCTGTTCCCAAGCATTGTACTAAGTTCTTCCAGGGAACCCGCCAGGGTGACTATATTATCGGCATATCGCAGGTGTGTGATGTATTCGCCGTTTATGTTAATGCCACGTCGTTTCCACTCCATCAGCTTGAACATGTCTTTTAACGCAGCGGTGAACAGTTTTGGGGATATGACATCCCCTTGTCTGACACCTCTCTGCAATTGGATGGGGTTCGTTGCTGTGTCGTGTACTCTGACGGACATAGTGGCAGATGAGTACAAACATTTCAACACCTCGATATACCGGTAGGCGATCTGGCACCGCTGGAGAGAATTTAGTTCCACCCAGGTCTCGATAGAATCAAAGGCTTTCTCATAGTCCACATAGGCAACACATAACGGCAAATTATACTCCTCGGTCTTTTGTATAACCTGCCGCAGTGTGTGTATAATATGGTCTATGGTGCTGTAGCCTTTTCGGAATCCTGCTTATTCGGGAGGCTGGAAGTCGTGAAGCCTGCGTGCAATGCGATTTGTGAGGACCCTCGAAAACAGCTTATAAACGTGAAGTGCATTGGGCCTGTAGTTCTTCAAAAGGGCTTTATCGCCCTTCTTGAAGAACAGCGTCACCACACTTCAGCTCCACGCTTCCGGGGTAGTTGCAGTGTTGATGACGGAATCGAACAGTTTTTGGAGAGCCACTAGAAGGGGTTTCACTCCAGCTCTCAGAAGCTCGGTTGTGATTCCGTCATCTCCCGGTGCTTTGTTGTTTTTAACCTGTTTGAGAGCCTCTCTAATCTCATACAGGCTGACGTCGGTGCTGGAAATGGTGCTGGACTCGGTCTTCAACCTCGTAAGCTGACTTTCCCCAATAGACATATCCCTGGTGAACACTTTTTAACCGACTTCAAAAAAAGGAGGAAGTTCTCAATTCAACTGTATTTTTTTATGTTTGTTACCTCAGAACTATGGAGTGGGTGAACCGATTTGGATGATTTTTTTTTAATCGAAAGCTGGTGCTTGCCGTGTGGTCCCACAAAAATTTGAACGAGATCTGACAATGGCATCCATGTCAAAATCATATAAGTCTTAAATTTGCATTAAGTTTGTGCGCGATAAATCGACGAATAACTCAATATCGCGCCAACCGATTTTAATGATTCTTTTTTTAATTGAAAGCTGGTGCTTGTCCCGTAGTCCCACATAAATTTGAGTGAGATCTGACAATGGTATCCATATCAAAAGTACAATGTACTTCATTTGAAGTTGGTTAATTTTTTGTTAAAATGTTAGATTATGAGCCCTGGTTTCACTCAATAGTGCTTTTTACACGATTTGCGTTGTGTTTTCGCAGATCGCGTCGCCTGCACTTGGAGATCTATTCATTAAGCCATCGGTATTCCCTCATAGAGGTTGGAGTCTGCACACATAGTTCTCGTCGATCCCTCATAAGACCAAGAGATAAATATAAAGTATGATTCCAAAAATCACTTACCTCTACAATAGCTTTTTCGTTTTGATTTAATAAATCAATAATAAAACTTTGCACGACTCATTTTTACAAAGTGCACAAAATAATACTCAAAAACGCAAGTGGTCAGTGCCGAGAATTAAAGTCACCACGCGCCGCGCTCGTCTCTCTAGCCGCGACAAAATCACTAACTCGCAAGCGATATGTACCTAAATGTAAGGATGCTCGTCGAAGGTATAAAAATAATAACTAAAACATTTTAAGTATTATTCACAATAGGTCTTTTAATCCATTTTTATTAGAGAAGAAATCATTATGTTGAAATAATGATTTTTCACTTTGGTAGTATTTTACAAAATCATATAACAGTAAGGAGTGAAAAGTCACTATTTGGAGTTAGTTGATTTTCGCTTTCGAGTATTTTAGCAAAGTGCTGAATTTAATAACTCACTAAATCATTTTAGTGATTATAGTTTACCTAAAAGCCTGCGTATGCATTGAAAATTTAATAGAAAAAGTAATTAAATCGTTTTAGTTCCGACCTACGTAAAGTTTCGATAAGTATAAAATAATTAAGAAAATTTAGTTATTTCTCTCATTTCGCTGTGGGATCCAAAGCATACATTTACTTAATTTTCACATTTCGTAAATCGGAAACGAACGCACTTAGAACATAGATGGTTAGACAGATATTTAGAGAAAAAAAATGTGGTTTTAGTGACATTGATAACTCATTTTGGCCCTTTTTCGACTTAGTGACTTTTCGAACTACGGGGACGATATACAGTCGATCAACTTTGACATTTATCTCTAATGACCTATTATCTACTATTAGTTGTAATGTATTTTAAAGCATGTTAATTTAATCGATATCTAAGGTCATTGTGTTTTTTCATACAAAGGTAAAGGACCTATTAGGTACTTGACCTATGACCTAGAGGTAAGATTATATTGACAACAAAACAATCAATCCAATTAAGACGTATCCAAGTTCTTATGATTCAGGACTCCTCAGCTCCGTGGCAAGATACGTGCAGTGTGTAGCAAATTAATTCCAAAATATCTCTTCATTTCCACTTTCAAATTCTTTAAGATTTTTAAGGTTTTGTTCAAATATTTAAATATATTCATATACTTAATACCGTATGCCATTTACCACATTGGGTGGATGTGGGAAAGGATCACAGTTGGTATAAAACAAAAAGTTCAAACGATTCACTCCAAGTTAAACCATTTTTCTATCGTGAAACTCGGCAGGACCGCGATAAATAACGTTAGCAAATAAATCTAAATCTATGTTGACGTTTAGATTGTTGCTACACCACACCGTCTTGGTCTTGGTCTTCCCCAAATCTCGGGTTTTCTCACCGAGAATTGTTGCTATTTATTTATCTTCTCGTATATAATATTATGTAGTATTGCTTTCATTATCCACTAAGAAAAGAGATTGGCTGAAATCGCTGTAGTAGTATAAACATTAATAAAATTATGTTCGTTATCATTTTTATACCATTAGTAAGACATTTTTATTTAACAATTTACAATATTTAAAATAACATTATTAAATTGCGAAATTCATTTTCGTTTTCTCCATATTGCCGCGTCGTTCAACAACTAAAAAGTGACCTACAATAGAAGTATAAATACGCACTAATCACACCTTCGCACAATTAACTAGCGCATGGTTATCGATCATTGTCTCGGGTGTCGGCGAGGCATATCATAGTGCCGTAATTTGCCATACGTCTCAATTAGTGGATAGAGACGAGCCCATGAGATAAACAGTCGATTCATCGCATACTCGACTTGATTAGCGAGAAATCGAATGATGTAGCCTGGTTAATGATATTTTTTAGAACTTTATAACTTTTGGATATTGTTTTGGTGTAGGTAAAAAAGTTTTGTTTGCTCTCTTCTTCGCTATAAGGTAAACTCGCTAACCGTACAATTGCTTTGCGTGGCGCAGTTTGTCCGTTGTACGGTTCAAAAGGCAAATCACTAATATGAAGCAATATCAATAATAATAAGATTAATAAGCAATATCACTAATATGAAAACCGATAAGTCCAAGTCCAAGAATACGAATGTCAAATTTGCTGAACATTGGGTACCTACTTACACTTCCGTGTTTTAAAATCTTACCTTTTTTACAACTCATCGATCCCCATTCGAAATCGAATGATGTAAAAAATAATTAGAGTCGACATCCCTAGTAACAAATAAGCGGGCGGGAGACCGAATTAGCTAACGTTATACGCTTAAATTCCCCCGGTGTCAATGAAATATTGCTCGGCTTAAAAAATGGCTCAGTCCCTTTACTGGAAAATAATGACCGATTAGTGGCGTAATTACTACTCTACCTGTCATCCGATGGCTTTCAGTAGAAGCTTCTGCTATCGTGGCTTAAATCTTAATTTGCTCGACGTTCACAAGCCATGATCATTTGCTTTTATTTCTGTCACTTTGAGGTTATTTTTTTATATAAAACTTTGAGCTCCCAAGAATTATAATATATTTTTGTTTGACAAATATAAATTGTAAAATTATTTAGTAACTACCTACTTACCTGTATCTTCTGTCAAAACACTTGATCAGTAAATTCTTTTACACAAAATTAGGAAGGCATGAAATTGAAAATCTACTTCGTTCTCACTAAATATAATGTGTATAGTGCATTTGATTTGATTTCATTTGTATGCACTAAAATTTAAAATACGTAAGCAATTGTAACTTTTAAATCAAGGGTTTCAATTAAAATAGAACTTCACCTATACATATATAAGTAAGTTCATTTAATTCATTATAATTATTCGCTAAAAGTTCTGTAGGTACAAACATTTTGTTATCATGTCTATAGTATTTATACTTGATAAGTAACTTGTAATTGGTTTATTTGTCAGACCTTGTTTTACGATCGTCTGATTAAAACTCAAGTCATCATCTTATAATTACCTTCCTACCGCATCGATTATTACGTATAAATTTCTAATACTATCGTACTTTACTAATAACATTTTTTACGACACGGCCACACAATCAGACCACATAGGACGAAAATGCCACCCTGATTGCAACTAGCATGCATTCTTTCGTGATAATAGAAAAAAATGCTTCACTATTGTCAATATCGGTCGAGATAAAGTCTTGAAAAAAAATTGTAAAAGTAAAAAATTAAGATGTAAACATGTCCAAAATCCAACTTGACGAAAAATTAGTGGAATGCTATTCAAAATTGGGTATTGCAAGATTTGACATCTGTGACCTTGTTGGGGCGCCAATTTAACCGTGCTACCGCAATACTACCGGTCAACCCTTATTGCAATTTGACAAGGTTGATTACCGCTTGCTTATTGGTTCTTAACGAGCTGGTTTCCGTGGTTTTGTGTGAAAGCAATGTCGGTATTAAATCTGTCAGAGGGGCGTTTTGTTTTAGACTGTGTGACAACACATGGCACTGATTTATGTCGACCACACAAACTTGTCTATTATAGTTATTAGCCGACGATACATTTGTTATACTTTTAAACGTTTCAATACGTTTAAATGTCGTAAATGTATAAGGAGAACTGAAAAAAGCAGAGATATAGATAACGGGAATACTTGCGATATGTTTAGGGTTCCGAAATTAGATCACTCTATTATCAGTGATCAAAAGTTCCGAACGAAAAAAAATTAAAAACGCAACTCATATAGAATCACTCATGTTCATGCGTCTGAGTGACCGCCCTTCACAGCCAATTTTCTCCTAAATTAATGAGTTGAAATTTGATACCCAAGTGCTATATTGTGCTTCCAAGACGAAGGTGTAAAGAAAACAAATGAATTTCGAAAAAAAATTAACAAAATTAATATTTAAAAATAACTGTTTTGCAAACCGTATCGCGTGGAAAATAAAATTAAAGGGCTTGTTGTACGGATCTCAAATACATTTTCGTAATAATTTTACAATGGATAGTTTCAAAATAATTCAAGAAGAACTAAAATTTAAGACGAAATTGACCATTCCTCTCCCCTTATCTGTAAAATTTTGAGGCTAAAATTTTGAGAAAAACACAGAAAATTGTCAGGAAAACCTATAAGAAGTCTAGGACTTAAAAAAGGCAAAAAATAAATCAAATAGAAAAATAACTGTAAATACATTATCAACGTACGGAACTCTCTCCAAGCGAGTTTAATACTAGTTTAGGTAGAGTTTAGTACTAAAATCGTTGGGCTAAATGGCATTATAAAAAACCACCCAAGGTACCTACTACTAACAGATCGTAAGAATAAGTCCAAAACCATGAGCTTACTGCATCTTTCTTGGTCTGTAACGCATCGGAGACACTTATAATGTCATATTTTTATTAACCTTTATTAATTTTTTCTAACACAAAAGCTCAAAAATGAGCTCGATTTTAGCCTAGTCACTGAGCTTATAGTTTTTACAGATTACTGTCCTATTTCTCTTTGATTCCCAATACCGTTCTTCATTACTTTGTTTCAACTTATTCACGTTCTTTTTCATGATTGTCCTTCGGTAACTTACCATTTACCATCATTACTTACCAAAATGCAGAGCACAAATCGAGTAGTTACTTCATAAATTTTTTCATAAAAAATTTATCACACAAAAAATCATTAACCAAACATACAAAAAATCTTTCATTCGCTCCAACCAAAACCAAAATTAGGACAACCGAACTATTCATATAAATGATGCCATTAAAAGGTCGTCTCTCAATCCGCCTATAAATATCTATCGCGTTCTCAGCCCCTCGGTCATATGTCTTTATTCCGTCTAATAACAATTTGGGTGATTATGTGACAAAAGGAAGTGTTGTCGTCGTACGCATTTCTCTCTTCCCTCAGGGGATTGAAGCCCACAGCCCACATTATTGCCCCGACGTGATTTATAAGCCAAACGGTAGCTACGCATGTATTTGTTGCTTAATCCTTGGTGAAAATCGCATGGGTTTTGTTTTGCGTTGTCTTGCGGTGTCGAATTAATTAAATGAAGCCCAACAATATTATAGAGCAACTTTAATATTGAAAAAGCGAATAGAGCTGATTCTAATTTAATATTTTTGTAACAACTGTTTTCTATGTCTTCAATAAAGAATTATTAATTTGATTTCAATTTGTTTTCAATGTTACTTAATACTTCGTAAAAACTTTGCGCGAGTTTTGTTTTGTTTTGCGTTGCTTTGTGTTGTCTTGCGTTGTTGAATTAAATCACTATAATATAAAGCTTTGATGCTACTAATTAATGAAGCACCAAAAGATTAGTTTGATTTTAATTTTATTGACAAGGTCATTTTAATCTCTAAAGTCTAAAACTCTAAACCATTAAAGTAATATTGTGGTCTGAAAATAATTAATTAATGTTGCCTTCGTTATTTTAATTTACGTAAATGTTTGTTCATTAGATTTTTTAAATATTTAGTACAGAAATACTATTTTTATTAAAAAGAAATTGATTAGGTACGTGTTACCCATTTTTGAGTGTGATCTTGTGATCACATTTGTGAAGTGTTTTACGGCTAACATTAAAAGTTACCTACATTGGAATGGATGCAATTAATATGAATCTATCTTCATTGACACTTTTCTGGATACTGCATCTAGTCCGCTGCAAACTATTTCATCATATTATGGGCCAGCTTTATGACGCTTTAGTGACGTTACGTTGCTCTTAGCTACGGTACAATAAATAATCGTAAAATGCGCGGTAAACTCAAGTGGGATCTTAAAAGGGATCCAAATGGTTTGTTTTGACTACTTAGGTCTGAAGAGGTATTGAAAAAAATTATCAGTGAACTGGAACTTCAAAGGTATCTATCGCTCTGACGATGACGGCGACGATACTCTAAAGTTTAGAAACTCTGTCTTGTTTATCTATTTGTCGACTTTCTGTCAATTCAATGATTACCTAATCCTTACCCTGTTCTAATAGGGATGTTGACTAATTTTAGGATTCAATTTTATTTTATAGATAGAACCTCAATATTCACGAAAAAAATATTATAAAAATAATAATCTTCAATTTAAAAACAAAAATTGATAAATAAAAATCATTATCAAATTTCCCACCAAAAACGTCACGTGACGTCACTAAACGATATTCAATACTATTTGTTTGCTAAGTTTGTTGAATTTCCATATAAAATTGTTCCAATGACGTCATATTCTCAAAATGGCGTTTGAGGTCACGTGACAGTGAGTACAATTTTTAACATTTTAAATTAATGATATTTAATTTATTGTGACTGATTTCAATAAAAGAATCATATTTTAGGCCTTTAAATGTTACCGCTAATATTTTAGACATAAATTTATATTAATTTATAATTAGTGTCAACATCCCTATTGTAATACCTATTAGTACATACATGTTAACGATTTATTTTTATTATATCGATATTCAAAATTTTTGCATTTAACCAACGATCAAGTATGGTCTAACAGTTAACTGTAAAGTCTAAACGTAACGTAATATTCGGACTTTCTTACTAAAACTCCAAACATTTTCAAAGTCAATCATTTAATACGCAGATAATTAGGTGTGGATGATGTGACAATAAAAATAATTAAATAAATTCGAACATAAAACCTCAAAAGAAATAAATGTTCAAACGAATGATCCATTGGATATTAATTTTAATATGAGGTTTTGTTTAAGAATAGGTATGCATTATGAGCTCTACTCGTATTCATTAGCAGTATACTACGTCGAAACCTAAACGTTGTACCGATAAACATCGGTCGTTAGTCTGTCAGTCTGTCACGGGCACTGCACTAACTGCCGCAGTACTCCACGCGTGCAACGTTTTTGTACCTTTTTGTACCTTTTACTAGTTTTTGTACCGAACGTCGCGCTTTTTGTACGACTACACTTTTTCTTGTCCAAATTTTAAATTCAAAATTGGAATGAGATCGCCGAACGTGTTCCGCTCGGGAAAGAAGGCGCCTTTAATTTATGCGTTCTAAATTCCAATTTATGTTTACTTTGGTATTTTGGCGCCAACTTTTTGAATATGGAAGTAAAAGGACCACTGATGTGTTTCTTTAACAAGCCGCTATTTCGCTTTCAAATTAAACGGACTTTGGGCGATGTTGCACTTTTTAATGGCGATGTAAACAGGTACGATATCTAAATGTTTTTTTAAACCAGGCAAGTGCGTGTCAGGCCACGCACAATGTAGGGTTCCGCAGTAGTAAGTTTATCGACTATTACTCAAGTATTTATATGCTAACATAACCGTGATAGTTTTCCTTGTAAATTCATCATATAACCTGTTTTTGATAATTTTTTCACTTGTCCAACTTCAACCGTTTAGCCGGCAAGACGAGGGGGACACTTGAGTCAAGTGACTTGACTCTACCTAAGTAAACCCAAATTAGCACTTTAACTTTAAAGTCAAATATTTCGCAAACAAACCTCTAATTCCAAAAATAGTCTTAGAAGACCCATAATATTTTTGAAATACCTGTTCAACGATACCCCACACTATACCTACTTATAGGGTCCGCGACAAATAAAAAATTCGTCCTCACGTTGCCTGTAGGGGAGGTAGGTACCCTGAAAAAAAATGTATTTCAATATTTTAAATCTTAATATAATATACATTTGAGTTTTAATATTTATGAGTTTTAATAAATATCTTTGCCAAATTACAGCTTTCTAACAGTCTCGGCGAGATTTGCTTCGGACAGACGGACAGACAGACAGACGGACGGACCAACACGACGGACATGACGAAACTATAAGAGTTGGATGTCATCATTTTGGCCGTTACACAAATCGATTGATTTATTTAGCATAGATTAATAAAATACGGGTCGAACATAATGTCGAAAATCGTATAAATTATCTTAATACATCATGTTAATAATTACAACGCCTACTAATACTCATAATTTCAGCGATGTTAACAAATCACCACTGTCAAATGGCAACACCAACGCATCTGAGAACGCTGGGTAATTAATGCCATACTAATTGCTCCTAATGAGATATTGTGCCATTCTGGAGGCCTTCGCTTGTCATTCATCCATGTGTTAATTAAATGATTAACTCTATAGAGTGATTAGATGTTATGAATAGGTATGTAAATTAGCTTTTAATATCCTTATCTACACTTAGCATATTTTTTGTTAAAAATAATGATAACCTTAAATATGTTATTGGTCACAAAGTTGAATAACTTTGTATTGTTTAAAATCTTTAAAAACAACCAAAATTAGCTACATTATCAAAATGATACTAGCAGTCTGGCACCTCAATTGTCAGCCTCTGAAGACTCTGTAAAAAAATTAGATATCAAGCCAAGTGTTTGCGATAAAATCAATCTCAGGTGGTCAACCAACGGGCCGTAAAACCAGGAGCTACGTGCTTACCAAATATCGGCCGTGTGAAATGCTCCGTAGTAATCGGTAGGTCCGTGAGAATGTGGTCGCTATGTTTTTCATCTGGCACCTTACTGTCTCAATTTAAAATTGGATCACTTCAATAAAGTGCGGTTGTTATAGGCGAGACTGCGTACTGTGGCTGCGTAGGACAGTTTTTGTTTTCGTATTTACTGAACTTGATTATATTATCTGAGATACAATTTTGTCCATGATTTTAAAAGTGAAATTGTATGGATCAAAAGATGATGGGCATTTTTGTATAAATTGCTTATTGTTTGCTTACAAAGTGAAGATGTAGAGTCCATCACAATATTAAAAAAATATATACAAGTTGGTAGTCACATGTCACATTTACTGCAATATTTTTTTAGGTACTAATCATAAAGGCTTTTATATTAGTTATATAGAAAATACAAGTGTCTACGAAATTGGGACAAATCGCGTTCAGTTGCGCCAAAAAGTGAAGCAACTTATTTTCTGAATAAGCAAAAACACTAGTGAATAAAAATTTTGTAATGCAAGTGGCCTAAAATATAATAACAACGGAATACAAAGAAATACCATTGACAGAATTACAAAGTAAATGTTGAAATACGCAGTTTAAGTTAACAAGTTGACACCATTGAAGTATAATGTCATAGAACAGACATCTCGAACAAAATGTGTGTCCCGCCCGGGAGGTTCCATTTTCAAAATTGAGCCCCCGTTCTCCTTTCAAAATCGAACGAATCCATTGAAGATTGAAGCCACGTGGCGCCAACTCATTGGGACATACATGGTGTTAGGGGTGTCTGTTCTATACGCTAGTAATAGTAGGTACTTATACATATTAAATTATAAAATCAATAAAATTAAAAAAGCAAAACACAACAGCAGGCAGCCTTGATTTTTTAATCAAAATAAATTAAAATTATCTGGGCGTTTGAAAACAAGCATTTTTGTTATAAAACGGTAGACGGTAGTGCCAATTTGACAAACGAGTGAGCAGCACAGGCGCATCGAATGTAATCGAACAATCAGCGCTCCGGTTCGTTGGAGCTGTTTCTCGTATTCGCTAAAAATATCATTGTCTGCAGCTGGGACCGTTCCTTCAATGGACGACACAGCAACGACACGACAAAATGTTTGAAAACCCATCGATAATTAGCTGAGATTCATAAGTGACTACGAAATCGCCCTCGCTTCGCTTCGGGAAAAATAGTAAAAAAAAATTAATATAGCCTATGTCACCCGGGGATAGTGTAGCTTCCCAACAGTGAAAGAATTTTTCAAATCGGTTTGGTAGTTTCGGAGCCTATTCAATGCAAACAATCAAATCTTTCCTCTTTATAATATTAGTATAGATTAAAGTTCACGTATTCCTTGACTAGTATGTGACGTCTTAACCCCATAACTTTTCTATTTCTAAAGCTATTTGATGATTTTTTCACATACTTAATATGCTTCTTTTTAACTTAATTTTGTGATAAATCGAATAAAAATATTGGTAAACTACTCCATCGCTTAGTAGCACTAGCGAAGTGGAGCTCGCACTCAAGATATTTCGTTGTCGAATGTCGTGTCGTCGAATGCAAAAGCGCTTTTTATAGCAAATATTATGTAATACGCAAAAACGAATAATTCGAACGTTCTATTTTCAAATCTACACACTGATTGAATGTTATCTATTAGTATTTTTTTCTAATTTCTTTGTTATTTTTGTGTGCCAGATGTTTTTTTTGGACTACCTAATACTAAATATGGAATGTTTCCGTCAACAGTTTATTGTTGTAATTCTATCTAACTATGTAACTGTTTATTACGGTTAAGCCTAATTTCTCAAAAAGTTTCTAGTTTATTAAAAAAAACCGGGCAAGTGCGGGTGTCACGCGCAATGTAGGGTTCCGAAGTAGTAAGTTTATCGACTATTACTCATTAACTACTTATGTTAATATAGCAAAAAAGCAAAGCAGCAACCCATAATTGTCCCACTGCTGGGCTCGGGGTCTCCTCTCACAATGTGAGGGGTATAGGCCATAGACTACCACGCTGGCCAAGTGCGGATTGGTAGACTTCACACACCTTTGAGAACTTTCTTGAGAACTCTCCGGTGTGCAGGTTTCCTCACGATGTTTTCCTTCACCGAAGCAAGTGATAATTAACTTGTAATACGCACATCATATTTGAAAATTAGAGGTGCGTGCCAGGATTTGAACCCGGGTCCCCGCGTTCGGGAGACCAACGTTCTAACCGCTAGGCTATCACTGCTTAATATAGTCAATATGTTAATTATGTTAATATAGCTGTGATAGGTTTTCTTGTTAATTCGTCGTATAACCTATTTTTGAGAATTTTTTCACTTGTCCAACTCCAACCGTTTAGCCGGCAGGGGACACTTGACTCTAACCAAAATTAACACTTTAAAGCCAAATATTTCGCAAACGTACCCCTTATTCCAAAAATGATCTTAGAAGACCCATAATATTTTTGGAAGACCTTTTCATCGATACCTAACACTATAGAGTGCACGATGAATAAAAAATTCATCCTAATGTTAACTGTACATGTAGGGGAGGTAAGTACCCTGAAAACCAATGCTTTTTAATATTTTAATTTACAATTTTGGAGTTTTAATAAATAATGTATGTCCATGCCAAATTACAGCTTTCTAGCACTAAGTGTCTCGGCCGCGGCGCTTTGCTTCGGACAGACGGACGGACAGACGGACGACGGACAATGACAAAACTATAAGGGTTCCGATTTTACTTCGGAACCCTAAAAAGATGTAAAATTTTGTATTTAACGTTATCTGCTAAACTGCGTAATAGTATGTCAACATTAGTCATAAATACAACAGGTTGCAAAACTTTTAAGCCATGTAAGATAGGGCCTAGAACATTGCCTAGACACTTAGTATTGTTATTAAAATAAAAATTAAAAATACCATTTATATTTTCGACTAAAGGATTAAACAGTGAAACGCTAAAGAAATTTCATGCATGCAAGATTTTTTTTCTTCACGTTCCATTCTTCAATATTTTTTAATCCAGTTTGAAACTTCTTCTAAAGCCCGCCATTCTTCACGGTATTAATTAATTCTTCAATAGCCCACGTCGGTTCTGTGGGGCAAGCTTCTGACCCGGGACCGAGTCGCTAGGTCACTACGTGCTGTTCGTTGTTATCGATGTACTTATTTCTTATACATTGATTGGTGATTACGGTGGCGTGAGGACGCCGAAGACAACAGCCAGTAATCGATAGCGATTTGGTTCTTTACTCGGTGTTGTTTAGTCGATGGCCTTCGTTCACAATAGTGGGTAGGATGGCCATATGAGAGTATTAAAATATAGGACAATGAGCAATGAAAGTTGTGTTTTAGCTTAACTAAATGACAGATTACTGTCCTATCTATTTGGGACTCTATGAAATCTAAGGTACCTACTTGCAAAGTGGCATATTTCAAACGCTATGGTAACCCTAGTAGGTACTTACTTACTAACAATTCTCAGGAGAGTTTCTCCAGGATGTTCACGATTTTTTAGACCAATCAATGATAAAAGTGTAACTTTCTTTAAAAAATTATCAAAAATAGGATTTACAAACATTTTCCGAAATTGCATATTTATAATATCACTTCAAAACGTTCTACAAAGACAAGTTCCGTAATGAGCGGCAAAAAACTCCTGAATAGTGAATTTTATTAATAAAATCTTATAACCAGACTTAAACAGAGTTAAGTCAACAAAGTGATTCATGAATTTATGTGAGTGATTTATAATTTATAGCCGCATATTTACCGGCAATGTATCGGTGTATATAGATTAAAGAATGACCATTGGCGACGATAACAACTTACTATCAGATCGTCTAATGGTTTTTCGGCTATTTATTTAAAAAATACAATATGTAGACTATGATGCTGCGTATCCTCTTATAGCATGGTGTGTATGGTGACCCTACCGTCAATACTCGTCAATCGATACGCACGTATTAGCGCATTTGTGAAGGCTGATCTTGTTTTAACGTCGGCATTGAATGAATGCGGGTGAAAAACAACAAGATTAAATCTTATAGATGGCTTTATTCAGATAGTTAATTAAATATATAGATATATAGATATAGATAGTTAAAAAAAATTAAATACCTATCTAGCTAAGTGTTTCCGTTGTTTTTTTCTAAATTAAGATACTTACCTGCTTGTAATTTATTTGGTATCGTCAGCTAGTGATCCGCATTGATTTTAGTTCAGGTATAATTTGTATCCTTGTTAAATAACAGTAAGTAATTAAAATATGATATAAATATTCTGCAATATGCCTCATAGCATATAGTACGCACAAGTTCTTCAGTCAAGTTTTCATCTATGATTACTTTATAGGGATATGACAAAAATCGTTTTGGTCTGTATCAATCCAATCGTATGCGTTACAATTAATTTTCAAAAATATTTTAAACCTTTTTTATTTCGTCTCTCCGTCTCTCTCCGTCTTCCGTCTTTCCAAAGTGCAACGTTCTTTTATGGGACTAGGTATAAAATTTTATAATAAAGTCCCAAAACAAATACGTGACTTACCAGTGGAATCTTTTAAGAAACGTGTAAAGGCTCAGCAGTCAGCTCTTAGGGAACATACCAAAACCACGTGCCTCATTTAGGGGGGGGAGGGGGGTCTTCAAAACACCACGATTGGTCACAGAGGGGAGGGGGGGGGGTTTAGGTTTTTGTCACGTAGTCAATATTTTAGCAACCATTGCGCCACAAAGTCGTCAAATATAAGCAAAATTATTATTTTTTAACTCTGTTTTTGCAAAAAAGTATTGAAAACCGTATTTATCAATTACCACGTGAAAACTAGGGGGGAGGGGGGGGTCTTCTCATATACTACGGATGGTCACGAAGGGGGGGGGAGGGGGGTAAAAAGTTGGAAAAAATGGGTTACGTGGTTTTGGTATGTTCCCTTAGGCAAGGGCTACTATAGCATAAATGAATATTTAAATGACAAGGATGCTTGGAAATGACTAGCTAGGCAACCAGTTCTGCACAGGTTAGAGAATACCTATTTTTGTAATAGATATAAGTTTTATTTTTAAAAGATGTGCTGAGGAGTTTCTTTACGGCTTTTCTTCTCCTCCATGACAAAGCACCTTTCCGAAAAGCTGGTAGATTAAAAAAATGACGTGCATAAGAGTATCAGTGATACCTACATGAATAAAGATTATTTCATTTCATTTCATTTCATTATTTCCAAGTTATGAATTATTTCATATTTTTTTAAATGAAACTCATAAACTGCTCACTAAACATCCACTAGGCGCTCACTAAGCGTCCAAAAATTTTTAGAAATTCCATCAAATTCACATTCGAAGTTAACGATTTCTAGCAATCAATCAAGCTTTGAAAAATCAAGAGTCTACACGTAAGTTTGGATTCGCTACGCTTTTTTCGCTAAATACCAATAAGTCGGGTTTTGGTATAGAGTTTTTGTATGGGATCTACATTGGACATGCGTAACGAGGTCCGTAGCAGGATATTCAATTTGTTCTTGTTAAGGATCTGTCTGTTTTGTCCATGAATCAGTGTTTGTGGAGGCATACGTGCTCCCCTAGTGTTTAGAATGTTACAGACATAATGATCATTTGATAGGCGACGGACAGTTGGATATTGGAATTAGGCCTATCTGAGATTAAATTGATTTTTTTGTGGTATGCAGCACTATCCTATCTTACTACGAGTATATTAATGTTGTTTTGAACTTTAATAAAATATGAAAACTCCTACGTAGTTTTATTTGGGTAAATCACATACAGACTTTTATAGTGAAACAGGAAACTTAATAAAACTTAACGAAACACTTTTTATCTTATTACTAAACAAAACTACAACAAATATTATACACAAATGTGAAAAATGTATAACTGTATAACTTTTTTATAAAATGTATAACTTTTTTTCGCAAAAAGGAAAGAATTTTCATGAAATTTAGCACACAATTTCTTGTTAAATAACAAATGTACAATAGTTAACATCAACATACCTAGCATAGTAGTGGGCGACTTAATAAAAAAGTGTCCTAAAGATGAGTACCAAAACAGAGCGTCATTCATGAAATTTTACTTTGTGTTCAGACTTCAGATTCACACAGGACTGTTAGTGGCTGAAATTCTGATTTAGGTTATTAATAGTTTGCTAATAGGGGGTCTATTATTTACCTAAAACAAGAGACATTCCATTTATACAATCAATCTCTGATTTACCTAAACAGTAAACTGATGGGTTTTACTTCAAAATCATTGGATACTCAATCAAAAAATGAGTTTAATTGTGGTAATAGGCATTAATTATGCGTCGCAGTCATTAAGTACCAGGAAAGCATGTATCAGAGCGGCTTCAAAACTCAAAGTCGTCTCGACTGAACGGCTGGTTTCCTAGCACGGCCGATTGCCACCGCATGAGTGTCATGTCTTATCGACGCGGCGACGCACAGACAAACACACTTTGCGACGCCGCCTCATAATGGCCCGTGACAATGTTTCTGTTTTTGCTTCTTAATTAGGGATAAGTATCCGGTTAACCTTTTTATATTTGTTTCTGTAAATATTGTGATAAGAAGTTTGAGTCTTTGATGTGTGATTAGTGATCTGTTATTGTCAGAGTATAATGAAAAGATATATATTTACCGTGATAATGGTATTGTTATTTCGCTCACCCAGTAATACAACGGCACATCTACGTTTGTCATATTTTACAGAAATGAATTTCAAAAATTTTATAAAAATGTTTAAAATTAATTTATGGGTTCTTTTTACGTTTTTACAGATTTTATGGGTTTGGTTACTAGTATAGACATTAATACATATTTACCACTACGTAGATTATGAACTTTTAAACACGTATACCATATAAACTCAATTTCGCATCTTTTGCAGATGTGCTATTATATTACTAGGGAGCGATTTGTTAGAATAAGCACTATATTTATTTTCCTTCGCCGTAGCTGGCTGCTGTCGTTCAAAACTTCGAAATTCTGATTTTTCCCGGACATTAATTAAGCCCTATTATTTAATTGATGCGAAGTTAAAAAGCAAGGGGCGTAGAAAATGCCGTAAGGCGGTAGTTGAGCTTTTTTTATACGCCACGATTAAGATGAAGCGAGGTATGCAGATAAAGAGCGCTAGAGAGGCGGCGTTGAGCTGTTTGTCTAGGTGAGGTGCTCTAGGTGTGGTGTGTGGACGTCCTATGATTTAGGAAAAATCCGGCAAAACCCGGACGGGTGGAAGCTCTACTTTGATATAAGTTAGTGTTGTGAAAACATCGGCGGACACTCACGGCATTGATTACCATTAGGTGGATGGATGGATGGATGGACTGGATTACGAAAGTAGCTTTAATAGTAAATGAGTAATAATAAACTACAGAACTCAACATTACTCGTGGCCTGACACGTACTTGACCATTTTTTTCCTACAGCAAAAACATTTTCCGAAATGGTAATATTAATTTAGAAATAATTCGACCTACAAATCAAGTATTAAAATCAAGTAAATAATAAAATCATGATCGTAATCCCTAATGAGTAGATGTAGAAAATTATGGTTATTGTAACGCCTTTTGCATGTTACTAAAGTAAACAGTGTACAATTTTCTTTGCTAGAAAATTCATAATCAATTCAAAGTAAAACAGGCAATATAAACGAACTCATAAAATACAAATGAAACCTAACTTCTA
The DNA here is from genome assembly GCA_963932265.1 of Thymelicus lineola. NCBI lineage: Eukaryota > Metazoa > Arthropoda > Insecta > Lepidoptera > Hesperiidae > Thymelicus > Thymelicus lineola. The sequence continues at coordinate 5,066,500 of OZ010703.1, read as the reverse complement.
AATTCTACTCATGGAAAACAATTCATTCATGAATCAACATAATATTTTTCAATACTTTGAATGAATTGCTGAATATTTTATTTGTTAATGGAATGGATATTTTCTTTGTTCTCGCTATCGTAAGGTAAGAAAGAGTAGGTATATCTATAGTAATATTATAAAGCTGAAGAGTTTGTTTATTTGTTTGGTTGAACTCGCTAATCTCAGGAACTACTGGTTCGAAATGAAAAATTCTTTTTGTGTTTGATAGTCCATTTATTGAGGAAGGCTATAAGCTACATATCGCACCTTCAGTGGAAAAAGCATAACTTATGCTGCATAAGTCGTCTTACGTTGAATTTTAGTTATTAATATGATTGGAAAGAGGGACAAAAGCTGCATAAGCTCAATTTTTTTTCAAATTTTTATCATTAATCTTGACGGTTTTGTGCAAGAAATCTTACTTAATATAAATTCCTTTGACTACTTACTGATATTTGAACAGTTATTTTGCTCTCCTGTAAAACTGCAATTTTCATCTTATGCCTTTTTTCCACTGAAGGTGCGATATATAACATCATATATTTCAGTAGTTAGTTTTTCCACAAATTAACGTGAGTGAAACCGCGGGGCACAGCTAGTATCGTATATAACCAATATAACTCGTAGATAGCGTTAACATATTATTGAAAGAAAGAAAGGAAGACATGTTTATTTCACCTTAAATTCTAAAAATTAAACAAGTGAACAATATAATACTTAAATGTAAGGTGAAAAGGGTTCACGCTCAGCATTATGGTCGCGGAAAAACCACGGCCGCTGGTTTTCAGAGTGACCCTCAAATTGTGCAGTTCGGATGATTGAGGGCAATACATATTACAAAACAATATCCGACTCACAAACAAAAATCAACATACAACTTATAATACCACTTACACTTACCACTTATACTTATATTGAGCTACACTAGTGCCTTTAAATCGTGAATACGAGTTAGTTCAAAGTACTTTTAGCACGCCAATCACGCCATACAGTTTATAGTACAATTTGACTAAACTCAAAGATTACTGAAACGAAATAGTAATGTTCTTCACACGAATATGTACTCAAGGGTAAGCAATAATAGGTAATGTTTACAATTTATATTGAAGTATTATTACTAGCGTATAGAACCGACACCGCGAACACCATGCATGTCCCAAAGCATTGACGCCACGTGGCTTCAATCTTCAATGGATTCGTTCGATTTTGAAAGGAGAACGGGCGCTCAATTTTGAAAATGGAACCTCCCGGGCGGGACACACATTTTGTTCGAGATGTCTGTTCTATGACATTATATTATGTACTTCAATGTATCCAACTTAGAATATAGTCTAAATAAATAGTTAAACGTAGTTAAAGTAACATAGTGTATGCAATCTCCACAACGAAGTTGTCAAGGTTACTCTCCGATGGCTGTATGTATTGCAGACATTGTTATTGTATTTTTTAATGGTCAACATTCGAACAGTCGAACGACCTCATTAAAAGACGATTTAATCCAACTGTTGTTTCACGTGAAAAATCGCTAAACACGGCATTATTTATTGCAAATTAGGACCTAAACACATTAGAGCGTTACTCTAAGGAGTCTAAGTCTTTGTCACAGTCAGGTGTCTCATTCTGCATCATGACTGATTAGAATTATAATATGTTTTTGCGTCCACTAACGATGTCTTTCGACTTAGCTGTTTTTTGGCACTTTTGGTGTTTTATACAGTCCTAATTGAGGTTCCCATTCGCTAAGGATGCGATTAGGCCATGATTAATACAGCGATGTGCCGTTTTGATGCCGCCGGTATTTTATTTGTATTTTACAAATAAAATGTTTCCTTTTATAATTTTCGATTCCGTGAATTGACGTGACGGTGACCGAATGCGAATGGAATTTGATTTTTTTTGTGTTTTTTTTTAATTACCCTGTACGGATGTAACGTTTTGGCTTTTGGCACAATAGCATGAACCGCTAATGGGTAAAATGTTATTGCTTAAAGTAAAAGTGAGTTTCAATGGACTGACAATGCCATAGGCTGTTTAAGAGTGATAATACCGATCTTGAAAGGGATTATTTTTTTTTACTTGCGGTAAACCGCGCCCTCACAGAGCAATAATCTCACAGAGGGCTCCATGTAGGTCGACACGAATGTTAAAATTTTATTAAATTGCCATATTAATAAAGGTTACGTGAATTATGATAATCGCCGCTTTCTTGGCAACATTTTTACCGCTACGTAACTTTGATATGATATTAAAAGTAAATTACTAAAATCTTAAAGACCAGCTGGTGTGGAAGAAATTGTTCTGCATTTAAAATGGCTTATTCTATAATATCGAATTTATTTGCAAATATTTTAAATACAATCAAATTCCATTTGTATAAAAAATAAATAATATCTAGGTATTGCAAATGACAAATTACAATAACTAGGTATCTAAAGGTGTAACTGTATGCATTAAGGATGCATAAAAGTAAACCTATATGTGTTTAAGTCAAAGCAATTACATATTCATATCTCTACCTGTCTACCTAAACGTCATTTCTCGTTATCACCAAAACAATATAGATAAAGCCATTTACGTAAACCATCTGAAAAGTAAGGCAAGCCGTAAACAAAACCATTTACAAGTTAATTAAAAAAAAACAATTATATTCGCTACACGATTTCAGAGCGAAGCGAAATAATGTAGATATAAGAAATAGGGCAACACATACCGGTACCGGATGTTGGTAAGTTGGTAGTGTTGGTACAGGTAGATAGTGGATTGTTTTCGAAAT